>OY856411.1:1067358010-1067878010 GCA_963693085.1 Alisma plantago-aquatica | reverse complement strand
GTAGATCCCCGCTGGGTATGTGGTATAGTTTGGACCACTTGTACTAACTTGTCCACTCAGAGTTTTATAGGTGGAGGTTATTTTCAGGCATCTCGGTAGCTAAATCATTGATGCACATAGACGTCAAAGGCCACCCTTAAGTTTAGTTCTCGAAACAAATTGGAAAAGAAGAATAGAATATTGCCTTTATATAAAACAAAAGATAACAGAGGTGAGCATCGGAGCGAGTCTTTTTTCAGTTCTTATCTGTCTGGCCACACATTGCCTTAAAACAAAAGACAACAAAAGGTACCGGAGGTCCTGCGAATTTATTTGGCCACTGGTGAGTTGGTCAAACTTGGGACAGTCTCCTGGTTGGGCAATCATTGTGTTGCTTGCGTATGCGTTTCTTTGCAAGGGGTTATGATTGATGTAGGTCGGTATACCAAGATGTGACTGATTTGTATGCTGAACGTGTTTGTTGCATCAGCAAAATTCAAAATTCGTAGTATAGGAGGCCTCTTATAGTTATTATATAGTTATTATATATGGCAACTAATGAGAACACCAAAAATTCAACCCATAAAAAAAATTAATAGAGAGAGAAATTATTTTTTCAACATTAAAACGGATTCTTTAATACTATTAAAAATTCTGATTGCTCTCCTACTATTTTTCTATAGGAGGCCTTCTATATCATAGGCGTCCCACAATACTGGTCTTGATAAGTTTTAAAGAGATATGTTGTAAGGATCAGATTTGTGACTTTTTTTCCTATACGAGTGCGTGCTACACACGTGTTAAACAGTTGAATCTACATAATATGTGATCATATAATAATTATGACATAATAAGTGGATCAACATCTACTCTTGTTTGCTACAAAAGATTTGTTAAATAAGCTTTTTGTTTGAGTTTTTGAATTATTATTTTTATGTATGTTGATGACTAATATGTAGTTAATATTCAAAATAAGGTACATACTACCCGCTAAACAATAGACCAGTTTATAATCTCAAAAAATAATGAAAAAAATTTCATTCAGCCTCCTCTAAGGATATTCTCATATAGTGTGGATAAGTCTTCTTACACAATATAAAATTTTGAAAAGAAAGACAAAAGTGTAGTGTACATACATACAGACCAGTTTGTAATTCTAAAAAATAATAGAAAAAATCACATTCAACCCCCTCTATGGGCTTTGTCATATAGTATAGATGAGTCACCTTATACAATATAATCTTTTCAAAAGAAAAGACAAAAGTGTAGTTTACACACACAAGAACCGGTTTGTAATTATAAAAAACAATAGAGAGAATTGCGTTCATTTCATCCATGTGTTTTTTATATAGTATAGATATGTCATATTATACAATATATAATTTAAAAAAAGACAAAAGTGTAAGGTACACACATGAACTTATTTGTAATTATAAAACATAAAGGAGAAAATTGCATTCAACGTCATATGTAGACTTTCTTATATAGTATCAATGAGTTCCTTATAGAATATAAAATTCTAAAAAGAAATGACAAAAATGTAGTGTGCACATACATGGACCTATTTGTTACTACAAAAAATATTAAAGAAAATTGCATTCAACTTTTTTGTGGGCTTCTTCTTATATAATGTAGATGAGCCTCCTTATACAATATAAATTAAAAAAAAAACAAAAGTGTACTGTACACACACAAATTGGTTTATAATTCCAAAAAATAATGGAGAAAATGTCATTCCTTCTCCGTGAATTTTCTTATATAGTATTGTTGGGTCTCATTATACAATATAAATGAAAAAAAAGATAAAAGTGTAGTGTACAAATACTGGGACCGAATTATTTGAAAATTTTCTTATATGGTATATATGGTGACACGTCACATTTAATATGTGAAACACACAATTTTCCATCAGATAATGCCCCCTCGACCAACTATTTCATAATAAATAATTAAAAATATGAAATATGTGTCAATTATTATATAGATTAGAAATGTAAAAAAAAAATAATCTGAAATATGTGCCAAAAAGGAATCCTAGTTGTTGTAAAAGCAAGCACACAGACACATCATATGCCTTATTAGAAACTTCAAAAGAAAAAAATCTGCCTTATTTAAAATGTCTAAAGAAAAAAATCTAAACTGTGTGCCAAGAAGACACCCTAGCAGCTGGAGAAGCAAGTACACATGCACCTAAAAATAGGCACACAAGCACGTCACCTACCATGCACTTTTTTGCATAGTATAGATGTGTCCTCTTATACAATATATAATTTTAAAAAGAAAAGACCAATGTGCAATGTACAGACATGGACTTGTTTATAATTACAAAGAATTATTGAGAAAATTGTGGTCATCGTCCTCTACATGCTTTCATATAGTATAAATGAATCTCCTTACAGAATATAATATTTTAAAAAGAAATGACAAAAGTATAGTATACACATACATGGACCTATTTGTAACTCTATAAAATAATAGAGACAATTACATTCAGCTTCCTATGTAGACTTCTTATATAGTGTAGATGAGTCTCCTTATATAATATAAAATTCTAAAAATAAAAGATAAAAGTGTAGTGTACACACACAAATCGATTTGTAATTCTAAAAAAATATGGAGAAAATTTCATTCGGCACTCACGACCTTTCTTATATACTATTGAAATGAGTCTCATCATACAATATAAAATTTTAAAAAGAAAATAGAGACATATATGTAATTTAAAAAATAATGAAAAATTTGTTATATAGTATATATGATGACACATCATAGTTAAGACGTGACAAACACAATTGTCTGTCAGATAATGCCCCTCATCATACTATTTCTTAATAAATAATTAAAAATAACAAACTAGGTAAAATTATTATATAGATTAGAAATACAAAAAGAAAAAAACCTGATGTGCGTGTCAAGCACTAACTGCCAGAAAAGCAAGCACTTAGGCATGTCAGTTGCCTTATTAGAAATGTCAAAAGAAAAAGAAAATCTAAACTGCGTGCCAAACATACACCCTATCTGCTGGAGAAGTAAGCATACAGGCACATAAAAAGCAGGCACATAGGCACATGAGCCTCCTTATATAATATAAAATTTTAAAAATAAAAGACAAAAGTGTAATGTACACACACAAACCGGTTTGTAATTTCAAAAATTATAGAGAAAATTTCATTCTGCCATCGCGACCTTTCTTATATAGTGTTGATGAGTCTCATTATACAATATAAAACTTAAAAAATGATAAAAGTATAGTGTACAAATACAAGGACTATTTTATAATTTAAATAATAAAAAAATTCTTATATAGTATATATGATGACACATCACATTTAAGACGTGGCACACATAATTTTCTGTCAGATAATGCCTTCAGCCTACTATTCCCTAATAAACAATTATAAGTAACGAAATAGGTGACAATTATCATATAGATTAGAAATATAAAAGTAAAAACTCTGAACTGCGTGCCAAGCAGTCACCTAACTGTTGGAAAAGTAAACTGACAGACATGTCAGCTGCCTTATTAGAAATGTCAAAAGAAAAAAATATATACTGCGTGCCAAGTAGACACATTAGCTGTTGGAGAAACTAACACACATACACGTGAAAAGCAGACACACAAATTCGTTACCTACTTTTTATTTATAAGTATAAAGATACATATATTATTACAAAATGAAGAAGAGAAGTAAATTACTTCCCTTCTCTATATACATACATAGGAATAAAAAAGATTTAAAATCGGATCTCAAATATAGGTCCACATATCGCTTTTCATTTTCAAATATATGATAGTCAGAAAGTGCTTTGATCCGGATGGTAGTACGACTCAAGGTTTGACGCCTGGCCTAACAGATGATCCGAGTCACCTGGCCCAACAAATGATCCGTGTCGGTTTCTCACGGTTGTAGTATGTGATCTCCACGCATCGCTCTAGTATGTGCTCGGAGCTCCATTCTGCGGATTCTGACTCCATGTGTGTAATCTGCTGTATTACAGAAGCTGCTTTGACATGTTCATAGAATGCACTTTGGCAAAGATAATTCTGCTACAGATGCACGTTCCTCAAGTCAAGTGCCTCGTCAGAGTTATGTGAAGTACTTTAATGTGTTTAAGAGCATAAGTGACTTTAGGAGCACAAACGACCAGTAATTGCTGCAGAACAAAAAACAATCATAGCCCTCAAAAGACAACTAAATATCAGAATCTGTCTCCATCTCACCAATAAATATTACATCACTTTCTAATATAAGCCATTCCAGAAATCGCCAAGATGTATATCCCTCGAACCGGAGGTGTCATTCCTACAAGCGTGAAGAAGACAGGCAGAATCCAAACCGGCAACATACCTGATGAGACATATGGCTATTTGGGCCGCCTCTCTATGAAGGTATTGAAAGGCCAACTATTATAACGCAAAACTAAAGAGAATCCTTTACTTAAACCTCCAATTGATTCGAGCTTCCTAAACACGCCCATGTATATTTGTCACATTATCAATCTCCACTACGATACTCCTATGTCCGCTCACTATGCATACGCAATGGCCTCAACACTATTCTCCAACATATCGATGCTTTGGCCACGCCCAATAAAACCCAAAACAGCCTTCGCTTCTTCATCTCATAGATTCTCTACAACGCCATCCCTCTATCTCCTACTTTTCTTCCCCTTCAGCCAACCTCCCCAAACGTCAACCTCAATCTCTCCTCCTCGACCTTCCCCAGCTAACCATCTCAAATCTATGACTCTTTCACCTCGTCCCTAGGTTAAAAAGTTGCATTTTTGTTGCCCACCTTCCCCATCTCCTCCTACTTGGCTAAAATCCATCCCGTGCATGTAGATCGATACCATTGAACACACCATCCTCCAAACCTCTATAGCGACCATCCTCTTTCCATCATACCTACTTAGACGCCTTGTTGCCTTATGCACCATATGTTCAAAAGGGGAAATTCCCCCCTCATCACTCCTAACCAGCTTTGATGAGAGGATCACTCCCAACACTAGAAAAAAGCATAATCCAACCTCCCTGTGAACCAAAACACGTGACATCTAGGGGGTCCTCCAGTTACTTCCAAACCTTCCTGGCCATCTCCCCCTAATCATCTGATTTCTCCCATTCCTCTCTACAACATTCAGATTTACAAGCCATATTGATGGGGTAACATTTCACCTTATAGTAAATATGTACCTCTCACTTTTCCACCTTCCTATCAAAAGTAGACACTTTCTCTGACAAGATATATACTAGTCTTTACCCCAACAACTACCAATATGAATTTGCCTCCATCCATCTATGCCTCTTTCCTCTCAGGCTCCTTCAACATCCTCATTGTGATATCCCACATTCACAAGGCTATCATATAGATTTGTCCATCATTAAATAAATGGTCAATCTAGTTATAGCCAACAAAGCCATCCCCTCTTCCCTTAAGTAAAGACTTGAAAAATCCACCTTCAACCATAACCATCCCACACATCTCTCTCCCTTAGTTTGAGTTGTCAAAACTAGATATGACTACGTCCAATCTTCATTCCTCTACTAGATTGATTTTTTAATTGTATTTCTTTCAATTTAACTTGGGTTCAAATTTATTCTACGTCAAACTTTTTAGGATATATATAATTAGTACATGTTCGTTTCAGATAAGTTGGTATGAAACATTATAACATGCATAATAGTCTTATCCTTTTTTACCACAATATATCCTGACCTGTCTCAGTCGATAAGGATACAATAATGAAATAGATAGCCTAGATACATATATGAAAGTATATATATCCATTCAAGACGTGTCATTGTCCCACAACAATATCAACTAGTCACTTTGCACAGTCCCTAGTTGTGTTTGAGTAGGATTGCATTTATGTAAAAAACGTTTCTGATAAGTTCTATATGTGCTCACTATATATATATCAGATTATATATTTTTGTTTGGGATCTCCAATTTGCTTTCATTGAAGTAAGTTAATTGAAAATAACTAGATGCATGTTGTTACGTCCCAGGGTTTGAGGCCTTAGATAAATGAAATTCAAAAGAATAATTGCACTACCCATATCACCAAAGTGCACCTCCTTTTTAGGGATCTCATCACTAAAGAACTCTGTGGTTAAGTGTGCTCAGCCCAGAGTAGACTAGGATGAGTGACCAATCAAGAAGTTTTTCTTGGCTTGTGCGTGAGTGAGGACAAAACATGCAATTAAGGCTAGTGGTGGTCTGTGGGACCAGTCGTCATTCCTGAAACTCTACTAGAGCTTTGGGTAGTGGGCCTGAGTGTTACAATTGGTATCATAGTCAATTCCCCTCCACCAGGTGGGGCACACATGAGCATGTGGCATTCCAGTCTCAAGTTATGCGGTCCATGCAAGTTGGAAAGGGCTATCTATGGTGATGTAGCCACCCCTCGCTGGTATTCTGAGATCGGGAGCTGGGTGTCCATGACCATTTTGGGCCTGCATTGAAGTGGGGCAATATTATGAGGTCATATAGATGAGCCTTGACTTGGATGTCAAGAGTCTAAGTGGGAGAGATTGTAACGTCTCAGGATTTGGGGACTTAGATAAATGATCTTAAAAGGAATGGTTGGACTACCCATATCACCATGCTACACCTCCTTTTTAGAGAGCTCATCACTAAAGAACTTAGTAGTTAAGCGTGCTCAGCCTAGAGTAGCACTAGGATGGGTGACCAATCTGGAATTTTTCTTGACTTGCATGTAGTTGAGGACAAACCGCACAGTTCAAGATAGTGGTGATCTATGGGGCCAGTCATCATTCCTGAAATTCTACTATAGCCTTACCTTGGGCAGTGGACCGAGTGTTACACATGCACAACTTTAAGTCATGTAAGTTAAATATTGTGTGATGTAGCTGATAAAATAAAGCTTTTAATGACAATATATAACATTAATTTAAGACATTCAAGTATAGATGAAAAATGACATGATAATTTATTAGTTAAATGTAATATAATAAAAGTTCTCTCACATGAAGCCGACTCATGGGCATTCATTTTATTCAATAAAAATAAAGTTAATGACCCTCGATAAAGGATAAAAAAACTATGTCACATCTTTCTAACAAAAATATCTCTGGACACCCATCAAAGATCACCATATCTACACTAGAAAAGTTCACCCAAATCTCTCTCTCATTATCTCCCCATTCCATTTATACAGCATTCTTGTGCAAATGCACACCATTCTTCTACCATCATAGTGTTAATTTAAGACATTCAAGTACAGATGAAAAATGACATGATAATTTATTAGTTAAATATAACATAATAAATGTTCCCTCGCGTGAGACCGGCTCATGCCCAATCATTTTATTTAATAAAAAGAAATATAATGCCCCTCGATAAAGGATAAAAAAACTAAGTCACATCTTAAATATCTATGGACACCCATCAAAGATCACCATATCTAGACTAGAAAAGTTCATCCAAAACTCTCTCTCGTTATCTCTCCATTCCATTTATACAACATTCATGTGAAAATGCACAACATTTTACTGCCATCCCATGAGATTTTACTTGTCTCCCGCCACATCTTCCTCTAATTAGAATGTGCACTTCTCCTTATTGTGTTATTATCATAGGCTCTCAAAAATATTATAAAATATAGTCTTTCCTTAAGAAACATATTATCTTTCTAACTATGGTGTGATTTTACTAAAATAATATATAAGTGTAATATCATATTTTTTGATGTTTTTAGAATGCAACATGATATTGCTAGATGTTGTGAAACTTATTAAACTAACACATAATTATGTTAGAATATTGTGTGATGTTGCCACTGCATGTGGCACCCTAGTGGTAAAAGTTGATGTTGTATGATCAAGATGTCATAAGATCGAAACCCCCGACAACAAAATGAATAAATTGGCAACTTTTAAAAAAATGTGATGATACCAGAATATTGTGAAATATCCATTAGAAATTGTATATTTGTTGATCAAATTTGTACCTATGCTAATGTTTACAAATCTTGTATGATATTTTGCACTAAATGTGTTATAATTCTACAATGTAGTATGGTTACCCAACATGTGTGCATATATGATACAAAATATTGTATATGACACAAATAACTAATGTTGTCACACTGTGATTGTTTTTATCTACAAAAGAAAACATCTACTTTTAATAAAATATCTAGCTAATTCACTTTACCATGGTTGTGTGTTCTTATTAAATACAACATTTAATATAAATGACACAACTTAAAAAATAATCACAATATGGATTCTTTAACTTATTACACAATAAGTATGTGTTTTTGTGTGGAAGTAGTAATGGTTGTCTATTCAAATAATACAATACTTGTTTTAAGTTGCACGTCTAAATGATGTCATAATGACATGGTTTTGCATATAGAAACCATAATACAAGTCTTGTTTTGACTTGGAAATCTACTTGATGTTTTTGTACCTTAGTTGTTGTCTCCATTTCTTATGACATTTGTACTAAATGACACATCCAACTAATGTGATCACACCATGTTTTTATGTGTTACACAATCAATATACTTTTCAATATGTGGATGTAGTCTTGGTTCCATGTCTTTTTTAAATACAATATGTGGTATAAAAATAGGACAAAACATTAATGCCATCAAACTAGGATTTAAACTTTTCAAAAAATAATATGTCTACAACACATGTCAATGTCATGCAACATACAACACATTATTCAATCAAACAATTATTTAGTTGTAAGGCATCTCATACATTTCAATCACACCACTATATAATCCATCTGGATACTATAAGTAGCTATTCTCAACCTCCTAACCGCCACTAAGACATATATAAGGGGTTTGGGTATCTAGGGTAAAGTAGGGCTTGTTTCAATAATGATGTAGGATATCAAACATTAGTATAACAACCATCACCACGTCCATTCAGGCCAAGGATTTTGGTAGGTAAGAGATATTGAAAAAACTTGACAAGAACATGGTGAGAAGCGGTCATCTAGAATGGTGTTCTATGACCAAACATGTTGTTCTTTGACCAGAGCATGAATGCTGAATTTTTGGGCAAATTTAGACTTTTTGGGAAAAAAATGTTGTTCTTACTAGAGTAGTCATTATAGTTTTTTCCAAAAAGGACATTTTGAGTCCAAACGATTGTTCTAAATCTATGGGTGCAAAGTACAAAGTGTATTGGGGTTTTGGGAAAATGGACAGTAAGTGATGGATTCTTGCCAATCTAGCACCACTGTTCTAGTAGTAGAACTGACTTTCGATGAACG
This sequence comes from Alisma plantago-aquatica, assembly GCA_963693085.1. Classification (NCBI taxonomy): domain Eukaryota; kingdom Viridiplantae; phylum Streptophyta; class Magnoliopsida; order Alismatales; family Alismataceae; genus Alisma; species Alisma plantago-aquatica. Next base: position 1,067,868,771 of record OY856411.1, on the reverse strand, counting down.
GGATGTGATTAAATGTTACTTTGTGCTTAAACTCACAATAGTAAAGAGCATTGTTACACTTTTGAAAATCATTTTATAAAATTGTGTGCCCTTAGCTTTATTACCTTGAACACAAACTTTTAATATAAGAAATAGAAGAAATTTATGAACCAACAAAAAAATCCAAACAAATTGGAGTTTAACTTTAGGAGATATGATCTTATATAATATTTCTCAAGAAAAACGATTGAAATTTTTATTTTTCATTTTCAAATGTTCTACGTCATCAATCCGACCTAGCTACTTGTGACTAATCAAAATGTTTTCTTTCTTAGTCATGTATTTCCTAGATTAGAAATCCACTTGTTTTCCTCAACCTACCGCATCCCTATGATCAGGTGGCCATGGATCTGGTAAAGAATCAATAGCCATGGGGTCATCTCTCTCATCTCCCATCAATGGGAGTAACTATCTGAAAGAAAAACTCCATTTATTCTACACCTCTTTTTAAACATATATAACTCTCCATTTCACTTCCATTCTTTATCTTTATTCTTTCGCTTTTTTTGCACTCTTGATGGTGCTTTTCATGCACTGTAGTGACCTCCACAACTTCATCTTCTGCCTCAAACTCTGGTGACCACCATGGTGCCACCGCAAACAAAACGTTCTCCCCCTATAACCAACCACAAGACAAAACTAACCTAAAACCGGGTTTGGACATCCTCAACAAGGATAGATGGCCCCATTTTGAGCATGTAGGACCTTCCACTGTCTGGTTCCAACTAGTGCCACTATGCTTGTCCGTGACGAGGCACTGCTACACATGGGAGGGAAACCGGTGTTGCGTGGCATTTGAGAGAATCTACAAGCTGGGAAACTAGTGTTTGGCTATAGTGAGCAATGAGCGGTGCCACAAGAAGGATTAAGTCCATGGCCATCTAGGATATATGAAAGATCCAAAGCTCCTACAACACAATACCAAGTAAGTCCATCTATCTATCTCTCCTAAGTATAGTGCTAAATATTTATAAAATCTTTAAAAATTTATTCTTTGGTCAAATGGGTCATATAATATATGATTTTTATGTAGAGAACGAGATCTATCCAATGACCCTAGTTTCAAGGCCTATACTACTCGTATCTCCTATTATTGTGTTGGTTCCAAATATGCCTAATCAACATAATTCAAACATCTTTTTAATCTCTTTTCAATGTTTAATAACATTTACTGTCCAACTATGCTCCTTTTGGATTCAAATATTCATGTTTGTCTAAGATCAATAGGCTTTTAACTCTCATATCCTATGATCTAAGATCTATCACTCTTATATGATAAATTCCTCTTTTATGCCATGGATATGTCATTATGTACACATTGATGATGGATATTCAAATTTATGCTAAAAGTGGCCTATTAGTAACTCAATTCTTACTTAGAACCCTAAATTAGTCATCTTTGATGCATGTCATACCTTGATTAAACCTTCTGATATTACTAACCAATTTTCAATGATGTACTTTGAACCATTAAAGATTCTCTTCGATAACTTTCACTGCTACATATCAAATCTTTCTCTAATTCTACCCTAATGCTACTCAAAACTAATGTGTAACCATAAAATCAATAACTTATAATACTGTGTGCACCTAAATGCTTTGTGGATCATATTTGTTCCCTGATGAGACTTCTTGACCTATCGTGACATGAAATGTGATTGATGTTGCATGTTGATATTTGAGGGATCTAATCTTGTCTAAATCACACCCTATGTGATCATCCATGATATGTCATGTATTCAATTAAGTTACTTGTTGATGTTTGTGCCCCCCAATGTAGTTGGATGTTTTGTCTGCCCCAATGATGACTAGCTTTCATGATACTGACCCAATGTTTTGTATGACCCAATGATGACTAGTTGAATACTATGATCACTCCACCTGAGATCATGAAACTCTAATAATGAATCCCTAATATTAGTTGTGATGTGTCACCATAGGTTTTAGATGAAGCCATGTTGCATGATGTAACATTGTAAAGAACATGCATGACCTAGTTTGAGACAATAAAAATAATATTGAAGGATTTGAAACCTAGAACTAGGTGTCACATTCAACCACTATGATAATGATTAGAGAGACCTAATATTGATCATGTTCATCAATTCAAACCTATTTGTAATGTCATGATCACTTTGTTAAATTCATTGCCAAGATCTAATTTGGCTTGTTAAATAATGAATCTAATATCAAGTGGTTAATCTTGTACTCTAATAAAGGTCTGTTTTATCCTCCTATTGGCTAGACTAGTGGTTCTGCACTTGCTTGTATGAATGCCTTCTTAAAGTTCTTTGATTTATGTATTTGTTTTAGATATTTTTTCCTTATAATTAAACTTTTGTTTTGATAATAATATGTTAAACAACCATGAAACATAATTAAAATTTTCCATTATGCATACAACATGCAATTTCCTAAATTCTCGAGAGCAGGGTTATGGATCATTCTTGAATTTTTAAGAAAAGTTGAACTAGATTGACAAAAAAAGTTAACTTTTTACTTAGTCATGTAACGCTGAAACATGTGTGATTACTAGCTTTGGCTTTAATGACCCTCTCAGACCCTTCCATTAGAAATTTGGTCAATGAAAATATAAATGTGTTTACTATAATCAAAATGCACCAAAAAGTTTGTTACTTGTCAATATGAAAGTCTTTAATAATATGTCTTTCTTTATTGTTATTATATTATGTTTTCCCAAGCATATAACTATTCTTGAACTTGCATCTCTTATAGCGTACTTAGCATAGTTGTATTGATGTGCACCCATTTTATGATTTTAGGTGATAGGTATACATGACTCTATCTATGATCTTTGATTCCATTCTATAATTATAATTTGTTCCTCTTACTCTATTGAAATCATCTAATTACATGAAAATGGAATTCACATGGTTTTCTATCTAGAATGGTTATGATCTTAATGTTAGGTACTACTAGTTTACCGAGCCATTATGACATGTTGCTTCATACCTTAGTTCTCTATCTTCTTGGTTGCACTAGCACAAATACCACCTCCATAACTAGTTAAAATAGCCCTCTATCATCGATTTTGTACTAAAAACTAAGTGGGAGATACTACAGTTAGGTGCCTATAGTGTCTTTTTTTAGTAACACATAAATCAACAACACAGACCCAACCTCAGTTGTTGTGATTAAAGAAACTGACAAAGTTGACCATCTAGTCGTCAGTTTTGTTGTATAGCCATACTAGGTCACATCTTTAACTAATAAAGGTTTATGTGGTGCCATTTTTTAAATAAACTGACATTGTGCACTTATGTGTCGTCAGTTTTTATGTCCAAACAGACAATACAGATGAACTGTGTCATCAGTTTTACATCTAAACCAATGCTACAAACCAGCTGGTAGCATGACTATGATTCCCATCACAACCACTTTAGAATAGCCCTACTTTTTTGTAGATACGCATTCCTTGTTGTATATTCATAAGGCTCATGCAACCACATTGAGAAAGAGTTACATACAGCTAGTGCATAGCATTGATGCAAGAAAGTATAGAGGGATATAGGCACAAAAAATGTATACCCTGAGAGTCTAGGCTCTAAGAGCTCCTGACATCCACTACTATAGAAATGGCTTATAACGTCACATTTACAGGCATCGGTTGTATACAAGAAACCAACGCCTAAGGTGTACATCGTCGGCTAAATACAAAAACCGACATCTATAAGTGAAGAGCGCCCAGACACAAGTATCACTTTTAATTTAGCGTCAGTTTGTTAATAAGCAACCGACGCTTAAAATCGACCACCAATTCCAAAATTTCCAGTGAAAAATATTACCTTCAAAATTTAACATACGGCGTCGGTTATTAACTTAAAAACCGACGACTAAAGGTTTTTCACGAGAAAGAAATTAGCCGCATTTTTATCGTCGGTTGGCTTGAAATAACTGATGCCAATAGGTGTTCCTATGCTGTCCCCGTAAAAATTTTTACACCCCCATGGCGACGGTTTTTATATGGTAACCGACGACTATTGTTATTAGTGTCGGTTGTTTTTAATAACTGACGCTGATGGTTAACTTTATAGCACCCACGCGAAGCCGACTCTTCCCCTTTCTTTGTTTCATCCCCACGATAATAGGTTTGGTGATCGATTTTATGCGCCGCCGCCCGCCATTGCTCTCCCTGCTGCTCCGTGCTTGCGCCGCCGTGCCGATCCCTGCTGCTATGTGCTCCGTGGTCACCGCCACCGCCACCCTCTCCCTCTCTGCTTGCTGGCCGGCCACTGCCCTCTCCCTCTCTGCTCGCCCTCTGTGCTCGCCGGCACCCCTCTGTGCTCGCTGGCTATCTTCTTGCCGACGCCCTTTGTGCTCGCCGACTCTCTGCTCACCCCTCCGCCTGCTCCCTGCTCTGTGCCCTCCGTCTACTCCCCGACCTTCGTATTTACTTCTACTATTTGTATTTATTTATCTACTGATTTGAATTTACTTATCTACTGATTTGAATTTATATATCTACTGATTTGTATTTACTTATATACTGATTTGTATTTACTTATCTACTGATTTGTATTTACTTATCTACTCATTCCTTCATCTAATGATTTTGTATTCATCACATTATTTAAATTTAGGACTTTGTATTTGTTCATCTACTTTTTAAAATTATTTAATCATCTACTGATTTATATTTGTTTATCAACTGAGTTGTACTTTTTTATCTATTGCTTTGTATTTGTTTATCTACTGATTATATTTATTTATCTAATGCTTTGAGTTTACTTATTTAGATGTTGCTATTGTAAATCAACCTAGGATATGAACAAATCTTGTGCTTGCATATATTTGTAAAATGTTAAAGGCAATTTGTGTCCTGGTTAGAAATCTTGGTATGTTTAACAAGATTCACACTCATTTTCTCTAAACCGCTATAAATTTATACAATCCCTCTTGTCTTTAATGATATGAATGCTCAGTTAGGTATACATGAAATTCTTAGTTAATTTTAATGTGTGTGTTTTTAAATTTATTAGCAAGTTTGTAATCTTTCTTTTTAACTCCACCATCTTCATCTTAATGTTTTTAGTCATCATAAGTTTTTCTGGTTTGCAACAAGTTCGATTGAAAAATACCTTTCCAATCCCAACATTTGATGATTATTGTAATGGTATACGATTGTTGGTAGAAAGACCATGTGCTAGTTAGTCTGTCTACTAGAGTGTGGGGAATATCCATGTTGTATGTAGTTTATAATATTACATTGTGAATTATTGCATGTTTGAAACTATTGAATTCTTTATTTATTATTAATGTGATCAGACACGCCTACTTATGAGTGGTGTTATATTTTGTTGGCCTAGAAACCTGTCCAAGATTTACTCATTAGGAGTAAATCTTAGATAGTCCCCGGTTTGGAACTATTCTTGAACACCTAATCTCACTTAGGATGTAAGTGTACAATGTGTATTGGGTTTTCAAGAAAATTTCGGCAGCATTTTCCCGTTTGTTCTCTAAGTACATATGTACTTGGAGAACAACGGGGAAATGCTGCCAAAATTCTCTTGAAAACCCAATACACATTATACACGTACTAGTGAGATTAAGTGTTCAAGATAGGATAGGTGGTACACATTTATTATATATAAGAATGATAACACATGTATTTGTTGGCCTAGAAACCTGTCCAAGATTTACTCATTATGAGTAAATCTTAGATAGTTCCTAGTTTGGGACTATTCTTGAACACTTAATCTCACTTAGGATGTTTTAACCATTAATTATATATAAGACCTTAAACCCTAAAGTTTTAACCATAAACCCTAATCTTTTAACCCTAGACCCTAATCTTGTTCTAATATATACTTGTTTTCTCTTTGATCATAGAATGGATAGATCATGGATGTCCATTCCAAATCGCTGCACCCACGAGTTTATTTATGATCTTGACCAGTTTATTAGATTTGCCGAGGAACATAGGAAACAACTTGGAGATAGGTTCTACTATCCATGTAGGCATTGCGGTAAAAACTTGAAAGTCAGCACTGGTGACAAAATCAAAAGTCATGTCATGTGCAACGAGATTGTACAAGGCTATACTTGACACTGGCATGGAGAGATTTCAAACCTGAAATCAGTGGATGTCGATAGCAGTGCTTGTGTGGAATAAGAAATTTCCTTCGTTGACGTAGATGTGAACGGACCAGTTCCAGTAGACATCGTTGATGCGATGCTGGATAGTTGTGGGGTAGAGCACACTGATCCCCCTCCCATGTTTAGAAACATTGTGCATGATGCTGAGATACCATTATACATAAGTTGTAAGTTTACAAAGCTTAGCACTGTGTTGAGATTATATAAACTGAAATCTAACAATCGATGGAGTGATAAAAGCTTCACGTCATTGTTGTCTTTGTTGAAAGAAATTCTTCCTGAAGGAAACGAGCTGCCAATCTCAACATACCGATTAAAAAAATTGTTGTTCCCAATGGGAATGGAGGCCAAGAAGATACACACATGCCTGAATGATTGTGTATTATTTCAAAAGGACTATGTGGATTTGATAGATTGTCCGAAATGTGGTGCGTCAAGGTATACATTGACGACTTCGGGGGAGTCCAAAACTGGTTCTCCTACCAAAGTGATGTGGTATCTACCTATAAGACCACAATTTCAATGCTTGTTTTCCAATCCTATAGATGTGAAGAATTTGAGGTGGCATGTAGATGTTAAGAAAAATAATGATGGGATCCTACAACATGCGTCTGATTCCCCACAGTGGAAGAAGATTGATTTATGGTACCCTAAATTTGGTGAAAAGGGTAGGAATCTAAGACTTGGTCTTTGTACAGATGGGATGAATCCATACGTGACATTGAGCAGCCAACATAGCACTTGACTAGTTATGCTTGTTATATAAAATCTTCCTCCCTGGTTGTGTATGAAAAATAAGTATATTATGCTGTCATCTTTGATATCGGGCCTAAACAACATGGAAATGATATCAATGTTTATCTTAAACCTATGATTGATGACCTGAAGAAGCTATGGGGTGAAGGTGTGATGACCTATGATGCTTCACGAAGAGAGACATTTCATTTGCACGCTATGTTGTTTTGCACTGTGAATGACTTTCTAGTGTATGGGAATTTGTCTGGATATAGTGTCAAAGGATCTAAAGCGTGTCCTATATGTGAAGAGTACACTAATTAAATACGACTAAAACACAGTGGCAAGACTATATATCTTAGTCATCGAAGGTTTCTTCCAAAATTTCATCTGTATCGTAGGTTGCGCAAAGCATTCAATGGACGGAATGAGGAACATAGTGCACCTAAACCTATATCAGGGGAGGATGTTTATAAAAGAGGAAAAAACATCACCAATGAATTTGGTAAGAGATCATAATGTACGATGGCCACACGGAGTGACAAGTCTTTATTCAAGAATAAGTCAATATTTTCGGATCTTCCTTATTGGAGTTCTTTGACAGTCAGGCATTGTATCAATGTCATGCACGTTGAGAAAAATGTATGTGATAGTGTCATCGATACTCTGTTGAATATACCAGGTAAGACTAAAGATGGGATAAAATCCAAAATGGACCTACGTGAAATGGGAATAAGGATAGAATTAACAGAAGTAGTTAGTAGCGATCGGAGAACATACTTACCTCCCGCTTGTTACACGTTGTCTAGAAAGGAGAAGAAAGCTTTTTGTGAATGCTTGGTAAATGTTAATGTGCCACATGGTTACTCATCCAACATCTGTACATTGGTATCAATGATAGATCTGAAGTTGATAGGTCTTAAATCTCATGATTGTCACACTCTAATGCAACAAATATTTCCCATGGAAATTCAATCTATATTGCCGAAACATGTATGGTTTGCAATCACCAGACTTTGTTTCTTTTTCAATAGTCTGTGCAGCAAAGTTATTGACCCTGATACTCTCAATAAATTGCAAAGAGAAGTGGTTGTTACCCTATGTCAGCTTGAGATGTATTTTCCTCCTTCATTCTTTGATATCATGGTACATATTGTTGTCCACTTGACTAGGGAAGTGAAAATGTTGGGACTAGTTTTCTTGCATTGGATGTATCCCTTTGAACGATACATGAGCATTTTTAAAGGTGATGTTCGAAACTGTTATCGGCCTGAAGGGAGTATTATTGGGGTTTATGCGGAGAGAGAGGTTATGGATTTTTTCAATGAATTTCTGAGTGGTAATGACACTCCTATGAATGACAAGAATATTGAGGAGCATTTTGGCAAAGGAATTTTGGGATCACGGGTGAAAATAATCAACCGTGAGTAGTTGGAGAAATGTCACTTGTATATTTTACACAACATCGACGAAGTGAGTGTTTATATCAAGGAACATACCAATTTCATCAAGAGACAATATCCTTAATCCAATTCAATGTGGCTTGCTAGAGAGCATAACAAGACATTTATTAAGTGGTTTGAAGATAAACACTTACATCAACTATCTCAAACACCAGATAATCTTACTGAAACCATCAAATGCCTCACCTTTAAACCAAAATTGAATGTTATGTCTTATGAAGGGTTTGACATAAATGGATTCTCGTATTACACAAAGCGTCAAGATGATAAGAGTGTCGTCCAAAACAGTGGGGTCACCCTTCAAGTGTCTTCATTGTTTTTTGCAAGTGTAAAGGATAAGAGTCCACATGAAGATAAAATGTCATATTACGGTGTCATTGAAGACATATGGGAGTTTGACTATGTAGATTTCAGAATTCTTCTCTTTAAATGTAATTGGGTTGACAACAACAAAGGAGTTATAGTGGATGAATTGGGTTTCACGTTAGTGAACTTTGAAAAGATTGGAGATAAGGGTGAACCATTCATATTTGAAAAAACCACTAGAGGGGGGTGAATAGGGTTTTATAATTATTTTAACAATAATTCAACTCAAACAATCAACCATAAAAGATTAGACAAGGGGACACAGGGTTTAGAGTGGTTCCACCCTTAGCAAATACTAAGGGAGTCAGTCCACTACCCAATTGTTTCCAGTTGGGATTTTAAAAGCATATGTATTTTATTACCTCGTAAGGATGTTACATAAAATACAACTAACTTCCCAAACCCTTTGGACAACCTTCGTCTCACCAACTTTGAAGCATCCTTCACTTGAAGTAACTTCAAGCTCCCCCTTGAAGTAGCCTTCCTCCTTGAAGTAGCTTCCCATTGAGACTTTGTAGAAGTATTCCAAAGTCCACCTTCTCCTCTGAGAAGACCCTTATCCATCTGAGAAGATAAATCCTCTCCAATCCACAACCTCCAACCTAGGAGTAGCAAGGAGAGTGCAAAATAGATAAGAAGGAACATGAAAGAAAATGGAGATTACAATTACCGTTGTAGCACAAGGCTTGATTTCCTATATCAAGCATTTTGATCTCCTAACCAATGTGTATGAAAGTGTAAGTGCAGTGGGTAGGAGATGCTAGCCTATAGGACAAGAATTTGTAGCAATGGAAAGGATTAGCAAATGCTAGAGTTGCTCAATTGCTCACAAGAATAGATTGTCAATTGAAAGTATGTATGCTCAAGTGTTGCACAAGTGTGTTTTGGGTGTCCTAAGGCATGTCCTATTTATATGAATGGCCTATGAGTGCTTAAGAACGTTCTAGACACTTTCTAGGGGGTTCTTAGTGCTCAACTAGCCCTTAGTTGTCCAGTAATTGCTTTAGCAATGGCTAGTTTATTAATTCTGAAAAGTGCAGATAGAGTTCTTCTCGGTCGAGAAATTATCGACCGAGACATCAGTCGGTCAAATACTTTGTCGACTGAGGGATGGTCTGGAGCAAGTGTATATAATGTTTGATTCCAAATCCTAACCACCTTGTTTGCTGGGTCTAACAGCTATTTGGGTCAATTCTCTGTCAAGGAGTTTGTCTACCGAGATTGTCTCGGTCGAGAAGTTTGTCGACTGAGAATGACTCTATTTAAATGTTTTGAACTATGTACTAAGTGTGTGTATCAGTGTGTTGTTGTGATGCTATTGTAGAGGATGACCTATGTAAGTGTTGTGTGTAGCTAGGGAAGATCTAAACACTTGATTTACATAATATCTAAGTACTTGTACATTATATACTTGTACAAGTTTTTACATTTGATTACAATCATGAAATTAAAGCATTTTGAGCATATAGATCTTCCAAAGATTTTTCATCCACCTTGTTCCTGCAACACTCAAGTAGCACGTTAGATCCACAAGAATGAAATGTTTGTCATCATCAAAACAAAGGGATTATAACAATGTCTAATTTAGCCAACAGTCTCCCCCTTTTTGAAGATGACAAACATTTCCAAAATATAAAATAAGGAAATATAAATCATATGAGTTTCATACCAAAAGTTTACCTTTTGGTAGCCATTCTCTTGTTTGTAAGTGTGTGCTGGTCGAGAGATTATGAAACTCATTTTATTTTATGTTATTGATTTTATATTATTTCTCCCCCTTTGTCATTTAAAATAGATAACCAAGCTAAACATTAATTATGACTTTTTATTTCTCCCCCTTAATTTGATAATTTGAGACTCAATGCAAGCCACTTATTTTTATGTCTAATTTAGCCACAATTTATTTCTCAATCAGTTGCAAAGGATGTTAAGCCTTGAAATGATATGAGATCCTTTTAGATTCATGGCATACATGTTTTGATTTCTCATCCATTATACAAGGGATGTTAAGCCGTGAAATGTCATGAGAATCCTTTAAGCTTAGAGTACATGATTGTATCTCTAACCAAATACACGGGATGTTAAGCCCAAATTTGTTTAGAGAACTCCATTAAGAACAAGATATATATAACATTTATGAATATTGTAGGCTCCTTTATTTTCATAGCCAAGATTACCTTAAATATACTAAGGTCATAACTTGTTTCAAATTTTCTTTAAGATATTTACAAAGTTTTTGTGAACTCCCCCTTAATCTTAAAGTTAAGATAATTTAAGGATTATAAGGTCATAATAAGCATTAGATCATAATAAGTTAACCTTTTATGAGAGCTATGCACTAAAGTCTTGTTTTCAATATACTGAAATTAATTGCAAGAAAATGATTTACAAATAAGCATTTGGTCAAGCTTATTTTAGGTCGACCTTGACTTCGACCAGGGCGCCCCTTGGTCAAACTTGATTTCAACCAAGAGGCAATTTCTACAGATTTACAGTTTAAGCACTCTCATTGAGTTACACATTAATATGTGATATGTAATATGATCAAATGTATATCAATTTTAAGCACTTTGAGTGATACCTATTTTGAAGAAGTTTTATCAATTGAAACTTAATATAGGAATCACAATGAAGGCTTTGTTCTTGATTTTCTTAGAGCAAGTTATATCCTAAGAAAATTTTTAGAATGTATGTTCTTCATTTTGATATCCACAGAGATTGTTCTTCTTGCAAAAAGGCAATTTAACTACATATACAACATATTCAATCATAGCAAGAATGTAGCTTTCAATCATTTATTTATAAGCAAGATTATTTGCATCAATAGAAATTTCCATAAGTCATGTTGTCACTATGATGCAAAATTATATCCTAAGAGCAATCCTGTGTAGAATTTTAAGCAATGAATTTAGTACCTTTGCTCTTGAGTTGGTTATAATTGAAATAGCTCTTTATTCTAAACAAGTCTCTTATTTTAAACTTACTTTTAGATTAACTCTTTAGAATCAAGCATCCTTGAGTATAAATTAAGAACAAGTTTTATATCTCATAGAAATCAAGTTCTTAAAATCAAGATTTTGCTTTTGATTACTTAGAACAAACAACTAGATAAGATATTAATATTCTTATTCTAAGAAACAAACTATTTAGCTTGTCATAGTGTCATCAAGCAAAAAATATTCATTTATTTCACAAGATGATACAAGCCATGCACATGAGAATCATTATCTTTCATGTCAATATGCATTTGTGCCATAGAGTTTTACTATTATGCAAAATGGCATTTTCAATGATAACATCATCTTTATATGTAATGAGCTGAATCACAATGATCATTTTGAAAACAATATCCATTCATGGTTTGTATATATAGATCAAACATTATTTTAGGCAAACCAAGTAAAAGATGAAACACAATGATCATGGTGAAACAGTAAAGGCATATCCATAATTAAATGATTATGATAGAACAATAGAAGCATATCCATAATTTCATGAAGTACAATGATTATGATCATTTAAAAGAAAATTTCAAGACACATGGTTTTTATATGGATAGACTAAGGAATACTTAGGACAAACCATGTGGATTATTATAAAATAGCAATTAAATCAACATGGTTCTTAATTTTCAGTTTTAAGCCAAACCATGTAGGAGATTATAGTAATTAAAAATGAACTTGCAATTTATGCTATATGTTTAAAGAATTTTCTCCAAGATTCATTCTTGATTTGCATATTAAATCAATCACTAATAGCAAATTGATAGAAAACTAGATCAATTAAACAGATTCAGCAGAACTTGATTTGTTCGAACTTTTCTTTGATCAAATTTATCTCAGTCAAAGATTTTCTCGACCGAGTATTCTGCTGTTTGTACAGGTTTTATTAGATTTTTGCAAGCTTAGAAATAGTAACCTGCTCGGTCGACTAATTCTTGACCGATAATGTTCTCGATCGAACATTTTCTCGACCGCGAATGTTTTGTATTGTTTTTCAGTAATTATTTGCAAGCAAAGTACAAGAATATGAAAGTTTAATCTCAACTTTGTTGAGATATGACATTTGTATATCAAAGTAATGTTTTAGGTCAAATCTCAACTAATCAAATTCAAATATCTATGTTTTAGGAACCCAAACTAGAACAAGTTATTAAATATGTGTCTCTGTAGGTTTATTTTAAAATGTGTATTTTCAAGTTAGAAGTTTTAATTACTTGAATCAATTTGTTATCTCATTATGTTGATTTGAGATAGACATAAAGATATAAAATTTAGAGTCTTTGGTCATATCTCAACTTAATTTTAATTTATTTAGTTTGGGGGTTTTGGAACCCATACCAACTCAACATCCTTTTTCTTGTAAGGACATGAGAAGGATGTAAACAATAATGGCGACATATGGAATCAATATCATTTCTCTTTTTATGAGTTTGATATAGATTGTTCTTGGGTACATATGTGTACTTGCCTTTAGGTACATACATAGATTGAATCTTTGGCACTTGTGTCCTTCCCCCACTAGGTTTTTGATAGGATTTTCCTTTAGGCTTGCAAGTTTATTTTTCTAGAGAGAGAAGATTGCAGTTTGCCTTTATTGATTTTAGCTTAATATCATGGTCTTTAATAGTTAAGTTTAATTTCTCCTTAAGATCTTCATTTTCAGATGTGAGAGCAAGAAGTTTAACATGTAACTCATCATTTACTTTATTAGATTTCTTTAATTTCTTCTTGCACTCAATACACTTATCATGTGTTTCTTGAAGGCTAGCAATTAAATCTTCTTTTGATAAATAAAAAAGGATTACCTCTTCTTCTTCTTCACTTATTGTAGCAATAAGGAATTCTTTGTGCACATCTTCCTTCTTTAACCTCCATGGATAGCTAGGTTTTGTGTGTCTTGTTCCTAAGCACCAATTACATCTTGTTGAAGATTGGTCCAAGCTTCTCCTTTGCTTGCGATTGTAGACACCATCACCCTCCATTCTTCAAGACTCGATTAGAGCTCCTTGAAGCCTGCTCTGATACCAAATGAAAAAACCACTAGGGGGGTGAATAGGGTTTTATAATTATTTTAATAATAATTCAACTCAAACAATCAACCATAAAAGATTAGACAAGGGGACACATGGTTTAGAGTGGTTCCACCCTTAACAAATACTAAGGGAGTCAGTCCACTACCCAATTGTTTCCAATTGGGATTTTGAAAGCACCTGTATTTTATTACCTCGAAAGGATGTTACATAAAATACAACTACCTTCCCAAACCCTTTGGACAACCTTCATTTCACCAAATTTGAAGCATCCTTCACTCGAAGTAACTTCAAGCTCCCCCTTGAAGTAGCCTTCCTCCTTGAAATAGCTTCCCGTTGAGACCTTCTAGAAGTAGTCCAAAGTCCACCTTCTCCTCCGAGAAGACCCTTCTCCACCTTAGAAGATAAACCCTCTCCAATCTGCAACCTCCAACCTAGGAGTATCATGGAGAGTACAAAACAGATAAGAAGGAACAAGAAAGAAAATGGAGATTACAATTACCATTGTAGCACAAGGCTTGATTTCCTATATCAAATGTTCTGATCTCCTAACCAATGTGTATGAAAGTGTAAGTGCGGTGGGTAGGAGATGCTAGCCTGTAGGACATGAATTTGTAGCAATGGAAAGGATTAGCAAATGCTAGAGTTGCTCAATTGCTCACAAGAATAGATTGCCAATTGCAAGTATGTATGCTCGAGTGTTGCACAAGTGTGTTTTGAGTGTCCTAAGGCATGTACTATTTATAGGAATGACCTATGAGTGCTTAAGGATGTTCTAGACACTTTCTAGGGGGTTCTTAGTGCTCAACTAGCCGTTAGTTGTCCACTAATTGCTTTAGCAATGACTAGTTTATTAATTCTAAAAAGTGCAGATAGAGTTCTTCTCGATCGAGAAATTGTCAACCGAGACATCAGTCGGTCGAAGACTTCATCAACCGAGGGATGGTCTGGAGAAAGTATATATAACGTTCAATTTCAACTCCCAACCACCTTGTCTGCTGGGTCTAACAGCTATTTGGGTCAATTTTCGGTCAAGGAGTTTGTTGACTGAGATTGTCTCGATCGAGAAGTTTTTCGACCGAGAATGACTATGTTTCAATGTTTTGAACTATGTACTAAGTATGTGTATCAGTGTGCAGTTGTGAAACTATTGTAGGGGATGACCTATCTAAGTGTTGTGTGTGGCTAGGGAAGATCTAAATGCTTGATTTACATGATATCTAAGTACTTGTACATTATATACTTGTACAAGTTTTTACATTTGATTACAATCATGAAATTAAAGTATTTTGAGAATATAGATCTTCCAAAGATTTGTCATCCACCTTGTTCCTGCAACACTCAAGTAGCACGTTAGATCCACAAGAATGAAATGTTTGTCATAATCAAAACAACAAGATTATAACAATGTCCAATTTAGCCAACAATATTGGCATCACAGGTGAAACAAGTATTTTATATCGATGATCCTTCAAATGATAAATGGTCAGTTGTTCTTCATGGTAAAAGACAGTTCATTGAAGATCCTATAGATGAAGAAGAGTACTATGGTAAGTATGATGACTCCTGTCCATTCTCAATTGGGTTGCCAACACCACCAAACATTGAATCTGGGGATCACAATGACTTGTATGTTTGCGGGGATCACAATGAAGGATTGTTAATTGATAAAACATCACAATATTAGAGGTATGAATGTTTATATTTTTTATATGTTTTATTTTTCTGAATGTGAACTTTACAATGTGAATGTGGACTTTACAATGTGAATTACATTACAATGTGAATGTGAACTTTACAATGTGAATTACTTTACAATGTGAATTATTTTACAATGTGAATGTGTACTTTAGAATGTGAACTTTACAATTAGTGTTACTTTACAATGTGAAATTTATAATTTGAATGTGAACTTTTAGATGACTGAGCATTCCCATGATGATCGTGTTGATGATCACAGTGAGGGTGAGGACGTTCTTGCGCTGCCTGACAATGTACATTTTAAGAATATATCCCTGAGGTTTCTATCTATATGTTCATTTATAATTATATCATGTAAGTGTGTTTTTTTATAAAAATTTAGGTTGGTGATGTACCCCCTGAAGAAATTATAGCACTTGATGAGTAGCAAAAGAAAATTGAGAAAGTGAGGGGCATCACAATGATGAACAAGTTAATACAACAAAGGGGAAATGGACCCAAATTGGCTGTGGATTTCAATCATGCATGAAATCCATATGGAGTGAACCACAACTCATTTGTTTCAAATCTTGGGGTTCTTACTCATAGCCATTGCAGTCCTATCCTAGAATCCTGGCATAAAGTTCGTAAGGGGAAGAAAGACCACATATGGAAGGAACTATGCGTGAGTTATTATTATTTGTAATTCTATTTGTGTAGACTACTATTTTTTAGGATACTAGTTAATAACAATTCTATTTAATTTGCAGAGCATATTTGATTTGGATGAAAAGATGCATCGTAAATGTGTGATGCAACACTATGGGAGGGTCCTAAGGAACTATGGGACCAATCTCACCTGAGATTACATACGCGGCGCTGAGAAGAGGTTCTTGATTGATTTCCAATTCTAGACATTGATCACTATTTCACTAACTCTACACTAATAATTTTTGTTTGTATTCTCTTTAAAAAATAAATTTAGGCAGAAGGAAGCCACACAACAATGGAAGTACCTGGACCCCAAAGACTGGGAGGCATTTTTTACCCAAAGAAAAATAGATGAATTCAAGGTATTAAGCGCCACTCCCAATTTAATTAATATACGTTTTTATGTATTCATCTATTCAAAATTAACCTCTAGTGTTACTAAACAAATCAATGTGCTAACTAACTAGGCTATCAGCTATGCTCAATGAGCAAGGCGTGCAATGAATGTGCACAACTACACAATGGGTCCAAGAGGATATACATGCATTCACCAAAGACTACAGGCTGAGTTTGCTCAGTCTACTGCTACTCAGGAGACTGCAAAGTCCTCTACTACTGCTCCCGCACCTCTGCCTCACCATGCTATGTGGATAGCTGGGAGGCAAATCAAGAAGGGAGACATACCGAAGCCTGCAACTGCTGAGACGGCTGCAAAAATGGTAAAAATCAACTCTTAGAGCAATTGATCGATATTGATTATTGTTATGTCTAGTTACTAATTTTTGTTGATGGTGATTAGAGGGAGCTGCACGAGAAGAGGAAGGAAGGCAAGTTCATCCCTCAGGGCACAAGGGATGAACTGACAGTTGCTATGGGTAACCCAGAGCATCCTGGACGTGTTAGGGGTGCATGCGCTGGTGTGGGCATCAAAGTATTCTTTGGGCCATCCCAGTGCAAACCTGTCCCAAAAGTGGGACTTTCACAAGCTGAAGTAACCTATTCTTATTTTAGAATATTATTGCGAAAGGGAATTCAATAATTAGAAGCTAGCGTTTCTTTTATCCATGTATAGGTAGATTCGTTAATTGATAGGAGAGTTGAGGAAGTTCTTGATAAGAGACTCCATGAAGCAATTAGCAAGTGGCAGGCATCTCAGACTACCACTCAGACAATACATGTTGTGGGCCGCTCTTCTCCTACTGCTCGTACTGCAGAGGTTGGGAGTAATCCTATAGACCCACCACCTAGCACGTCCTATGTAAGTATTTTTATGACATAATAGCTAGTCTATTCAAGATGATATGTTTGTGTATATATACATATATCATTCTTTACATAAATTTGTAGGGTTTGAAGCCATGCCGACTAAAAATTCAAGAATATATCGTTGTAGAGGTGTCAGCTTACCCACCCCTTAAAGGGTGCATGTTTCATGGGTATCTAGTACCAGATGGTGTGGTACGTGTGAGCCCGATACATGTACTCCCCGACTGGACGGATCTTGCACTGCCTCATGCACACCCAGATGCTGAAACACTTGGTGAGGCAGTAGGCAGAGTGATATTGTGGCCCAAAGAAGATGTCCTCTATACTGATATTGTATGATAAATTTCCATTAATTTAATTTGTTAGTGTGTATATATGAGTCAATTGATCTTAAATTATATATATAGGTCAAAAAGACGAGACCCTCTACATCTCGTCCTCCACCTCCTCAACTACCAAGTTGGCTTCCAAGGGACCTACACATCTCGATAGGTCCTAATTGTAGGGGTGTGGCAGTATGGATCAACGAACATGATCCAAATTTCCCTATAATGGTTACTATTCTGAAGGATACTGTAGGTAAATCATACGATAAAAATCTATTTATAAAAGTTTAGCATACGTATTAATGCATACGTAATACAAGTTCTTCATACATACGTATTAATGCATAGGTATTAATGCAGGTCAATCATACGAAAACAAGATATTTATACAAGATATTTTGCAGTTGTTTAGTTATGAATGGATGAACACATCTATGATAGAGTTGTGGATATGTTGAGATCTTGTTTATACATCCATATACCTTGTTTTATATATGATGATCTGGTTTCTTATATATTAATGCATACGTAATACATGTTTTGTAGCGACTTACACATGATATGTACTTATTTTGGGTTTTCCCATGTGGGATTTTTGGTTCCATCTTTGATTAGTCCTATAGATGTAGACCCATATTCAATTACTTCATACTGCTGTGATGCTTTTCAATATTTTGGTAAAAATAATAAGACGGTGATAATAGCTCCATTCAATATCGAGTAAGTTTACTTTGCTGATAATTTGGACTTAAGTAAATTACATTTTTATTGTGGATTTTGAGTTATTAATTTTCTACTTTCTTACCTGTAGTGGTAAGCATTGGCCCCAAGACGTTCACTGTCTATTATCTAGATCCTGTGGGTAATGAGTTGGATACATTATATGGACATGCAATTAAAAGGCCATTATTCTCGTGAGAAATATTTCATGTTTTTATATCTGTTAACATCTGTTACTACATTATTATTTAATTATGCAATTTAATGGGTTACACTAACATATGTAGGGCTTTATAAGAGTACAAAAAAGCTGGAGGAAAGGTCCCCAGAAAAAAGGATATGTCACTAATTTGGGAGAATGTGAAAGTAATTTCCTGACTCCAATGTATATATTATTTATGTGAACTGTGCTTATTTGTATTTTTGAATATTTTGTATGTTTCAATTTATAGTGTGCTACACAAGACAACAACTGGGCATGTGCCTACTATGTGATGCAATTTATGAACCTAATCATCAAACATGTCGTAATAGAAATCAATACAATACAACAAGTATTATACATAGTCTCATTAGATAATATGAAATATATCAATCTTATTATATATTATTAAATATATATATACGTCATTCTCTTTATAGGTCTTCAAAACTACTGACTTCCGCACAGGTGGAAAGCATTTCGATGTACATGCTCCCTATATGAGAGATGAATTAGATATTGTAAGAGAAGAATAGGCAAATGCCCTACAAAGAGTGGGAATTTTTAAATATAATTTTATTGACAATGATGGCAATGATGAATAAAGAATAACTTTGTTCTCATAATTATTTTTGTGTGAATGTGAATGAATTATTATGAATTGTCATATGTGTGTGAAGATGATCAATACATAAATGTTTCTACATGTGTCTGAATGTGAAAAGAGATGAAATGAATGGAACTGCAGGTTGCTACTGGGTTTTACATGTGTGTGATGAAAAAATAATATGAATTAAATGTTCTTATACATGTGTGTGAATCACATATATATAATATTATCCATCTTGTTAATTTTGTAGGTTTGTGGCTTGTTATTGGCTGATATCAATAGATGTCGTAAACCTACAGTTCAGAACTGAATTGTAGGTTCACATCCTGCTGACCAACCATATAGCAGCCTGTAAACTGATAAGAAAAAAAGTTATAACATAGGCGTCGGTTATTTGAACAAAACCAACACCAAAGACATATGGCGACAGTTTTTGACAAAAAATCGATGTCTATGTGGCCAGGAACCACGGCCGTGCTGGGAAGAACGACCGTGGTGGCAGGGGATATGGCATTGGTTATTAGTACAAAATTGACGTCGGTTCAGCTGGTATGTCATCGGTTATCTTTCAAACCTGATGCCTATAGGCCCTTTGCTGGTGCGTTTTCAGTGGCGGGAAGCATTTTGACGTCAGTTCTTTTAATAACTGATGTCTGTAACCTTTCTATAGTGTCGGTTTTCTTAAAAAATCGACGCCTATAGTCCCTTTACTGGCGCGTTTTTGGTTGAGGGAAGCGTTTTGGCGTCGGTTGGGAACCGACGCCGAAGGGGTCCATCTTTAGCGACGCCCACTTGGGTGTCGCTTGGAAACCGACACTAAAGCCCTTAATTAACCGATGCTAAAGGCATATTCTGTAGTAGTGATCAATCCTAGATAGAATCCCCATCATCCTTATAACAAGGCAAAAGTAAAAGGCGAACTTAATTTTCTCTACCACCTTCTATAGTGTGGATGGTAGGATGATTCTTCTAGACTTTGGGTGCGTTCAGTTCAACATCAAGGTTGTACTACTCCTTGTGTGTTCTATCCCCAATGCAACCTGCAATAAGAGAACATATAATAAAAGGGATCCACCTGTTGAAAAAAGTGTGGAATAGATAGTTTGTGGTTATCAAATAGAATTTTGTTGTGAGTGTTCCATATGGTCCAAAAGATAGCTGTAATGTCATCAATTTTGATAAAATTGAATTGTATAAATATAAGCCATGGATTAATAAGTAGCATTACCCAATAGTATTATTCATGGAATAATATTGTGCTTGTAGCACAAGTTAAATAAATAAAAGTAAATTCATACATGAATTAATAATCATGCCTTTTGTTACGATAAATGATATAATTGTTAAGATCCCAAAGGAAAGTAAAATGCATGATGTTTTAGATAATTACATGATAAATTATATTGCCAAGAGTAGCAACATAGTGTTTAAGGCATAAAACATGAATATTTTGATATGATGCTTTATATAATTGGAAACAATAAGAAAGGGAAGAGAATTCTAGAAACTTAAAGAATACAGACATAATGTTTGTTTTCTAATAATGTTGGAAAAAAGCAAGTTTTTGATATGAAAATATTATCCCATAAAACCCCACAATGTGATAATCAGTGGGAAGAACATTAATAAATTCTATAATTGAGTTAAGGAATATTATAAAGTGTCATGTACAACTTTTGGTGTGTCAAACAAGAATTACAAATATTTGAGGTAAGAAATGTATTGATAAAAGATAATTAAAGAGGCAAATGAATGATCAAGAATTTATAATCAAGTTATCCAATAAATCATCATGTATTTATATGCTTTCTTTCATGGCTTTTTGTGTGTCAATTAAGCAAAGATGGTAATTTAATTTAATTGAATTTGTTTCTTATTATTTGTTATTTGACTAATCTGGATCCTTGGGAATATATGAAATAGCTCTCAACTTGAAGGTCTTTCCTTAATTGGGGGACGTGGAAGTGATTTCATTATGTTTGGTATCAGAGCTCCAGATTTTTCAAATGATATTTATAGTAGTTTATATTTCAAGTAATCTATAGAAATATGAGAGAATTATTAGGGCATTTTCTAAAGACTGAGGTGTCTAGAAGGGATCATGACCGGGGGATAGAAAAATTTTCCTCCATACGCTAGTCAGCTTACGAGGACTCCCGGACGCGTGCATCCTACCTGGACAAAGTTAGACGATTTTACCCAAAGTTAAATACCTTTACTATTTCTTCTCATCTATTTCATCCACTTCTCATCCTCTTGCTTAATGAACCTTAAAAGGAACTTCTCTCCTCATCTCAAGTTAGGATTTTTAAGAAGAAGTAGGATTATAGCATCCTCCACCAATTAATGTACATATAATGTGAGACAATAAGGTACATTTAAATGTGGAAATAATAATGTACATGTAAATATGGATATAATAAATTACATGCAATGAGGAGATGATAATAAACATGAAATATGGATAAAGTGAAGAAAAAAAATGTTTTATGGGCATGGAAGTAGGATTTAGGAAAGCTCTAGGGGATCAAGGGACATGGAAATTCTAAGAGGTAGGGTATAGTCCCTAAACATAACCCAAAAACCCTAACCATAAGAAATAAGAGCAGTGTGGTGGTACGAAACACCACCCATATGAACCTTAAAAAGGAAAAAGGAAGATATAAGTAAATGAGTTAAGTGGATTAGTTTCCCATGCATATGTGCATGTGGAACAAGGCATTAATGAGAAAAGTTTTAAGAAACTTAAGAACAATACATAATGGGAGAAGTACTTGCTCAATTATCTCTGATGGATGTATGTGAAACATGGGGTATGTAAGATCACGTTGTGGTCAAATGCTTATGAGAGAGGAAGGTCCACATTAAGTCGATAGGTGATCGGGTCAATTTGAGGTCATATTCCTACGTGAGAGAAAAGTCTACCTAAAGTGGATAGGTGATATATAAATACGTAGCGTCCATTGTTGGGACCACCCTAGAGAAAGGGATCCCCACATGAATGCTCCAAAAATGGAGTTCCCACAGAGAATAAGTTGAGAAGTTCGAAAAACAATATATATATATATATTTGTATATATATATCTATATATATATATATATATATATATATATATATATATATATATATATATATATATGAGAAACATAAGTAATAGTCATACATGAAAATAGAAATATGAATATAACTTGCTCATTACATTACTTATATCTCTAGAAGTTTAGTCATTCTGAAAATGACTATGAACCATGCTCGGATGGGAAGGTTGCTAAAGGGCCAAGCCCAAATGGGAAGGTGTAACAACCCACTCTTTTTATGCAAATTTTCAAAATATTTTATTCTTTACACAATCTTTTCTATAGCATAATTGTTGAGGACCTTCATGCAAGTTTCCCATGTTAAGCTTTCCAAATTCACTTCATATGAAGAAAATTATGTTCACTTACTTTCTTATCCATGGTTTAATTTTAGAAAGTATTTCCTTGCATATTTATGAACTCTTGTTTAGAAAATAGAAATGAATGTTTTTATGTCAACTTTCCTCTCTCTTATTATCATTAGTGGTTTTTATGCATAAAAGCTTGCTTAATATTCCTCAAGATGTTTATTGTTGATATTTGAACTGATTACACAAATTATCTTCATTTAGCGATTAATGAATAGCTCTATATGCTTTAATATATTCACTTAAGTGTATTGAAAGCATTTTTGCCTAATTAGGAGTGATGGTGGGCTAAAAGACAAAATTAACTGAGCCATTGTGTTTTAATGCACCTCTTTAACCTATGGGTGAAGTTTGAGGTCATTTGGACTTCAAATGACCCTCCAAATGTTAATTACACATTTTATATGGTTTATGGTATACCAATCAATGTGTTATTTGTCACATTTATTCGATTTACACTGTTACGCAGGTAATTCGTCCGTTTTATTTTTCGCGCACGTTCGTGACCGTTGGATCAGGATCCAACGGCACTGGGGTTATCATCTACCTCTATTTTCCTCACTGGACTGAACACAGTGGGAGAGATTTTCATTCAATGGTCCGTTCTTCCTCGTCTCTCACCCGTTTCATGCGATTCTTTCTTGGCAGCGATCGTCTCTCTCCCCCGAACCTAATGACCCCTAACAGACCCTCTCTCACACGCTATATAAGAAATGCCCATTTAGGTCTTCAACACCCTCTCTGTAGATGACTTGCAGCCGCCACCTCCGTGCATCTCCCATCCACCTAGCCCTCCCAAAAGCATCACAATTACTCACATATTCCTCCTCCTCTATCAATTTGTGCCTTGGAGCCTCGAGTCCCCTTGCCCTACTCGCTTTTGGTTTCAGGTGACCTTGGATTTGCCTCAGTGGTCACCACTGGCTTCCATGCAATTGACAATACGGTGAGCATCCATAGGCCCCCTTCTCCCTTTTTGCTTTGTCCATTTGCCATGTGATTGCCCATGTCATCGGGACCTATACTCTATTGCCTGGACCATGCTGACAGCCATCTCCACGACGATCCAGTGGCCACCCAACCCTTGCAAGGAATTGGATGAAGTCGCCTAACCCCCAAGATCACCTTTTCGGTTTTAGTTGATACCCATCTACATGGTTTCGTGGTGTTGGCTTCCGAGCCCTTTCCCCTGTTTATTTTTCAGCTCTCCGATTAGTTCCATGGAAGCAACACCTCTCTCCTTTTCTCGCATGGTTTTTCTGCTTCATTTTCATCTTTCGAGATCGATGCTCCTATTGTTGATCACTTTGCTTTGACCCCTAGACCTCATCGACCATGGTCGAGCCGATGGTTGTAGCCGTTCCATGGAAACTGGAGCTCCTACCACGCTAGAACATGTGTCTTAGCTCTATGACTTCGCCGCAATGTGGGGAAACCCCTGGGAGTTTTGGTTTCCTAGGAAAGATCATACCCACGACCCTAGAAGGATGACCAAGAGCTCCAGTGAGCTGCTCGACCCATGGCTCGCAGTGGATCAGGTTGGGGACAATCCAGGTCCTGAAATGACATTGGTACCCCTGTCATTTTTAATTCGACAATTCCCACCGTGAGGGTATTTTTGGGTTTTCACCTGTCCTCCCTTCTTTGATCACAAGTCTTCAGTGGAGAGCCTTCTCGCTAGTTGGCCAAGCTTGATTGGTCTAACTCAGACCCGGCCCACTGGATTTGGGTATAATTATATACGTGGCTTTTTCTTGTTTTGTCATTGGTCCATTATTTGTAAATTCATAGTAAATCACATGGTTATCGGAAAAATATGCAAAAATATGTTTTGGAAAGGATTTTCGATGAGGAACGCAATTTTATGATTTTTATCTACTGATTTTTCTGTTTTCACATCTCAATAATTATATGACACCAATTAGGGTTTAATTTATATAATAAAGGATAATTATGTTAATTTTAATTGTTTAAGAGAATCCAATCAATCAAACCAGGTTTGGCTTAGGTGATTTTGCTCAAGGTAAGCGGGCCATGCCCTTGGCATAGATACTAATTGGTTTGTTGAATGTTTATGATTTATGTTAAGCACTTAATGTTAAAGTCATGATTTATGCATGTTTTCTTCAAGTATATGGTTATTGGATGTTGATTGCTATAATTTAAGCATAAATTTAGAAATCACATTAATGTTATGAATTATGATTAAGGTACATGAAACCAAGATTAAGAGGGAAGAAATTGCCATTCATGCTTAAGAGGGAAGAAATTCCCATTATGGTTCATGGGGAGAATTCCCAACTATGTTCAAGAGGAAGAAATCCTATTAAGATCAATTCTAAGTTATTAAGAAGATAATTAAGTCTAAGAAAGATCGTGGTTAAGGGAATTTGATTTAGATTTATATGCACCCTGTTATGGGCTTTCGGAGCAATTATGGGCTTTCTGAGCATTTGGGCTCCTTATGGGGCATTAAGATAGGAGCATATACTTATTTTCAAATTCTTTATGTAAAAGATGTCAAGAAATGATTAATGTTAATGCATGTTCATGTTTATGACAAATCATCTTTATATGTTATTTTTATGTCTTATAATATGCCAATGCCGCTTACTTACCATGAATGTTTTTCCTTTGCATGGCTGGGGATGAGATGTCTGTAGAAGTTGGAGCTAAAGGGAAGGAATCAAGTTAAGGAGTTCTAAGAATCTAATAAGTTGTTGCCTGGTGGGACGTCCATCTATGGAGATCCTACCTTTTACATGTTATCTAGTTTATGTTTAGCATACCTTTAGAATCATGGTGTAGTTTTCCTCCCAATAACTTATGTATGAATCTATGTTTCAATAATGCCAAGTGTTATTTATATCTTGATATGAGATCATGTATGTGACAACCCTCCCTAAAATTTCAAGTACCCCACATTATGGATAATGTTGGGGATTAGGTTGTGCTTCCGTTGGTTATGTATGAAACCCTGGGGAGGGGTGTTACATTAATGGTATCAGAGCAAGGAATAGATTGCCACTAAGGCAACAATAGAGATTCATATTATGTTCTAATATCATGTTATGTTTACCCTTTCAGATGGCCCCTAATAAGAAGGAGAAGGTTGGTGAGTCAAGGCCCTCACAAGGATCCTCTAGTGGTGATAAGATTAAAGACATGAACCAAGTCCCTCCACAAGTCACCCTATATGCCCTAGTAGTAGCCTTGACCAATGCCCTCCAACCTAGAGCTCCACCTAGAGTACATGCGATCTCCCTCATAGATTTCTTAAAGATTAGACCTGATGCTTTCCATGTTGAAGATGAGGTTGATGTGGTAACAAAGGCTGAGGAGTGTCTTAGCAACATGGAACATATGAGTGTCCCCCATGTAGTAGGGTTAGACTTTCCACCCATATGCTCAAGGGTGCAACCCGTATTTGGTGGGAAAACCTCTCAGCCTCTAGGGAAGAAGATGACCCTCCTTGCACTTGGGGTGAGTCTGTACAAGGCTCTAACGACCATTATGTATCTGAAGCCATGTTAGAGAGGAAGGAGGATGAGTTTGTTAACCTTAAGCAAGTGGGTGGCATGACTGTCATTGAGTATGCCATGAAGTTTTGTAAGCTCCAAAAGTATGGCCTTGAGTACACTGAGAAAAACAGATCCAAGAAGTTTATTAGAGGACTTAAACACGACCTAAGTTATGCCTTGTCTGGTAGAGGTCATAGGACCACGCAATCGGCCTTGGATGCAACCCTAGAATTGGAGGATCACCCTGGGAGGAATCCTAAGAAGGAGGTACCCCAAAATAGTCGTCGCCATCAATCCCCTCCACCCTCCAACCATAAGAGAAAAGCCCCTGAGCCTTCTTATGAAAGTGGGAGAACCCCATGCCCTACATGTAAGAGAAATCATGGTGGTCCTTGTAGGTTTGGAACTTCTATTTTCTACTATTGTGGTGAGGAAGGGCATATCAAGCTAAATTGCCCCAAGCCTGCAGAGAAGGATCCTAACCATAACCAAGCCAAGAACCCTAATCCTCCACCCAAGGTTAAACCAAGGTTCTTCACCATGCAAATGTCGGATGGGGAAGAGGAAGATGACCAATGTGAGGATAGTTAAGTAATTTGTGTAGAATAATAATGCTTTGTTTATGTATGCCTCTATTATAATGGAAATTATATGGAAAATTTGCAAGATTATGTGAAACCCTTAAAGTGGGTAGAAACTCTAAGAAATTTTGAGGACGAAATTTATTTAAGGTGGGTAGTATTGTAACACCCCACTCTTTTTATGCAAAATTTCAAAATATTATATTCTTTACACAGTCTTTTCTATAGCATAATTGTTGAGGACCTTCATGCAAGTTGCCCATGTTAAGCTTTACAAATTCATTTCATATGAAGAAAATTATGTTCACTTACTTTCTTATCCATGGTTTAATTTTAGAAAGTATTTCCTTACATATTTATGCACTCTTGTTTAGAAAATAGAAATGAATGTATTTATGTCAACTTTCCTCTCTCTTATTATCATTAGTGGTTTTCATGAACAAAAGCTTTCTTAATATTCCTCAATATGTTTATTGTTGATATTTAGACTGATTACGCAAATTATCTTCATTTTGTTATTAATGAATAGCTCTATATGCTTTAATATATTCACTTAAGTGTATTGAATGCATTTTTGCCTAATTAGGAGTGATGGTGGGCTAAAAGATGAAATTAACTAAGCCATTGTGTTTTAATGAACCTCTTTAACCTATGGGTGATGTTTGAGGTCATTTGGACTTCAAATGACCCTCCAAATGTTAATTATACATTTTATATGGTTTATGGTATACCAATCAATGTGTTATTTGTCACATTTATTCGATTTACACTATTACACATGTAATTCGTCCGTTTTATTTTTCACACACATCCACGACCATTGGATAAGGATCCAACGGCGATGGGGTTATCATCTACCTCCGTTTTCCTTATTGGACTGAACGCAGTGGGAGAGATTTTCATTCAATGGTCTGTTCTTCCTTGTCTCTCACCTGTTTCATGTGATTCTTTCTCGGCAGCAATCGTCTCTCTCCCCCGAACCTAGTGACCCCTAACAGACCCTCTCTCACACACTATATAAGAAATTCCCATTTAGGGCTTCAACACCCTATCTATAGATGACTTGCAGCCGCCACCTTCGTGCATATCCCATCCACCTAACCCTCCCAAAAGCATCGCAGATACTCACATATTCCTCCTCCTCTATCAATTTGTGACTTGGAGCCTCGAGTCTCCTCGCACTACTCACTTTTGGTTTCAGGCAACCTTGGCTTTGCCTCAGTGGTCACTGCCGACTTCTACGCAACTTACAATACGGTGAGCATCCATAGACCCCCTTCTCCCTTTTTGCTTTATCCATTTGCCCTGTGATTGCCCATGTCATCGGGATCTATACTATGTGGCCTGAACCATGCTGACACCCATCTCCACAATGATCTAGTGTCTGCCCATCCCTTGCAAGGCATCAGACGAAGTCACCTAACCCCCAACATCACCTTTGCGGTTTTAGTTGATGGCCATCTACATGGTTTTGTGGTGTTGGCTTCCGAGCCCTTTTCCCCTATTTATTTTTTGGCTCTCTGGTTAGTTCCATGGATGCAGTGCCTCTCTCCTTTGCTCACATGGTTTCTCTTCTCTATTTTCATCTTTCGAGATCGATGCTCCTATTGTTGATTGCTTTGATTTGACCTCTGGACCTCAGCAACCATGGTCGGGCCGACGGCTGTAGCTGTGGCATGGAAACTGGAGCTCCTACCTCGCCAGAACCTTTGTCTTAGCTCTATGACTTCGCCGCAATGTGGGGAAACTCCTGGGAGTTTTGGTTTCCTGGGTAAGATCATACCCACAACCCTAGAAGGATGACTAAGAGCTCCAGTGATCTGCTCAACCCATGGCTCGATGTGGATTAGGTTGGGGGCAATCCAGGTCCTGAAATGACCTTGGTATCCCTGTCATTTTTAATTCGACGATTCCCACCGTGAGGGTATTTTTGGGTTTTCACCTATCCTCCCTTATTTGATCATGAGTCCTCAGTGGCGAGCCTTCTCGCTAGTTGGCCAAGCTTGATTGGTCCAACTTAGACCCGACCCACTGGATTTGGGTATAATTATATACGTGGCTTTTTCTTGTTTTGTCATTGGTTTGTTCTTTGTAAATTCATAGTAAATTGCCTGGTTATCGGAAAAATATGCAAAAATATGTTTTGGAAAGGATTTTTGATGAGGAACTCGATTTTATGATTTTTATCGACTGATTTTGCTGTTTTCACATCTCAATAATTATATGATACCAATTAGGGTTTAATTTGTATAATGAAGGATAATTATGTTAATTTCAGGTGTTTAAGAGAATCCAATAAGTCAAACCATGTTTGACTTAGGTGAGTTAACTCAAGGTAAGCGGGACATGCCCTTGGCATAGATACGAATTGGTTTATTGAATGTTTATGAGTTATGTTAAGCACTTAATGTTAAAGTTATGATTTATGCATGTTTTCTTCAAGTATATGGTTATTGGATGTTGATTGCTATAATTTAAGTCTAAATGTAGAAATCACATTAATGTTATGACTTATTATTAAGGTACATGAAACCAAGATTAAGAGGGAAGAAATTCCCATTCATGCTTAAGAGGGAAGAAATTCCCATTATTGTTCATGGGGAGAAATCCCAAGTAGTTCAAGAGGAATAAATCCCATTAAGATCAAGTCTAAGTTATTAAGAAGATAATTAAGTCTAAGAAAGATCATGGTTAAGGGAATTTGATTTAGATTTATATGCACCTTGTTATGGGCTTTCCGAGCATTATGGGCTTTCTGAGCAATTATGGGCTTTCCGAGCATTATGGGCTCCTTATGGGGCATTAAGAGAGGAGCATATACTTCTTGTCAAATTCTTTATGTAAAAGATGCCAAGAAATGATTAATGTTAATGCATGTTCATGTTTATGTCACATCTTTATATGTTATTTTTATGTCTTATAATATGCCAATGTCGCTTACTTACCATGAATGTTTTTCCTTTGCATGGCTGGGGACGAGATGTCCGCAGAAGCTGGAGATAAAGGGAAGGAATCAACTTACGGAGTTCTAAGAATCTAAGAAGTTGTTTCCTAGTTGGACGTCCATCTATGGAGATCCTACCTTTTACATGTTATCTAGTTTATGTTTAGCATACCTTTAGAATCATGGTGTAGTTTTCCTCCCAAGAACTTATGTATGAATCTATGTTTTAGTAATGCCAAGTGTTATTTATTTCTTAATATGAGATCATGTATGTGACAACCCTCCCTGAAATGCCAAGTACCCCACATTATGGATAATGTTGGGGATTAGGTTTTGCTTCCGCTGGTTACGTATGAAACCTTAGGGAGGGGTGTTACAAAAGGCCAATGAAATACCAAGCCTGGATAGAATGGTATATGAAGTGCCAAGCCCGGATGGGAAGGCCGATGGAATACCAAGCATGGATAGGATGGTATATGAAGTGCCAAGCCCAGATGGGAAGTCCAGTGGAATACCAAGCCTCAATAAGATGGTATATGAAGTGTCAAGCCTAGATGGGAAGATAGGAAGAATACCAAGCCCGGGCGGGAAGGTATGAAAGTCCATTTGGACTAAAACCCCATGAGAGGGTATGTAATGACCCCACTCCTAGAAACCTCCACTTAAGGAAGGCTAGAAGGAAGGAGCCATTACCGTTTCAGACCTGATCTATGGTTTAGCACATCATAAAAAATAATTAATAAATTCTACAAAACAAAAATTGGATTTGGTACAAGATAAATTTTTATTCATTAATGCTTACAAAAATATGGGTTCTAGAGTTTTACCCAAGATTTACACCATCTAACTATATTTTGTGATATTTACTTTGTTTGTCCACTTTTAATGCCTTCTTTCATTCAATGTCTGATTTCCATCAAGTAGCAGATTATTCGAAAATGTCGAAAAACAAAACGTCAATCTGTATAACAAGTTATAATGGTATGTGGTGGAAACAAAATGTTAGCATTTATTGATAACAACATAATTCATCAAATTATTATGTAACAAACCATATTTAGCATTTTGATTTGATAACTTCTCATCCCATGTTGGTACATTCTCATCACTAATACCCTCACCATGGTCTTTCCTCTATAGTGGGTGTACTTATCTTCCCCATCTGGGCTTGATATTTTTCCTGCACTTCCCATTCGGGCTTGACCTCTTACTTTGCCTTCCCATCCAGGCTTGGCATTCCTATGGTAACCTTCCCTTCTAATATTGGTTCATCTTCCATCGTGGGCATGAGCAAGTTATCATACATATATTGTGATAATCATAGTCACTTTAAAGATTGTAAGAATTAAATAAAAAACCAACATTCATTTCGCTATCAATTCGGTAAATATTAGGAAAACATCGGCAAACTACAACAAGTAGCCATAATCATAACCACATTGATGTCTCAGAAGCACTTGATGTCCAAAAAGAATAACTAAGAATAACCACATAAGAAACTAAGCAATTAAACTTGAAAATTAAGGCATAACACCCTTGTGTCACTATATGATTCAAAAATCTACCTTTAGGGTTGACTTGAGTTCCAAGTTAGGTTATTAAGCCCATATTTGTGTTTCATTAAGTTCCATTCTCCATAAGTTCATTTATTACCTTTTGTACTCTCTTGGTCTACAAACCCTAGTCATGGTGTCAAATTCATTATTCTATTTCAAAAGATGAAAATATGTCTTTTTATGCAAAAGTCTCAACCTTTATTCTTTTTTAGATCATATTAAGGCTAGTGAGATATAGGAAAAGGTATTTTGACCCTTTCATGTTCCTTGGGTTGAAAAACCCTAGTTTCCATCACTTAATGTAATTTTATTCATAATGAGGTCCTTACTCATCAAATTTCATGTCATTGAGTCCAGAGTGTCCTTTTGGCCATAAAAGTCTATATTTGAATTTTGATATCAGTTTCATATCTTAGATTAACCAAATCTTAGAAATTAGGGTTTGGAATGCATTTAATACATTAAAGATACCATCTTTAAGCACTTTTCAAACTAGAAACATTTTTAGGTTCCAATTACATTTGTATTGAAATCCGTGTTTTTCTGAGTAAAATTCATATATTATTTGCTACTTTTGGATAATCCTACGATTTACTATGATTTCATTCAGAATAAATCATATGGACCACTAGTGGGCTCCAACTAGGCCATTGATCCATTTTTCAATGATGCTAGCGGGGCCAAGCCATGCCGATGGGCTCGTGCTATGGTGGCGCTTGCCTCTACCTGGTAGAGTTCACTAAGAAGGTGAGTAAGGGAGTAAAATATAGAAAAGGAAGAAACTTTGTACAGGGGAATCGAGGGCAAGATAATATTTTCATAGACTATTTTCTTCGTCCTTTGGTTCACGAATAGTAGAGCCATGCCAATCAACCCGAGAGTTGACTCTGGGATTCCCACCTCCTCTTCCTCAAGAAAAGATACCCTCACCTTATCCTAAGTGCCACGAACTCAAGGGACCTCACAATTGCTCTGAAGATAGTGTGGGACGTTGGGACAGTGAAGGAGAATATCCGACGAGTCAACGGTGAAGACAGAATTGAAGGGTGAGTAGTTTAGGGAAATTGGTGGTAGATGGATGGTCAATGGAATGTGGGCAATTTCTAAGATTTCTTGGTGGATTTGCAGAGGGTATACATCTCCCTATTTATATCGAGATATGTCGGTAATATCCAAGAAGATTGGGCCAATCTCCTAGAATCCATGAGCCTAGATGAAATCTAGGGTAGGCGTGGTTGGCTTGATCTCTCGGAGCCAATGGGAGTATTTCTGTTGCACCCACATCTGACAATTACCACTAATCATGAGATTAAGGCATAATTTTGAGGATTATACTTAATACAAAGTTCACTCCAAAAATTTTTCCTTTATTTTAAACTCTTTGTTTTCTCACATTCAATCACATAAACAAACTTTACAAAGGAATTAAACCTTGATTAAACTAGTATGATCTCAACATTGATACACATCCATACATTCATTTTGTTAGTCACAATTCCATATACATACAACATGATAACCATATATATACTCTATTATTAAGGAAACAAAAAATACAAATCATCATTTAGAACTCTCTCTCAACTCCATACAAGGACCTAGAGTGACAGGGTCTAACTGAACTTAACTAATCTCATACTTAACTCCTGTGGCAGATCTACACTGATGTAATGAAATCTTCATCCCACGAGTTATCCCTAAAAATTGTGAGTAGAGGGGTGAGCCTACTCGCTCAGTGAATGAGTACTTTAAAGAAATAGTTGAAAGCACTGATATAATTACATATATATTTTTGAGCAACTAATATCAATTATAACAACAGTAAGCTTTAAAGAAACTAATCATTTACAAACATAAATATGTCAAGATACTCTATATATCTATGAAAGTGAATCAAATATGAACATGCTTGATTATACTCAAAGAGAACTAATAACTTAGAAGATAATTCAATAACTGCACACACTTGGTAAACTCTCATTCATATTATTATGCCTTGAACCCAAATGAGGTGTACCACAACATGTGAAAGAATCACAGCATACTACAATCTCACTGTACACAGCTTAGAAGCATGCCCGAGTTCCTAAGACTATCTCTCGAGTAAGACCCTATCTGTAGTGGGCCTCGACACGTATGCCTCTTAGCGGCTAATGGGAGCGGCCAAATATATCAGACTCCACCTCTCAACCTGGGTACTCAGGCTGTGAGTCAAAGCCTTTAGGCTATTGTGCATTAGTGGACCTACTGATCACTGATTACTACAACATGTAACACATGTACCACAAAAATCCCTGGTTGGTGTTTGGTACCACACAACTATAAGGAGTCTGACCTACTGGTCAAGACCCCCACACCCTACTGGTGTACTTCGGCTTACCTCGATCTGGACTACCTCCATTCGGGAAACCATTTCCTCCCCACAGTGCATGCCTTATCCTATGAATATTCTACAGTGTTCAAGGCATATAAATGTCTAATTCACTCTTTAAGTTCACAATTCAATCATCACATAAACATATCTTAGTTTATCTTTGTAAATCATTCATTTTATACATCATCTGATAATATTTACCAGAAACTAAACTATTAATCATCACCACATCTCATACTGAGAAACATTGATATCACAATACTTGATTCACTGAATAATCTATACGTAGGGATTCATTTACCTCATTCACTTATCACATGACTCGCATAAGGATTTAATGCATCATAAACATTCACTGAATTAAGAATGCTTTCAACAATTTATATATAATCAACATTTCCCTTTGAACTTTTTGTCTCTTGTAAACCTTGATTTGATCAGTTAATAGTAGTAACGAGGAGCCCCAATCATAGGGCTTCCCGTCCCTCTTAAAAAAAACATATGTATGAAACCCTAGAATTGAACTGAATTTGTGTTTCCATGCCATTCGTTGAGTTATCACGAATCAAGAATAACATTGAATAAATAAAGTCTATGATGCCAAGAGAAGCACTTCAAATGGATTTCACAATATCTATTCCCAAATTACCAACTTTTCACTCATCTAGGGTTTCACCCTCTTTACCGAGATATCAAGCAAACACGGATGACATCACAAAAAATCCAAGATAGTATCTGACATATATATAACATGCATTCAAATAAACAATAATTCATAATCAAAGGGATTCATATAGTC
Source organism: Alisma plantago-aquatica (assembly GCA_963693085.1). Classification (NCBI taxonomy): domain Eukaryota; kingdom Viridiplantae; phylum Streptophyta; class Magnoliopsida; order Alismatales; family Alismataceae; genus Alisma; species Alisma plantago-aquatica. The sequence goes on along the minus strand of OY856411.1, from coordinate 1,067,834,283 downwards.
AAATTTCTTTATTTAAATATACATCAATTTCAGTCATAGTCAAAAATCCTAAATTTGAGTATATTCTTATAACCTATACAATTACTTTAAGAATTCTCATTTAGATAAATTGTAACCATTTCTAATATGATTTCATCATCTAAAATTCATCACAACAGAGAAATAATCCATTTCATATCATTTTGCAAAAGCTAGATCAAACAAGCAACTTAGGGTTTGTACTCACATACTAAAAAATTGTAGATTATTGATGATTTAACTCATTTTCGTGCAATCTACTATTTAAAGGAAGTACCCACTCACCCTAAGGTCTGAAAGCACCTTAAAAACGCATCCCATCTCTAAAAATCTAAAATTCATATCAAAACCCTAGAAAATCACCGATTTCTTCTTTCTTTTGCCCAAAAACCCTAGAAATGAGGGATTATTAAGAAAGAGTGAGAAAAGGGGAAGATTTGATACATTTTGAATAAAATTATAGGAGGGATGGAATCTTGACATGTGAGAGAAGATTCACCATGAAAATCTACGCAAAGAAGCTAAACTTACTTGATTTCATCATATCTCAGATAGCTCTCCTCTCTCTCTAGAATTTTGTTTCTTTGTAATGGATCAAGAAATATGAGATCCCCTTGGGTTCTAGCTTCCTCATATAGACAAATTGAATTGCTTGGGTATATTACACATTGACCCCTCTATACTTTTTATTATTTCAGCAGATTTGTCTTTTATTAACAAGTTGTAATTAATTTATTGTAGAGGTAAAACATCCTCCAAAAATTATGAAAATGTATCATAATGTATGAAATATAATTTCAAAGCTCTGGTATAAATTTTAGATTATTCGAACCATCAAATAAATAATTAAAAATCAAACACTACACTGCTAAACAACACTCTGTCAGCATGGTCAGTCGAACTATTGTTCGAATGAGAACCACATTCAAAGAACATTCAAATATTCTAAATTTTTTCTCTAGAATGCATAATTGAGTTATGCATATCATATCCAAAATTCAATTAAATACAAATCGTAGAAAATATGAAAAATCGTTTACCACACTATTGTCCTGATCAAATCCCTTATTCATGTACTATCAAAACCCTAATTTTTTCCGATTAGGGTTTGCATTTCTCAAACCCTAATTCTTCAAACTAAAATCTTAATTAGAATTTCTTATTAGGTTTGAAAAATAACAGTTGTGATACTATCATGAATCAAGTCTAAATTATATTCAATCTAATCAAGCATGTAATCATTCAGGTAAACTCTAATTTTCCAATTAAGCACAAATGTGGTCATAACAATTGTCACCCCCTTAAAAATTTTCATCCCCAAAACACAAATACACAAACAAAGTATATTTAAAGTTTCTTTTAAACTTTTGAAATCTTATGTGTCACTATACTCTTGTATTTCATATTAGAATGTTATTTTCAACATTGAGTCATTTGTTACTCTTCTAATCACAACAGATTTTAAGAAGGCCTTCTCAATGATATAAGAATATTTTTTTGTCACAATCATTAATAGGAAAGAGATAGATAAATAACTATTTTTTTAATCATGCCATACCTTTTTGAGATGTTACGTCGGTACTGCTAATTTGATCCCACTATCTTAGTTCATACACTTCAATCTGTACTTATTTTTGTGCATCACATTAGAGTTATTAAAGACAATTTGCCTTTATATTTCGAATTTCACTATTTTCCCACTCTAATAGAAAATCACTCATAAAATTGAAGACTAGAAGTAGCAATAATTGTATAAAATTGAGTCAGACTACTGATATGAATGATTGAAACCATAAAATGTATTCCAAATTACTATATTGCTCGCACATGTACAATTGAAGTCATATGTAAAACAAATTTTCATCCCTTGAAATGTCTTCAACAAACTCTACTTCTTTAAAACAAATTCACATATTGCTGAAAGCCATTTGTTTGTCTGATTTCTCTTCTTATGAATTACAACTTCTTCTTAATTATCCTTCTCATTTTGATCATCTAGAATAAACATCCCTAACATTGAAACATTCAAGGTAAGAATATATTATTCATCATTCTTTCTATCACTGCGAGAATTTATTTTAGATTACACTTTGCTCATGTTGCACTTCTTCTTTTATTAAAAACACACTTCTTATATTTCAAATCTATTTCTTATCCTTTTTTCATACTCATTCCCATATTGTTTGTCTATCTTTCACATTTGCAACCTTTAAACCCATAAATAATACAATTGCTATTTTCTTCTCATATTGATGATTTTAGGATTTTATTTTATAGAGATGTTCATGCTCATGATCAAATCACTGTTGACATCCCTTTAACTATTACAACCCTAAACTATCTAGGGTTTGATCCTTATCAATAACATGATGTTATTTTGACACTATTTTACTCCCTTATTTCGATATGCAAACCTTACCTCTCATGAGATTTACTAAAGTCTTCCTTGTCTTTACCACTTGAATTTTCTTTCTCTTACTTGACCATTTTGATAGATTACTTTATTGATCTACACTTCTAGGGTTTCATCATCAATTATGTGTCATTAGTATATTTGGTAGATGTGTCTCTCATGATGGTTCTATATCATTTATGATTTATTTCCTTTGACTTACCCCCATGTTACACACACAAAGGAGGATGCAGAAGAGAAGTTGATTTTGAGACAATATTATAATCTTCAAGTATTCACTTAACACAATTCTCATATTTGTCATCATGAAGGAGACTAGACTATTTCACATTTCCTCACATCTTACAATCTCTCTCTTTTATCATTTATATAACTCCCTCATGTTTCGATCCCTTGTTTATTTTCTATCATCAGCTACCTATTTGCTACTCTTCCCTATGTGATTGTTTACTTTTACTTATCTCTTATGATCATGTTTCTTAATCTTATGTATGATTCCATATTCCATACCATATAAACTTTCTTATCATCATTTTACTTTTATCTAGTTAAAATTCTAAATCAATATTCTCCCTACTAGCTTCATCTTATGCATAATACATTACATGTCCTTCATTTCGAATCAAATGACTCATGCAGGGGTTAACCATAGTTTCCTTTTCCATCAAGCCTTTATATTTTGAATACATTTTACCTTTATATGAGCTGCTCATTTATTTAGCCGCACCTTTGTTCTTATTTTAAGAACTAGTTCCATTTCATCACTAGGAACCTATTGATCACACTTGATGTCAACTAGGTTGCTACTAAATAGAGACTTTGAATCAAAAGTTAGTAAGTATGAATACTTTAAACTTTACGATAGAAGTACTTGTTCCATTCTCTCCATTATATCATGTAACCCTCCATTCTAAATCATACTCATCATTTCCATCACCTCTTTTGTTTCATTTTAGTTCTTATCCTAGTCTTATAACTTACATGTTCATGTAGTTCTCTTCAGTTCATTCTTTTGAACTTCACTTCTATGTACTTATTGTATACTTAACTCTTTTCTCCTATTTTTACCTTTGTTGTAGAGTACATAAATACATTTTACCAGATTACATGATCCGTTCATTCTAATTGATTCTTTCTATCCTAGCTTTCCATGTAGTTTTCTCATTATATTTCCTTGATTTCATATTGGGTAAAGTGCCTCAATTAGTTATATGGTTCAGCTCTCTTTATCCATCCTTTATTTTTAATTTTGTATGTTACATACTAATGTATGTCTTGTATCTATACCCTCTTCCTTCATTCCTAATTTAGGGTTTCTTATTTGAGGCCCCAAATCTGGATCTTAGATATTAGTTCCAATTGATTCTTAAATATTCTAATCTTTTCATTATATTTTAACATCTTAGTATATGTACATTCTCCCTGTGATGTGGGTCTAATTTATCCAGAGTCTACTCTTATTATATTGTTAATAGGAGTCATTAGATCCCAGTAACACACCATCCCAGCTGGACCAGGCCGAACCTACAGTCCTAAAGCCAAGAGCTACTCAATATTAACCAACTCCTACTCATCTCAAACATGTGGAAAGAATATCCACTTAGGTCAAACTCATTTAAACATAACTTCTGGTCTACTTGATACAAGGAATAACTGAATCAAATTCATGATACACAACAATCTAAAAGAGCCATATATATTCTAGAAACTGAAAATTTGAATTCATATATATAAGAGAATATTTATTGATCTACAATCAAATAAGAAATATAAATCAAGAGTTGTATCAGAATCTATCTTTAAGCTCTTACTCCTTCATTACTTTATAGTCTCCTAACCCTAATATTTCTAGGGTTTCTCTCTAGCTCATCCTTTCTCTGCATACCTGGCCAGAGCATCTAGAGAAGAATAGACAAAGTAGCTTGATACTGGTCAACTTAAGTATTCAGATACCATGTCAGGGTATCTAAATACTCAAATCTCTCAGAGATGTAGACACATCACCTCCTATCTACCACACTTATAACTTTGACTTTCTATCCTAATGGTCCCTGACAAGTCAGCCAAAGCTCTCATACCAAGATGTTACACCCACTTCCGACGATTACAACTAATCATGAGATTAAGGCATAATTTTGAGGATTATACTTAATACAAAGTTCATTCCCAACTTTTTTCCTTTATTTCAAACTCTTTGTTCTCTCGCATTCAATCACATAAACAAACTTTGCAAAGGAATTAAATATTGATTACTCTAGCATGATCTCAACATTAATGATACACGTCCAAACATTCATTCTGTTCCTCACACTTCCATGTACATACAACATGATAACCAGATATATACTCTATTAATAGGGAAAAAATATACAAATCATCATTTAGAATTCTCTCTCAACTCTATACAAGGACCTAGAGTGACTGGGACCGAATGAACTTAACTAATATCATACTTAACTCCTATGGAAGATCTACACTGATGCAATGACATCTTCAGTCCACTGCGTTATCCCTAAAAATTGTTAGTAGGGGGGTGAGCCTACTCGCTCAGTGAATGAGTACTTTAAAGAAATAGTCTAAAGCACTGATATAATTATATATATACTATTGAGCAACTGATATCAATTATAATAGTAGTAAGCTTTAAAGAGACTAATCATTCCCAAACATAAATATGTCAAGATACACTAGATATCTACAAAAGTGAATCAATATATGAACATGCTTGAATAATCTCAAAGAGAACTAATAACTCAGAAGCTAATTCAATAATTAAACACGCTTGGTTAACCTCTCATTCTTCTTATTATGCCCTAAACCCACATGAGGTGTACCAAAAAATGTGAAAGAATTGCAGCAAGCTACGATCTCACTGTACAAGGCTTAAAAGCATGCCTGAGTTCCTAAGCCTATCTCTCAAGTAAGACCCTATTTGCAGCGGGCCTCAACACGTCTACCTCTCAGCGGCTAGTGGGAGTGGGCGGATATCTCAGACTCCACCTCTCAACCTGGGTACTCAGGTGGTGAGTCAAAGGCCTCAGGCTTATTGTGCATCGATGGATCTACTGACCACTAATCACTACAACATGTAAGATAGGTACCACCGACATCCCTATTTGGTGTTGGGTACCACACAACTGTAAGGAGTCTTCCCTATTGGTCAAGACCCCCACACACTACTGGTGCGCTCCGACTTACCTCGATATCGACTATCTCCAGTTGAGAAATTGTTTCCTCCCTGCAATGCATGCCTCATCCTATGAGGATTCTATAGTGTTCAGGGCATATAAATATCTAATTCACTCTTTAAGTTCACAATTCAATCATCACATCAACATATCTTAGTTTAGCCTTGTAAACTGTTCATTTCATGGATCATCTGATAATATTTACTACAAACTAAACTATTACTCATCACCACATCTCATACTGAGAAATATTGATATCACAATACTTGATTCACTGAACACTCTATCCTTAGGGCTTCATTTACCTCATTATTTTGTCACATGACTTGCATAAGGATTTAATGCATCATAAACATTCACTGAATAAAGATTGCTTTCAACAATTCATATACAATCAACATATGTATGAAACCCTGGAATTGAGATGAATTTGGGTTTCCATGCCATTCATTGAGATATCAAGAATCAAGAATAACATTGAATAAATAAAGTTTATGATATCAAGAAACGCACTTCAAATGGATTTTATAATATCTGTTCAAAAATTCCCAACTATTCACTCATCTAGGGTTTCACCCTCTTTAGTGAGATATGAAGCAAACATTGATGACATCACACAAAATCCAAGATACTATTTTACATATATATACTTTGCATTCAGATAAACAATAATTTATAATGAAAGAGAATCAGATAGACAAATTTCTTTATTTAACTATATAGCATTTTCAGTCATAGCTAAAAATCCTAAATTTCAGTATATTCATATAACCTATACAATTACTTTAAGAATTTTCATTTATATGGATTGTAACCATTTCTAATGTGATTTCATCATCTTAAATTCATCACAATAGAGATATAATACATTTCATATCATCTTGCAAAAGCTAAATCAAACAAGTAACTTAGACTTTGTACTCACATACTAAGCAATTGAAGATTATTGTTGATTTAACTCATTTTCGTGCAATCTACTATTTAAAAAAGTACTCACTCACCCTAAGGTTTGAAAACACCTTAAAACGCAGCCGATTTTTGAAAATCTCAAATCCATATTAAAACCCTAGCAAATCACCGATTTCTTCTTCCTATCAACCCAGAAACCATATAAATGATATGAAGAAAGAGTGAGAAAAGGGGAAGATTTGATACATTTCAAATCAAATCTGAGGAGGGATAGAATCTTGACATGGAGAGAAGATTAACCATGAAAGAATATGCAAAGAAGCTAAACTTCTTTGATTTCATCATATCTTGAATAGAGAAACCCTAGGTCAGCATCTCCACCACTTTCTCCTCTCAAAACCCTAGCTCTCCTCTCTCTTTAGAATTTCATTTATCTAGAATGGATAACAAAATATGAGAGCTCCTTGGGTGGTAACTTGCTCATATAGATCAATTGAGTTTCTTAGGTAATTTACACATTGACCCCTCACTATAATTTTTCTTATTTCAGCAAATTTTTCTATTATTAAAAAGTTACTATAATTCATTTATTCAAGATGTCAAACATCATCCAAAAATCATGAAAATTATCATGATGTCTAAAATGTAATTTCAAAGATCTAGTATAAATTTCAGATCATTAGGAGCTAATCATAAAGAATATCAAGCACTACACTGCTGAACAATACTCTATCAACATGGTCGATCGAACTATAGTTCGACCGAGAACCACATTCAAAGAACATCCAAATATTCTAAAAGTTTTCTCTAGAATGCATGATTAAGTTATCCATATCACATCAAAAATTCAATTAAAACAATATGAAGAAAATATGAAAAATCATTTACCACACTGCTATCCTGATCAAATTCCATATTCATGTACTATCAAAACCCTAACTTTTGCCAATTAGGGTTTACATTTTGCAAACCCTAATTCTTCAAACTAAAATGATAATTAGAGTTTCTTATTAGGTTTGAAACATCACAATTGAGCTACTATCATGAATTAAGTCTAAACGATGTTTAATCTAATCAAGCATGTAATCATTCAGGTAAACTCTAATTTGCCAATTAAGCTCAAATGGGGTCATAACAATTTCCATGTGTGCTCGTGCATTGATGGCCGAGAAAACTCATCTAGGAAACTCAAGTTTCATGTTCTCCTTTCCAAATAGGGATGCGAGCTAGTTAATGATCATGCATCATTGGATATCATATCTGATGGTCCACATTATGCATGCTATTTTAAAAGATATTTCTAATATAAATCGAAATTGTGACATTAGTTGGTATTCCTCTCACTTTAGGGAATTTTAGAAAATTCATATCTCTTAATCTGCTTATATTTTTTATCTCAAATTTTAAGGAAAAGTTCTTAATGACTTAATCTACGTGTAGATACAATTTGAGACCAAAACCCAAAATGAATAACTCTTTTTCTTCATATGCAAGTCATTCACTTATAAGGAATGTATTATGTATTTAAAACAAATATTTTCTCTTTCTTTCCTTTCTATTTTCTTTATTTCAACTATTCTTCTTATTAGGAGGCACGTGAAAGTGAAATTCATCCTATTTTGGCCACCTATGCCACTTTCTAGATAATTCCACATTATTCTTAAAGACATGCAGTTATCATTTATTTCCGTTTTGTCTTTTACTTATTATGGGTTTTTCTCTTGTCATTCTCCCTTTTTATCCTTTATTGGCTTAATAAGTTAGGAAAATCACGAAATCCATTATTCAAGGTAAATTTTAAAAGAAACCCAATTTATAAAATAATGCACACAAATTTCCAAACAAGCCCTTTTTGTAGATTAATTGCATAACAATACAATCAAAATTGAGGTTATAACAGGGTATCCCACAGATTGAGAAAACAAGGGTTGACAAGTTATAATAATTATAAAGATGGAAATATGAAACCTTTAGGGATAGAGTGCCAACCTAGGGTGGGTTAATCCATGAGTGGGAAAAGGACCTATAGGGAAGGCAAAACCTTAAACCTTGGGGTTAGGTTGTTGCTAGAGAGCCTAACTTTCTCCTGTGAGCCAAGAAGGCACCCTAGGTTAGGACATTCCCTAGAAAATTAAGTTTACTAAATCATTTTAAACATGGAGGTAACCATGAATGTCACTTGATATAAAAGATGAAAGCACATATATTGAGTATGATTCTTTGAACCCAAGTATGCCATCTTTGAGGAACATGAGGAAAAGTCACTATGGATGTGGATGATTGTATGAGACTAAGTCTGAAAGAGAAATGTTGCCATGAGTTCAATGAGGGAACATAAAGTGAATAACGAGCATTATAAGAGATGGAGGAATCTAGTATAAAGAATTACATATAAAAATAATGTGTTATAAATGAACCCTTGGGAAAGATAGAGCCCAAAGTCAATCCTAAGGTCAAGTAGGAAGTATTAAAGGTACATGGACCAATGGCATTAGGCGTTCATTGATCCATGAATGCACAAGATCATCTGGTTCGGAGGTAACAACTACATATGCCTAAGGCCCATGTCTTAGGAGATTAGCTTCCTTCATCATGTACATGTGGCCAATGGGTAAATGTGAGGGGCACTCCCTAGATGCATAAGGATGAGATCACTAAAAAAAAAAGTACCTATACCCCTAGAAACCTCAAGGAAGTGTCTAAGGCTCACAGTACCTAAGTTTGTAAACATACAAGATACAAAGAAGTCATGTAATAATGAAAGAAGTTGTGTACAAACTCAAGAGTGAAAAAAGGGGGATATATGACTTCATGCAACATAAGAATATTGAGGAATTAAAAACAATGAGTGGTTTAGAGTCGTGTTGAGATTGATTCAACCTAAATTGTGAAATTTTAAGATAATGTGTGGGAATACCATCTTTACTCTTGGAATGGGATGAACTTTGTTTTTGGACTGTAGTCAAATGCTTAATTCATATCATTATGATGGAGAGAGATTGGGTAGACACATGTTATGATTAAAGTTATGATTTAATGACATGACCAAGGGTTGGAGGTGTTACCTTGCCCTTATGTGAGAATGATAAATGAATGATAAGTTGGAAACCTAGGTGAAATGATTAGTCACCAAGAGAGACTGAAATCATAAATAAAAATGTAATCATCAAGAGATGATAATGTGTAGATGCTAGGGATGAGGATATACCTTCAATTGAATTCAAGTACCAATCTTAGTCATGATGTGTGGAATTTGCATATCAATAAATGTTGTTAAAGATATCCAAGTAGGGTTGTTAACCATAAGGTTTGAGAACTAATATGAGTAATCATTCACTTTAAGCTTACTAGGGTTGAATTTTGGGGACAAAATTCCTTTTAAGGAGGGGTGAACATAATATCCTCAATTTTGATAAAATTGAATTGTATAAATATAAGCCATAGATTAATAAGTAGCATTCCCCAATAATATTATTCATGGAATAATATTGTGCTTGTATAATAAGTTAAATAAATAGAAGGAAATTAATACATGAATAATTAATCATATGTTTTGTTATAATAAATGATATAATTGTCAAGTTCCCAAAGGAAAAGAAAATGTCTTGTCGAGAGTGGCAACACAATGTCTAAGGCATCAAACATGAATATTTTGATATGTCCTTTTATACATTTTAAAACAATAAAAAAGGAAAGAGAATTCTAGAAAATCAAACAAAAAGGACATAATGTTTGTTTTGTAATAATGTTGGAAAAGAGCGAGTTTTGGATATGAAACTATTATCCCATAATAACCCATAATGTGAATATCGGTGGGAATAACATTAATAAATTTCTATAAATTAGTTAAGGAATATTATAAAGTGTCATGTATGACTTTTGGTGTGTCAACCAAGAATTACAAATATTTGAGTTAAGAAATGTATTAATAAAAGATAACTAGAGAGACAAAGGAATGATGTAGAATTTATAATCGATTTACCCAATAAAGCACCTTGTATTTATATGCTTTCCTTCATGGTTTTCTGTGTGTCAATTAAGCAAAGATTGTAATTTAATTAAATTGAATTTTTTTTCTATTATTTATTATTTGACTAATCTTGATCCTTGGGGATATAGGTAATGGATCTCAACTTGAAGGTCTTTCCTTAATTGGGGATACAGAAAGTGAGGTAGTTACAGAAGAGGCAATCAATATATTGTGTTTCCCATATCTCTCATGTCGACTCCTTGTGTTATGAAGCTTGTGGAGGGAGTTGAGAAGTGGTTGTGCAAGAATGGTGGTTGTCGTGGTGTTGTGAGTCTAGAGCTATCTAAATAGGTGTCATATGAAGAAGTGATGTTGGGTATTTTCCTGATAGTTGTTGCATAGTGAGCATCTGGATAGTCCCTGGAAACCTCTATGTCTCAACATCATGTCAGTTGGTGCTTTTTCATAGTAGATTAACCATAATAGAATTTGAATTTTGGGTGGGCATTGTGTCTGCCATATGGTCTTATAGTCCCTAATATGTCCTCGGAATGAAAAGAAATTATATGCCTGCTTGGTATTATAGATCTTACCCCAAGCCTATCTAATATGTCTAGATGTGTTGTATTCAAGTTGGTGTAAGATGTCCTAATATGTGGTTGGGTATGTCCATCCCATGAGGTAAGTTTTGAGCAGATTATTTCTATGTGAGCCCTAATTTACCCAAGGCCTAACTGTTGTAGTTGGTGATGGAATGAGGGATGGTCGAGGTTGGAAGATGGACATTGATAAGCTTTTGTCCATGGCACCAAGGGTCATGCCAAAACTTGGTATTGGTCCAATGGTGTAGCAATATTCGAATGGTGTTGGATATGATATGGAGGGTACTGGATAGGTTCTTCCATATGGGAGATGATGTTCTACAGGATGTGAAGGACCATGGTGGTTGATGTTTGAGATATTTTTCCTTAATGATGTTCATCCATAATTTGCCTTCTCTGTTGCATATGCAAGCTGTGATTTTTTGGATGGTGTAGGCTATGAATCATAATGTTATTGATGCCCCATCCACCATCCACTTTAGGGATACATATGGTGTCCTATTTAATTAAGTGATGTTTCTTGCTATGCTGTTCCCAAAGAAATTTCTATTGAATTATGTCAATAGCATAGAGTACTTTGTATGGAAGAGGAATTCAAGTAATATAGTATAGGATGATGGGTGTGAGGGAAGAATTTAGTAGAGAGAGTCCACCCAAAATGGAAAGGAAATTGTTTTCCCATGAGCTGACACAATGCTCAAATCTATGAATAATTGAGTTCCATGTAGGACATGGGATACAACATGGGATGAGAGGGAGCTCAAGATATGCAAAATGGAAGGATTCATGTTGGCATCCTAGCAAGGTGATGAATATGTTCATATCTGATGTATCCACCCAAGGATCCAATTATAGTAGATTTGTTGAAGTAAATTTTGAGGATAGAGAGTTTGGAGAAGATAGCTAGGATTAAGACTAGGTTGATTACCTCCATGTCATATGGTTCTATGAAAATGATGGTATCATACTCACATTGAATGACATTACATGACCAACTGGTGGGCATGTAGAGGATGCCATTTTTAGTGGCATTGCGTACGAGAAAGTTGAGGATAGAGATGGCAATGATGAAGAGGTAGGGGGTTAAAGGATCCCCTTGTTCCAACCCATTAGTGTTCTTAAGAAACCAAAAGGTGATCCATTGATGAGGGTAGAGAATGTAAATGTGTTGATCCATGAGTGTATCCCTGAACACCATTGACTAGGAAAGTTCAAACCATGTAGACATTGAATCAGGAACTCCCAGTTATTGTTTTCAAAAGCTTTTTCAAAGTCCAGTTTAAGGTTGAGAACCGGTTCATTCAGAGATAGGCAGGTGTGTAGGGTTTTTTGGATAGTAACAAATGTGTCTTGGATATTCCTGTGGGAGAACAAAGGCACATTGTCTCTTATCAATACCAATTTGTAGAAGAGGTTTCATACAACCACTGAGAATCTTAGAAATGGTTTTGTATGATGATTTGATAAGGCTGATTGGTCCATAATCTCTAATGGAAGTAGGGTTTTCTATTTTGGGAATGAGAACAATGTGTGTGTTGTTGATAGTTTTAACGAGAAATGAGATGTTGTGATGCTAGTTTATCTGATAAAAGAGTTTCTTAAAATATTCTTTGATGATCTGACATGATGCATGATAAAAGGACATATCATAACCATCTAGGCTAGGTGATTTATCTAATCTGAGGCTCTTCATAGCCTCCGGAATTTTAGACTCATGGAAGGGGTTGAGAAGGTTGTTGGAAGGAGGGATTTTATGGCGGAAGATCATATCCCAGTGGAGTTTGACCATGCTATTTAAAATGTGTCCATTAGTATAGAGTCCTTTGTAAAAGTTAACAATATGTGTGGTTAAGAACCCTCTGAGTTGGGAGGTGACATCCAATCCATCAAGGCAAGTGATCTACAGGTGATTTTGTTTGTCATTGTAAATGGCATGGAAGAATTTAGTGTTTTTGTCACCTTCCCTAAGCCATTTGATTTTGGATATCCATTTTCATAGAGTTTATTCATAAGCTTTAAGTTGTTCGATATCCTCTATATTGAGTTGGTGTTTGTGAGTGGGTGTGCATAGCTAGAGGGAGGAAATAAGGATTTGTTCCTTAGTTTTGAGGGTATCAGGAATGGAACCAAATTGTTGTTTGTTCCATCTCTTGAGAGATGGTCTAAGCTATTTGAGTTTGTGATGGATATCATATCCCGATTTATCTGAGGAATGGTTTGTTTTCCATATGTTGGTGACCATGGGGATAAAGTTATGGTGTCATGTCCATAATTGCTCAAAGTAAAATGGTTTCTGTCCCCAATCTAGATGTCGAATGTGAAGAAGGATGGGGAAATGGTTAGGGAGACTGGATGCAACAAGTGAGGAGTATGTCATGGGGTGCATATAAATCCATAAATTGTTTCAGAGGTAGTGGTCTAATATGGCCTTGTAGTGACATCATGCCATGTCCAACAACCACTACATGTGTGAATGTCCCTGAGGTGGTTCATGGTGATGAAGCTGTGGAAGAGAGTTGCATGGTGTGGGATTGGGGGCAGTAAAAAATGTTGTTGTGAAATCTCTCTTGTGGACTTTTGATAATATTAAAACCACCATTCATGATCTATGTGGTTGGCATAAGTTGGTTGTCCAGTGTATCAAGTTCTTCAAGGAAATGATCGATTCTACATTTAAATATGTTTTTCTATGAGTAAGAACCCCTGGATATTGCACAAAAGAACTCTAATTCTTCCCAATAGGATTTCCTTGAGCATCAAACACAATAACCAACTTTGGTCCTTTACCCCTTTACTCTGTTAACTTGTTGACCAAGTGATGCCTCTGAGACATGCACACTCACAATTCTCCTTAGCAAGCTCAACAAGATCCTCATGGAACACATCCTCAACATGCTAACATTGACAAGAAACACATATAACTCACATTAAAATGTAACATATAAATGTGATCGACATTGCAAAATGCACATATTGTAATAAAACAATATACATTATACCAATGTCATTCTCATGATGCACATCGTCATGGTTCTCATCCTCATGGACTTGTCTTAATTGTAAGGATCCATCTAAAAAATGCCAAAACATTTGAAAAAATAGATAGAAAATGATATGTAAGAGATACAAAATTTAAAATGCACATCTAACATTTAAAAAATAAAATGCACATCTCTAGTATTGATTGGATCTTTGATCAATTAACATTCCTTCTATGTGATTTACACACATATATAAGTCAGTGTTGGCTTCAACATTTGGTGTTTGCAAGCCAATTGAGAATGGACTGGATTCATCATCCTTGTCTGTATTCTTCTTCATCTATAGGAGAAGAAATGAACTTTCTTTTACCATGAAGAACTATCAACCATTTTTCATTTGCAAGATCATTGATATAAAATACTTGTTTTACCTATGATGCCATTATGAACGGTTCACCTTTCTCAGCAATCTTTTCAAAATTCACTAATTTTAAATCCAATTCATCCACTACAACTCCTTTGTTGTTATCAACCCAATTACACGTAATGATCGGAACTCTGGAATTTATGTAGTGGAACTCCCATATATCTTCAATGACACCTTAATATGACATTTTAGCTTTGCGTGGACTCTTATCCTTCATACTAGAAAAATAGAATGAAGATTCCTGAGGGTGACATCACTATTTGTTAGATCTAGGACTCTAGAGGGGGGTGAATAGAGCTACAAAAAAATCGCATAAGATATATTAGACCTTTAAATTATATCAATCAAAACCAATAGTTTAAGTGCAATTTGAAGTCCTAACTAACAATCATAGCACGGATGAGAGAAAATGGAACAAGTATTCGACAAGGTCGTTTAAAGTGGTTCCACTCTCCAAACTAGGAGAGAGTCCGTCCACTACCTAGAGAGGTCAATCTCTAGGACTTTGCAAGTGCTTTCCTCTATATATTAACCAATAAGAGTTACAACACAAGACCACCAAAGGACTTACCTATCCAATACAAAGAGTCTTCCACCTTACAAAGGACTTATCCACTTTGCAATCGTCTTCCGCCTTCTTCTAAGGACTTACCTACTCTTGCACAAGTCTTCAACCTTCAAGGGTTTACCCACTCTTCTTGGATCTTCAACCTTTGTCGTCTCCCTCACCTGAAGAAGATCTTAGCCTCTTATTCAACCTTGAAGAAGAACATCAACAACTCCATCTTCATTTGAGTAGCTTGCTTCACCTTTGCTTCATTAAAGAAAGGGGTAGGGAAGATGGAATGGAATGAGAGCTTTACAAGAACAAGTATCTCTCTTACAAATGGCCTATCTCACTCATAATCATGAATTGAAGTGTAAACTAGAGAGAGAAAGGGGCTCAAGGAGTTGCAGTGTGTGGTCGATAGTTTTAAGGAGAAATGAGATGTCGTGATGCTAGTTTATCTGAAAAAAGAGTTTCTCAAAATCTTCTTTGATGATCTGCCATGATGCATGATAAAAGGACATATCAAAACCATCTGGGCTAGGTGATTTATCTAATATGAGGCTCTTCATAGCCTCTAGAATTTTAGACTCATGAAAGGGGTTAAGAATGTTGTTGGAAGGAGGGATTTTATGGCGGAAGATCATATCTCAGTTGAGTTTGACCATGCTATTTAAAATGTGTCCATTAGTATAGAGTCCTTTGTAAAAGTTAACAATATGTGTGGTTAAGAACCCTCTGAGTTGGGAGGTGACATCCAATCCATCAAGGCAAGTGATCTGCAGGCGACTTTGTTTGTCATTGCAAATGGCATGGAAGAATTTAGTGTTTTTTTCACCTTCCCTAAGCCATTTGATTTTGGATCTCCATTTTCATAGAGTTTATTCATAAGCTTTAAGTTGTTGGATATCCTCTATAATGAGTTGGTGTTTGTGAGTGGGTGTGCATAGCTAGAGGGAGGAAATAAAGATTTGTTCCTTAGTTCTGAGGGTATCAGGATGGAACCAAATTGTTGTTTGATCCATCTCTTGAGAGATGGTCTGAGCTATTTGAATTTGTGATGGATATCATATCTCGAGTTATCTGAGGAATGGTTTGTTTTCCATATGTTGGTGACCATGGGGATAAAGTTATGGTGTCATGTCCAGAATTGCTCAAAGTAAAATGGTTTTTGTCCCCAGTCTAGATGTCGAATGTGAAGAAGGATGGGGAAATTGTTAGGGAGACTGGATGCAACAAGTGAGGAGTATGTCATGGGGTGCATATAAATCCATAAATTGTTTCCGAGGTAGTGGTCTAATATGGCCTTGTAGTGACCTCATGCCATGTCAAACAACCACTACATGTGTGAATGTCCCTGAGGTGGTTCATGGTGATGAAGTTGTGGAAGAGAGTTGCATGGTGTGGGATTGGGGGGCAGTAAAAAATGTTGTTGTGAAATCTCTCTTGTGGAATTTTGATAATATTAAAACCACCATTCATGATCCATGTGGTTGGCATAAGTTGGTTGCCCAGTGTATCAAGTTCTTCAAGGAACTGATCAATTCTACATTTAAATATGTTTTTTTATGAGTAAGAACCCCTGGATATTGCACAAAAGAACTCTAATTCTTCCCAATAGGATTTCCTTGAGCATCAAACACAACAACCAACTTTGGTCCTTTACCCCTTTACTCTCTTAACTTGTTGACCAGGTGATGCCTCTAAGACATGCACACTCACAATTCTCCTTAGCAAGCTCAACAAGATCCTCATGGAACACATCCTCAACATGCTAACATTGACAAGAAACACATATAACTCACATTAAAATGTAACTTATAAATGTGAACGACATTGCAAAATGCACACATTGTAATAAAACAATATAAATTATACCAATGTCATTCTCATGATGCACATCGTCATGGTTCTCATCCACATGGACTTGTCTTAATTGTAAGGATCCATCTAAAAAATGCCAAAACATTTGAAAAAATAGATAGAAAATGATATGTAAGAGATAAAAAATTTAAAATGCACATCTAACATTTAAAATCTAAAATGCATATCTCTAGTATTGATTGGATCTTGGATCAATTAACATTCCTTCTATGTGATTTACACAAATATATAAGTCAGTGTTAGCTTCAACATTTGGTGTTTGCAAGCCAACTGAGAATGGACTGGATTCATCATCCTTGTTTGTATTCTTCTTCATCTATAGGAGAAGAAATGAACTTTCTTTTACCATGAAGAACTATCAAGCATTTTTCATTCGCAAGATCATTGATATAAAATACTTGTTTTGCCTATGATGACATTATGAACGGTTCACCCTTCTCACCAATCTTTTCAAAATTCACTAATTTTAAATCCATATCATCCACTACAACTAATTTGTTGTTATCAACCCAATTACACGTAATGACCGGCACTCTGGAATTTATGTAGTGGAACTCCCATATATCTTCAATGACACCTTAATATGACATTTTAGCTTTGCGTGGACTCTTATCCTTCATACTAGAAAAATAGAATGAAGATTTCTGAGGGCGACATCACTATTTGTTAGATCTAGGACTCTAGAGGGGGGTGAATAGAGATACAAAAAATTGCACAAGATATATTAGACCTTTAAATTATATCAATCAAAACCAATAGTTTAAGTGTAATTTGAAGTCCTAACTAAGAAGCATAGAAAGGATGAGAGAAAATGGAACAAGTACTCAACAAGGTCATTTAAAGTGGTTCCACTCTCCAAACTAGGAGAGAGTCTGTCCACTACCCAGAGAGGTCAATCTCTAGGACTTTTCAAGTGCTTTCCTCTATATATTAACCAATAAGAGTTACAACACAAGACCACCAAAGGACTTACCTATCCAATACAAAGAGTCTTCCACTTACAAAGGACTTATCCACTTTGCAATAGTCTTCTGCCTTCTTCTAAGGACTTACCTACTCTTGCACAAGTCTTCAACCTTCAATGGTTTACCAACTCTTCTTGGATCTTCAACCTTTGTCGTTTCCCTCACCTGGAGAAGATCTTAGCCTCTTATTCAACCTTGAAGAAGAACATCAAAAACTCCATCTTCACTCGGAGTAGCTTGCTTCACCTTTGCTTCATTAAGGAAAGTGGTAGGGAAGATGGAATGGAATGAGAGCTTTACAAGAACAAGTATCTCTCTTACAAATGGCCTATCTCACTGATAATCATGAATTGAAGTGTAAACTAGAGAGAGAAAGGAGCTCAAGGAGTTGCAGTGTGTGGTTGATAGTTTAAAGGAGAAATGAGATGTTGTGATGCTAGTTTATCTGACAAAAGAGTTTCTCAAAATCTTCTTTGATGATCTGCCATGATGCATGATAAAAGGACATATCAAAACCATCTGGGCTAGGTGATTTATCTAATATGAGGCTCTTCATAGCCTCTGGAATTTTAGACTCATGGAAGGGGTTGAGAAGGCTGTTGGAAGGAGGGATTTTATGGCGGAAGATCATATCCCAGTTGAGTTTGACCATGCTATTTAAAATGTGTCCATTAGTATAGAGTCCTTTGTAAAAGTTAATAATATGTGTGGTTAAGAACCCTCTGAGTTGGGAGGTGACATCCAATCCATCAAGGCAAGTGATCTGCAGGTGACTTTGTTTGTCCTTGAAAATGGCATGGAAGAATTTAGTGTTTTTGTCACCTTCCCTAAGCATTTAATTTTGGATCTCCATTTTCATAGAGTTTATTCATAAGCTTTAAGTTGTTGGATATCCTCTATAATGAGTTAGTGTTTTTGAGTGGGTGTGCATAGCTAGAGGGAGGAAATAAGGATTTGTTCCTTAGTTCTGAGGGTATCAAGAATGGAACCAAATTGTTATTTGATCCATCTCTTGAGAGATGGTCTGAGCTATTTTGAGTTTGTGATGGATATCATATCCCGAGTTATCTGAGGAATGGTTTGTTTTCCATATGTTGGTGACCATGGGGATAAAAATATGGTGTCATGTCTAGAATTTCTCAAAGTAAAATGGTTTTTGTCCCTAGTCTATATGTCGAATGTGAAGAAGGATGGGGAAATGGTTAGGGAGACTGGATGCAACAAGTGAGGAGTATGTTATGGGGTGCATATAAATCCATAAATTGTTTCAGAGGTAGTGGTCTAATATGGCCTTGTAGTGACCTCATGCCATGTCCAACAACCACTACATGTGTGAATGTCCCTGAGGTGGTTCATGGTGATGAAGTTGTGGAAGAGAGTTGCATGGTGTGGGATTGGGGGGCAGTAAAAAATGTTGTTGTGAAATCTCTCTTGTGGACTTTTGATAATATTAAAACCACCATTCATGATCCATGTGGTTGGCATAAGTTGGTTGTCCAGTGTATCAAGTTCTTCAAGGAAATGATCGATTCTACATTACAATATATTTTTCTATGAGTAAGAACCGCTGGATATTGCACAAAAGAACTCTAATTCTTCCCAATAGGATTTCCTTGAGCATCAAACACAACAACCAACTTTGGTCCTTTACCCCTTTACTCTGTTAACTTGTTGACCAGGTGATGCCTCTGAGATATGCACACTCACAATTCTCCTTAGATAGCTCAACAAGATCCTCATGGAATACATCCTCAACATGCTAACATTGATAAGAAACACATATAAGTCACATTAAAATGTAACTTATAAATGTGATCGACATTGCAAAATGCACACATTGTAATAAAACAATATAAATTATACCAATGTCATTCTCATGATGCACATCGTCATGGTTCTCATCCTCATGGACTTGTCTTAATTGTAAGGATCCATCTAAAAATGCCAAAACATTTGAAAAAATAGATAGAAAATGATATGTAAGAGATAAAAAATTTAAAATGCACATCTAACATTTAAAAAATAAAATGCATATCTCTATTATTGATTGGATCTTGGATCAATTAACATTCCTTCTATGTGATTTACACACATATATAAGTCAGTGTTAGCTTCAACATTTGGTGTTTGCAAGTCAACTAAGAATGGACTGGATTCATCATCCTTGTCTGTATTCTTCTTCATCTATAGGAAAAGAAATGAACTTTCTTTTACCATGAAGAACTATCAACCATTTTTCATTCGCAAGATCATTGATATAAAATACTTGTTTTGCCTATGATGCCATTATGAACGGTTCACCCTTCTCACCAATCTTTTCAAAATTCACTAATTTTAAATCCAATTCATCCACTACAACTCCTTTGTTGTTATCAACCCAATTACACATAATGACCGGAACTCTGGAATTTATGTAGTGGAACTCCCATATATCTTCAATGACACCTTAATATGACATTTTAGCTTTGTGTGGACTCTTATCCTTCATACTAGAAAAATAGAATGAAGATTCCTGAGGGTGACATCACTATTTGTTAGATCTAGGACTCAAGAGGGGGCTGAATAGAGCTACAAAAAATCTCACAAGATACATTAGACCTTTAAATTCTATCAATCAAAACCAATAGTTTAAGTGCAATTTGAAGTCCTAACTAGCAAGCATAGCAAGGATGAGAGAAAATGGAATAAGTACTCGACAAGGTCATTTAAAGTGGTTCGACTCTCCAAACTAGGAGAGAGTCCGTCTATTACCTAGAGAGGTCAATCTCTAGGACTTTGCAAGTGCTTTTTTCTATATATTAACCAATAAGAGTCACAACACAAGACCACCAAAGGACTTACCTATCCAATACAAAGAGTCTTCCACCTTACAAAGGACTTATCCACTTTGCAAGAGTCTTTCGCCTTCTTCTAAGGACTTACCTACTCTTGCACAAGTCTTCAGCCTTCAAGGGTTTACCCACTCTGCTTGGATCTTCAACCTTAGTCATCACCATCACGTGGAGAAGATCTTAGCCTCTTATTCAACCTTGAAGAAGAACATCAACAACTCCATCTTCACTCAGAGGAGCTTGCTTCACCTTTGCTTCATTGAGGAAAGGGGTAGGGAAGATGGAATGGAATGAGAGCTTTAAAAGAACAAGTATCTCTCTTAGAAATGGCCTATGTCACTCATAATCATGAATTGAAGTGTAAACTAGAGAGAGAAAGGGGCTCAAGGAGTTGCAGTGTGTGGTTGATAGTTTTAAGGAGAAATGAGATGTCATGATGCTAGTTTATCTGACAAAAATGTTTCTCAAAATATTCTTTAATGATATGACATGATGCATGATAAAAGGACATATCAAAACCATCTGGGCTAGGTGATTTATCTAATCTGAGGCTCTTCATAGCCTCTGAAATTTTAGACTCATGGAAGGGGTTGAGAAGGTTGTTCGAAGGAGGGATTTTATGGCGGAAGATCATATCCCAGTTGAGTTTGACCATGCTATTTAAAAAGTGGCCATTAGTATAGAGTCCTTTGTAAAAGGTAACAATATGTGTGGTTAAGAACCCTCTGAGTTGAGAGGTGACATCCAATCCATCAAGGCAAGTGATCTGCAGGTGACTTTGTTTGTCATTGCAAATGGCATGGAAGAATTTAGTGTTTTTGTCACCTTCCCTAAGCCATTTGATTTTGGATCTCCGTTTTCATAGAGTTTATTCATAAGCTTTAAGTTGTTGGATATCCTCTATAATGAGTTGGTGTTTGTGAGTGGGTGTGCATAGCTAGAGGGAGGAAATAAGGATTTGTACCTTAGTTCTGAGGGTATCAGGAATGGAACCAAATTGTGTTTGATCCATCTCTTGAGAGATGGTCTGAGCTATTTGAGTTTGTGATGGATATCATATCCCGAGTTATCTGAGGAATGGTTTGTTTTCCATATGTTGGTGACCATGGGGATAAAGTTATGGTGTCATGTCCAGAATTTCTCAAAGTAAAATGGTTTCTGTCCAGAGTCTAGATGTCGAATGTGAAGACTGATGGGGAAATGGTTAGGGAGACTGGATGCAACAAGTGAGGAGTATGTCATGGGATGCATATAAATCCATAAAATGTTTAAGAGGTAGTGGTCTAATATGGCCTTGTAGTGACCTCATGCCATGTCCAACAACCACTACATGTGTGAATGTCCCTGAGGTGGTTCATGGTGATGAAGTTGTGGAAGAGAGTTGCATGGTGTGGGATTGGGGGGTAGTAAAAAATGTTGTTGTGAAATCTCTCTTGTGGACTTTTGATAATATTAAAACCACCATTCATGATCCATGTGGTTGGCATAAGTTAGTTGTCCAGTGTATCAAGTTCTTCAAGGAAATGATCGATTCTACATTTAAATATGTTTGTCTATGAGTAAGAACCCATGGATATTGCACAAAAGAACTCTAATTCTTCTCGATAGGATTTCCTTGAGCATCAAACACAACAAACAACTTTGGTCCTTTACCCCTTTACTCTGTTAACTTCTTGACTAGGTGATGCCTCTAAGACATGCACACTCACAATTCTCCTTAGCAAGCTCAACAAGATCTGCATGGAACACATCCTCAACATGCTAACATTGACAAGAAACACATATAAGTCACATTAAAACGTAACTTATAAATGTGATCAACATTGCAAAATGCACACATTGTAATAAAACAATATATATTATACCAATGTCATTCTCATGATGCACATCACCATGGTTCTCATCCTCATGGACTTGTCTTAATTGTAAGGATCCATCTAAAAATGCCAAAACATTTGAAAAAATAGATAGAAAATGATATGTAAGAGATAAAAAATTTAAAATGCACATCTAACATTTAAAAAATAAAATGCATATCTCTAGTATTGATTGGATCTTGGATCAATTAACATTCCTTCTATGTGATTTACACACATATATAAGTCAGTGTTAGCTTCAACATTTCGTGTTTGCAAGCTAACTGAGAATGGCCTGGATTCATCATCCTTGTCTGTATTCTTCTTCATCTATAGGAGAAGAAATGAACTTTCTTTTACCATGAAGAACTATCAACCATTTTTCATTCGCAAGATCATTGATATAAAATACTTGTTTTGCCTATGATGCCATTATGAATGGTTCACCCTTCTCACCAATCTTTTCAAAATTCACTAATTTTAAATCCAATTCATCCACTACAACTCCTTTGTTGTTATCAACCCAATTACACGTAATAATCGGAACTCTGGAATTTATGTAGTGGAACTCCCATATATCTTTAATGACACCTTAATATGACATTTTAGCTTTGTGTGGACTCTTATCCTTCATACTAGAAAAATAGAATGAAGATTCCTGAGGGTGACATCACAATTTTTTAGATCTAGGACTCTAGAGGGGGGTGAATAAAGCTACAAAAAATCACACAAGATATATTAAACCTTTAAATTCTATCAATCAAAACCAATAGTTTAAGTGCAATTTAAAGTCCTAACTAACAAGCATAGCAAGGATGAGAGAAAATGGAACAAGTACTCGACAAGGTCATTTAAAGTGGTTCCACTCTCCAAACTAGGAGAGAGTCTGTCTATTACCTAGAAAGGTCAATCTCTAGGACTTTGCAAATGCTTTCCTCTATATATTAACCAATAAGAGTTACAACATAAGAGCACCAAAGGACTTACCAATCCAATACAAAGAGTCTTCCACCTTACAAAGGACTTATCCACTTTGCAAGAGTCTTTCACCTTCTTCTAAGGACTTACCTACTCTTGCACAAGTCTTCAGCCTTCAAGGGTTTACCCACTCTGCTTGGATCTTCAACCTTAGTCATCACCCTCACCTGGAGAAGATCTTAGACTCTTATTCAACCTTGAAGAAGAACATCAACAACTCCATCTTCACTCAGAGGAGCTTGCTTCACCTTTGCTTCATTGAGGAAAGGGGTAGGGAAGATGGAATGGAATGAGAGCTTTACAAGAACAAGTATCTCTCTTAGAAATGGCCTATGTCACTCATAATCATGAATTGAAGTGTAAACTAGAGAGAGAAAGGGGCTTAAGGAGTTGCAGTGAGTGGTTGATAGTTTTAAGGAGAAATGAGATGTCGTGATGCTAGTTTATCTGAAAAAAGCGTTTCTCAAAATATTCTTTAATGATATGCCATGATGCATGATAAAAGGACATATCAAAACCATCTGGGCTAGGTAATGTATCTAATCTGAGGCTCTTCATAGCCTCCGAAATTTTAGACTCATGGAAGGGGTTGAGAAGGTTGTTCGAAGGAGGGATTTTATGGCGGAAGATCATATCCCAGTTGAGTTTGACCATGCTATTTAAAATGTGGCCATTTGTATAGAGTCCTTTGTAAAAGTTAACAATATGTGTGGTTAAGAACCCTCTGAGTTGGGAGGTGACATCCAATCCATCAAGGCAAGTGATCTGCAGGCGACTTTGTTTGTCATTGCAAATGGCATGGAAGAATTTAGTGTTTTTGTCACCTTCCCTAAGCCATTTGATTTTGGATCTCCGTTTTCATAGAGTTTATTCATAAGCTTTAAGTTGTTGGATATCCTCTATAATGAGTTGGTGTTTGTGAGTGGGTGTGCATAGCTAGAGCGAGGAAATAAGGATTTGTTCCTTAGTTCTGAGGGTATCAGGAATGGAACCAAATTGTTGTTTGATCCATCTCTTGAGAGATGGTCTGAGCTATTTGAGTTTGTGATGGATATCATATCCCGAGTTATCTGAGGAATGGTTTGTTTTCCATATGTTGGTGACCATGGGGATAAAGTTATGGTGTCATGTCTAGAATTTCTCAAAGTAAAATGGTTTCTGTCCCCAGTCTAGATGTCGAATGTGAAGACTGATGGGGAAATGGTTAGGGAGACTGGATGCAACAAGTGAGGAGTATGTCATGGGGTGCATATAAATCCATAAATTGTTTCAGAGGTAGTGGTCTAATATGGCCTTGTAGTGACCTCATGCCATGTCCAACAACCACTACATGTGTGAATGTCCCTGAGGTGGTTCATGGTGATGAAGTTGTGGAAGACAGTTGCATGGTGTGGGATTGGGGGGGCAGTAAAAAATGTTGTTGTGAAATCTCTCTTGTGGACTTTTGATAATATTAAAACCACCATTCAGGATCCATGTGGTTGGCATAAGTTGGTTGTCCAGTGTATCAAGTTCTTCTAGGAAAGGATCGATTCTACATTTAAATATGTTTTTCTATGAGTAAGAAGCCATGGATACTGCACAAAAGAACTCTATTTCTTCCCGATAGGATTTCCTTGAGCATCAAACACAACAACCAACTTTGGTCCTTTACCCCTTTACTCTGTTAACTTGTTCACCAGGTGATGCCTCTGAGACATGCACACTCACAATTTTCCTTAGCAAGCTCAACAAGATCCTCATGGAACACATCCTCAACATGCTAACATTGACAAGAAACACATATAAGTTACATTAAAATGTAACTTATAAATGTGATCGACATTGCAAAATGCACACATTGTAATAAAACAATATATATTATACCAATGTCATTCTCATGATGCACATCGTCATGGTTCTCATCCTCATGGACTTGTCTTAATTGTAAGGATCCATCTAAAAATGCCAAAACATTTGAAAAAATAGATAGAAAATGATATGTAAGAGATAAAAAAATTTAAAATGCACATCTAACATTTAAAAAATAAAA
Organism: Alisma plantago-aquatica; assembly: GCA_963693085.1. Lineage (NCBI taxonomy): Eukaryota > Viridiplantae > Streptophyta > Magnoliopsida > Alismatales > Alismataceae > Alisma > Alisma plantago-aquatica. Next base: position 1,067,808,682 of record OY856411.1, on the reverse strand, counting down.
TGCATATCTCTAGTATTGATTGGATCATGGATCAATTAACATTCCTTCTATGTGATTTACACACATATATAAGTCAGTGTTAGCTTCAACATTTGGTGTTTGCAATCCAACTGAGAATGGCCTGGATTCATCATCCTTGTCTGTATTCTTCTTCATCTATAGGAGAAGAAATGAACTTTCTTTTACCATGAAGAACTATCAACCATTTTTCATTCGCAAGATCATTGATATAAAATACTTGTTTTTCCTATGATGCCATTATGAACGGTTCACCCTTCACACCAATCTTTTCAAAATTCACTAATTTTAAATCCAATTCATCCACTACAACTCCTTTGTTGTTATCAACCCAATTACACGTAAAGACCGGAACTCTGGAATTTATGTAGTGGAACTCCCATATATCTTCAATGACACCTTAATATGACATTTTAGCTTTGTGTGGACTCTTATCCTTCATACTAGAAAAATAGAATGAAGATTCCTGAGCGTGACATCACTATTTGTTAGATCTAGGACTCAAGAGGGGGCTGAATAGAGCTACAAAAAATCTCACAAGATACATTAGACCTTTAAATTCTATCAATCAAAACCAATAGTTTAAGTGCAATTTGAAGTCCTAACTAGCAAGCATAGCAAGGATGAGAGAAAATGGAACAAGTACTCGACAAGGTCATTTAAAGTGGTTCGACTCTCCAAACTAGGAGAGAGTCCGTCTATTACCTAGAGAGGTCAATCTCTAGGACTTTGCAAGTGCTTTTTTCTATATATTAACCAATAAGAGTTACAACACAAGACCACCAAAGGACTTACCTATCCAATACAAAGAGTCTTCCACCTTACAAAGGACTTATCCACTTTGCAAGAGTCTTTCGCCTTCTTCTAAGGACTTACCTACTCTTGCACAAGTCTTCAGCCTTCAAGGGTTTACCCACTCTGCTTGGATCTTCAACCTTAGTCATCACCATCACGTGGAGAAGATCTTAGCCTCTTATTCAACCTTGAAGAAGAACATCAACAACTCCATCTTCACTCGGAGTAGCTTGCTTCACCTTTGCTTCATTGAGGAAAGGGGTAGGGAAGATGGAATGGAATGAGTGCTTTACAAGAACAAGTATCTCTCTTACAAATGGCCTATCTCACTCATAATCATGAATTGAAGTGTAAACTAGAGAGAGAAAGGGGCTCAAGGAGTTGTAGTGTGTGATTGATAGTTTTAAGGAGAAATGAGATGTCGTGATGCTAGTTTATCTGACAAAAGAGTTTCTCAAAATATTCTTTGATGATCTTCCATGATGCATGATAAAAGGACATATCAAAACCATCTGGGATAGGTGATTTATCTAATCTGAGGCTCTTCACAGCCTTCAAAATTTTAGACTCATGGAAGGGGTTGAGAAGGTTGTTGGAAGGAGGGATTTTATGGCAGAAGATCATATCCCAGTTGAGTTTGACCATGCTATTTAAAATGTGTGGGCTCCGATCTCCAAACCACGAATTAATCTCGATTTAAACATGTGCGGAAGCATTCGGTAAACAGTGGAAGACCAAAAATCACGAGAAATTAAAACTTTTTGAGACAAGAGCTTGAAACCTCAAACCTTTTCCATAGAAAAAGGATTTAACTGTTTACATCACTGACAATTACTTCTTGAGTAATTATATACAACATGATACAAAACTTCTCAAGAATTCATACTCAAAACACTCCAGGACCTGAGAGTACAGAGGACACATAAGACTGACTCTATACTACACCATGAAGCAGGCTAGATCTCCATCTGAGATAACTACTGCTCCTGATGCTGCTGGGATTGGTCACCTGAGTTCTTGTTCCTCCGTCTTCGACGACCACCTAAAAAGTAGAAGTCTACGGGGTGAGACAATTATACATAATTGCCCCAGCGAGAGTTATAACTCTCCACTAGAAGCTTTATAAGCAAAGCAGGGAATAACTAAGCAATAAAAGCCTTCAAGGTATTCACTAGCAGTTTGATGGTAAGCAAGAGTTCAACCAATAATAAAATATGAGAACATCTATGCTATTCAAGGTAACATCAATCAAATAACTCGTAGATAACTCTAACAGATATACTACGCTGTTGATCATGTTTTTAAGGGAGTGTAGGGATGCATCTCACCTTTAAAAACTGTGTGGTGGGGAATGATGGACTACATGAATCTACATCAAATCCTCTCACCATTTCTCTTTTAGTGAAGGTATGACGGACTACAAGAATCTACATCAAATCCTCTCACCATGATGTAAGGTTCTACACATCCATGTACCCCATATACTCAAAAGTATATGATCCAGGAGTTCCTTGGGAAAAAACCTGCTTCACCATCATTTAAACTATGACAATGATGGATCTATGATCAGGTCTCTACATTTCACTTGATTAGTTAGGTACATTCAGTATTCTTATCATCATACAACAACATAGCTATATATGAGAATACTAAAATGTAGCAGGCCTAACTTATCACAATCATCAGTTATTTCATCTCAAGTCATTTGTCAAGCTTGACCTTGACAACATTTATGGCTCTTACAGCCCATAAATCACAAAAGATGTCACTTAACAGTGCATCAAGATGATTCATTATTCATAAAGCTTAAGACATGCTTTTAATGAATATAACATGGCATTCTATTCCTGAATATAACCATCATCTCATAACAACCTGCATGGTTTATTAATATAACATGGCATTCCATACCTGGATATGCCCATCATCTCATAACAACCTGCATAGTACATTCAACGTATAATAGTAAACAATTCAACAATTAAGGATGCATTCTCAAATTAGGGTTTCCCTTGGAATCCCCCTCAACTAGGGATTCACATGGAATCACCCTCAACTAGGGTTTCACATGGAATCACCCTCAACTAGGATTTCACATGGAATCACCCTCAACTAGGGTTTCACATGGAATTACCCTCAACTAGGGTTAAAACCCAAAAGCCCTGTCAATAAGGGTTTATAAACATGATTAGAGTTTCATGATCTCTCTTCTTAAGGATCATACCCTTAATCACCACATGAATCATATTCATGTATGAATTCATGTTAACATCATCTCAAATTGATTAGGTCATAACAACCCTTCAATCAAGAGCATACAACTCTACTTATCTTAGTGTATCAAGTCATTGGTCCAAATAGCAATTAGGGATTCATTCCTTAATTGGTACTAGTCCCTTAGATACTGTTAGGGTTTCAACCTTGTACCTTATTTGTTTATCAGTACTAATCATCATTGGGTTAATGGATCATTCATCATCTTAATTCTCAAGAGATTCAATCACATTGGGCCTCCATTACATAAAGCATCCAATTGAATTAGGGTTTCCAATGTTGATTCCTTCAATCATTGGATTCATGGAACCAGTCATCAATTGGACCTACCCTCATACTTCAATTGAGTTAAATAGGTCAACCTTCAACTGATTTGACCCTTAATTAACCCTCAACTAGTCATCAATTAGGGTTTTACTCAATTGAATTAGGGTTTACTATTCATCTTTCATGTCTTCACCCTAAACTTAGGGTTTACTATTCACTCCATGGTGAATTGTACTCATTACATCATTATGTAAGAGAAACATCATCATTAAGGCTCTTAATTAGGATTAAGATCCATTAGATATTATAAATAGGGTTCCCATGACCTCACATAGGTGGGTCATTCCCTAAACATGCACACTCATATGTAATTGAAGTATCTCACCAGAGTTTCCACCTTAAAAAGGGTACTTTCTCTCTCTAGGATACTTTCTCTCTCTAGAAAATACTTTCTCTCTCCTCTCACTAGTAAATGGTGGCAACACCACTCTAGATCAGGTTGAGATAAGTCTCCTTTGACTAACATAAGCAAAAACATCAACATCATGTGATTAGGGTTTGATTAGAACAAGGTTTTATCCCTTTAGACCCCTCAAGGGTATTTTGGTAATTTGCCACATGATCACCATCATGGGTTAAATCACTAATCACATAGTCCCTTAATGATCTAGGTTACCATTAGGGTTTAGATTGGATCACCATTGAACTGATTACATCATCAAATGGTTAAGTACAACCCATCACCAATCTTCAAACGGTTTCAACCTTCAAACGGTTTCAACCACCCAAACGGTCTTGAGACCGTTTGACCCCAAACAGTCTTGGGACCGTTTGGATCCAAACGGTCTTGAGACCGTTTGGAGGTGAAGACCGTTTGGAAGGGTTGACTTCCAAACCGTTTGGAACTTCAATCAGTTTGAGGTCGTTTGGACCAATCGACCTTGAGGTCGTTTGAGCCCAAACGGTCTTGAGGTCGTTTGAGCCCAAACGGTCTTGAGACCATTTGGATCCAAACGGTCTTGAGACCGTTTGGTCCAAATGGGCTCAAACCGTTTGGACCTCCAAAGGGGTTCAAAGATCACCAATGTTCATGGATATGTGTGTTGAAGCCCTCAATTGATCAAAGCTATGCTAACTACTTATAAATTGAGTCAATTAGGGTTAGCCTTAGCCACTTAGACATCAAATTGACCCTCAATTGCAAGCCAAATAGGGTTCAATCGTTCTCAATTAGGGTTTCAAGTTGATTGGTCATCAATGTTCAACAATGTGAATCAATTCAAGGTTGAACCTATCAATTGACCTCCAATTGGGCTCAAACTTGGCCCAAACGGTCTTGAGGTCGTTTGGACATCATCCAAACGGTCTTGATACCGTTTGCCCAAAGTTTGACCAAGATCCAAATCGTTTTGACTAAGGTTGAAGTCCAATTAGGTCAAAATCAGCAACTTTCATCAATTCATCAATTTCCTACAATTGGACCTTCAAACCATTAGATTAACTCAACCCTAGACCTTCAAACGGTCTTGGGTTGTTCCCAAACGGTCTTGGGACCGTTTGGAGGAATCCCCAAACGGTCTTGAGACCGTTTGGGTCCTTCAACCCAAAACTCAACAAGATCTATACTTAGAAAACAGCAATTGATTGTTTCACTAACCCACTGTAATTGGGCCCTCAATTGGTCAATTACCTTAACCCTAGACCTCCAAACGGTCTTGGGTTGACACCAAACGGTCTTGAGACCGTTTGGATGAGTTCCAAACGGTCTTGAGACCGTTTGCCCATCCATCCTTTGGACTCTAGTGAAAATTCATCAAGGTTTGATCTATTGAGTTGATCATCACATCAATACTTAATTGCAATATGATTTGGTGCCTTTGGACCTTCAATTGATCAACTATACTTGACCCCAAACCTCCAAACGGTCTTGAGGTGACCCCCAAACGGTCTTGAGACCGTTTGGGTGATTCCCAAACGGTCTTGAAACCATTTGGACTAATCAACCCAAAATCTCAACTTAACTCATTGGAGATTCGGCACTAATTCCAATTAGGGTTTGCCCTATTAATCATCCTTCAACTCATGACTCGTTTGGAATTAATCCATAAAATTTGGTGAGTCGTTAATTAACATCATTATGAACAGTAATCCCAAACGGTCAACGTTTAGTCAACCATCTTAAACGGTCTTGAGACTGTTTGCCCAAAAAGGGCAAATTAAACAAATTGCAAATCAGAATTTAATTCAATTTGTTTTGCTAATTGATTTGCTCATATCTCACGATTCCTTTGGAGTTAACCTCTCAAATTTTGTGGGTGATTAACCTACATAATTATGAACAAGATTCCCAAACGGTCTTCGCTTGGTCAACGGGACCAAACGGTCTTGAAGACCGTTTGCCCTCAAACGACCCTGAAACCATTTGCCCACCAAACGGTTTGAAACCGTTTTGAGCAATAGGTGGAGGTCGTTTGATAAAGTGAAAATCTGTGGATAAGCATAGGAATTAACGCCCTTATCTTCCACCTTAAGAACAGTAGCAGTTCTTCACGTTTTTTCTTGCAAGGATGCAAGGGAAGATAGGGAAGAAGAAGATCTATCAACTATATGCATAGAAAAGATGTATAATCAAAGCATAAAGTTTAGAGTTATAAAACCCGCCTAAAGCTTGCTCCTTGAGCTCCAAGCTTTCGAGTTCCAAGCCTTTAATGGCGTCCTAGAAGCTCCACAGGTCGGCCAAGGTGAATCCTCCAAGGAAGGTTGAGAAGAGATGGCTAGAAAGATGGAGCTAAGTGAGCTAGCCATGAATTTGACCTTAAATCCGAGTTTCATCCAAGAATTGAGCAAAAAGGAAGGATCCAAACCTACCTTGCACTCCCTTGGTCGTCCTCCTGAGCTCCAGAGCTCTCCTTAGTCGGTTTGAGCAAGGGGAAAAGAAATGAAAGGGAGAGGGTCGTTCCCTTGCTAAGTGAGAAAAGTTGTATATATACTTAGATGAATTTTCAACATAAGAACATATGTTTTCCTCATTTCTCATCTAAGTACTCCCTTTCTTCCTTGCACGTCCCCACATCTTATTTCTAAGGACAAACTCCTTCTATGGTCAAGAATTGAAGGCAAAGAGGATCAACCCATCACTAAAGCATATACATAAAAGGGCTATTATACATACACCTTGATTATTCAATCACAAGGGTGTTCTTTACTATATGATTATTCACATAAAGTAATCTTTTCATCATTCCTCTTCTAAATGATGCCAAGAGCCATAAAAGATGTTTTAGATGATGTATTTTACAAGTTGCACCCCTCAAATTGGGTAAATTGCATTTTACACCAATTTAGGGTTTTCAAGTACAGGGGTTGCTTCCACAGCTGCACCTTGGTGCTCAAGCTTGGGAAATCCCTTAAACCTCATCATATTCATTCCTATGTTGTCTCCACATTAAAGGAACATATAAACATGTGAAATTTGCAGTTTAACCCCTCTGGTTGGGCAAATTGCACATAGGTCCCCATATTGCAACCAATCACTTCAACATTGGTTTATAAGGGACAGAAAGGGAAACTTATGTTCCATAAAAGCTTTAATTACATACCAAAGGATAATTACAAACTTTTAATTTCATATTTAGGCAAAACACCTAGGGTTAGCTTATAACCCAGGTCAGGGGTGTTACAAAATGTGTCCATTAGTATAGTCCTTTGTAAAAGTTAACAATATGTGTGGTTAAGAACCCTCTGAGTTGGGAGGTGACATCCAATCCATCAAGGCAAGTGATCTGCAGGTGACTTTGTTTTTCATTACAAATGACATGGAAGAATTTAGTGTTTTTGTCACCTTCCGTAAGCCATTTGATTTTGGATCTCCGTTTTCATAGAGTTTATTCATAAGCTTTAAGTTGTTGGATATCCTCTATAATGAGTTGGTGTTTGTGAGTGGGTGTGCCTAGCTAGAGGGAGGAAATAAGGATTTGTTCCTTAGTTCTGAGGGTATCAAGAATGGAACCAAATTGTTGTTTGATCCATCTCTTGAGAGATGGTCTAAGCTATTTGAGTTTGTGATGGATATCATATCCTGAGTTATCTGAGGAATGGTTTGTTTTCCATATTTTGGTGACCATGGGGATAAAGTTATGGTGTCATGTCCAGAATTGCTCAAAGTAAAATGGTTTATGTCCCCAGTCTAGATGTCAAATGTGAAGAAGGATGGGGAAATGGTTAGGGAGACTGGATGCAACAAGTGAGGAGTATGTCATGGGGTGCATATAAATCCATAAATTGTTTCAGAGGTAGTGGTCTAATATGGCCTTGTAGTGACCTCATTCCATGTCCAACAACCACTACATGTGTGAATGTCCCTGAGGTGGTTCATGGTGATGAAGTTGTGGAAGAGAGTTGCATGGTGTGGGATTGGGGGGCAGTAAAAAATGTTGTTGTGAAATCTCTCTTGTGGACTTTTGATAATTTTAAAACCACCATTCATGATCCATGTGGTTGGCATAAGTTGGTTGTCCAGTGTATCAAGTTCTTCTAGGAAAGGATCGATTCTACATTTAAATATGTTTTTCTATGAGTAAGAACCCCTGGATATTGCACAAAAGAACTAGAATTCTTCCCAATAGGATTTACTTGAGCATCAAACACAACAACCAACTTTGGTCATTTACCCCTTTACTCTGTTAACTTGTTGACCAGGTGATGCCTCTGAGACATGCATACTCACAATTCTCCTTAGCAAGCTCAAAAAAATCCTCATGTAATACATCCTCAACATGCTAACATTGACAAGAAACACATATAAGTCACATTAAAATGTAACTTATAAATGTGATCAACATTGCAAAATGCACACATTGTAATAAAACAATATAAATTATACCAATGTCATTCTCATGATGCACATCGTCATGGTTCTCATCCTCATGGACTTGTCTTAATTGTAAGGATCCATCTAAAAAATGCCAAAACATTTGAAAAAATAGATAGAAAATGATATGTAAGAGATAAAAATTTAAAATGCACATCTAACATTTAAAAAATAAAATGCATATCTTTAGTATTGATTGGATCTTGGATCAATTAACATTCCTTCTATGTGATTTACACACATATATAAGTCACTGTTAGCTTCAACATTTGGTGTTTGCAAGCCAACTAAGAATGGACTGGACTCATCATACTTGTCTGTATTCTTCTTCATCTATAGGAGAAGAAATGAACTTTCTTTTACCATGAAGAACTATCAACCATTTTTAATTTGCAAGATCATTGATATAAAATACTTGTTTTTCCTATGATGCCATTATGAACGGTTCACCCTTCTCACCAATCTTTTCAAAATTCACTAATTTTAAATCCAATTCATCCACTACAACTCCTTTGTTGTTATCAACCCAATTACACGTAATGACCGGAACTCTGGAATTTATGTAGTGGAACTCCCATATATCTTCAATGACACCTTAATATGACATGTTAGCTTTGTGTGGATTCTTATCCTTCATACTAGAAAAATAGAATGAAGATTCCTGAGGGTGACATCACTATTTGTTAGATCTAGGACTCTAGAGGGGGGTGAATGGAGCTACAAAAACATCTCATAAGATATATTAGACCTTTAAATTATATCAATAAAAACCAATAGTTTAAGTGCAATTTGAAGTCCTAACTAACAAGCATAGCAAGGATGAGAGAAAATGGTACAAGTACTCGACAAGGTCATTTAAAGTGGTTCCATTCTCCAAACTAGGAGAGAGTTCGTCCACTACCTAGAGAGGTCAATCTCTAGGACTTTGCAAGTGCTTTCCTCTATATATTAACCAATAAGAGTTACAACACAAGACCACCAAAGGACTTACCGATCCAATACAAAGAGTCTTCCACCTTACAAAGGACTTATCCACTTTACAAGAGTCTTTCGCCTTCTTCTAAGGACTTACCTACTCTTGCACAAGTCTTCAACCTTCAAGGGTTTACCCACTCTTCTTGGATCTTCAACCTTTGTCGTTTCCCTCACCTGGAGAAGATCTTAGCCTCTTATTCAACCTTGAAGAAGAACATCAAAAACTCCATCTTCACTCAGAGTAGCTTGCTTCACCTTTGCTTCATTAAGGAAAGTGGTAAGGAAGATGGAATGGAATGAGAGCTTTACAAGAACAAGTATCTCTCTTACAAATGTCCTATCTCACTCATAATCATGAATTGAAGTGTAAACTAGAGAGAGAAAGGGGCTCAAGGAGTTGCAACACTGTGTTGTACAGGCGCCCGCCCGGGCGCCTAGGCTTAAGTCAGCCCACCTCAAACTGGGCGCCCAACCCCCTAATTGACCTAACTTGTCGCCTAAGGCCTTTTGAGGCCCAAATTAAGCCAATTCAAGGCTAATTTAGGATAAATTAGATCTGAATTTGATCAAATTGGGTCATTTTATGGTTAAATTGGGTCTGATTTTTCCTAAACAAGGTCAATTTAGGGTAAATTAGGTCTGATTTGGGGGAAAATTTCCTGATTCGGGGGAATTAGGTCTAATTTAGGGGAATTAGGTCTGATTGGGTCATGTAAGTCCTCGTTTAGATCAACATAGGGAAATTTAGGGTTAATTAGGTTTGATTTGGTCATGTTATGCAAATTAGGTTTGATTTTAGGCCAAATTATGTCAAATTTGAGCAGATTAGGTCTGATTTGGGGAAAACAAGTCTGGCTGTGGGGAATGGTCTGATATGGTGAGATTAGGTCTAATTTGGCCAATTTGGTTATTTTTTAGGTCAATATAAGGAAAATTTGGGGAAATTAGGTCTGATTGGATCATAATATCCAAATTTTGATTTATTTAGGCCAAATCATGTCAAAATTGGGCACTTAGGTCTAATTTAGGGGAAACAAGTATGATTTGGGGGAAATTGTTTGAAATCAGATGACTAGATCTTGTTTGGCCAAATTTTGTCTCATTTACTTGAATATATGATTTTTTTTTGGGAAATTGGGATTGATTAGGTCATGGTATACAAAATTAGGTCTGGTTTAGACAAAAATTAGGGTAAATTAGGTCAAATGTGATCAAATTTGGATCAAATGAGTTCAAATTAGGGCCAATCAGTTCTAGTTTAGGTCTTGTTAGTTTTAATTTAGCCTAAATTCTACATACTAGTATTATACATGTTTTGGCAACAAACATAATACATGTTTAGCTTTCTGATTTCTATATCAATTTTTTTTAGGTAAAACTTCCACAATTCAATCCATATCTAATGATTTTGTTGCTTTCTTCATATTATGCTAGCACATTGATTGCATATTTATCATGTATATATATGTGTAAGGATTGTATTTTTTAGGAATTTTATGTATAACTGTTAAAATAAAAATAAATAAAAATGCCTGGAAATGCCTGGGCCACCGCCTGGGTGCCTAGGCTGTATGGGCATCCCCCTGGAACGCCTGGCCGCCTATACAACCATGGCAACACACTCAACTATAGCAAGGACTTAGAATTGCATGAATGAGAAAACTGAGAATGAACTCCAAGGGGTCCTATTTATAGCTTGGGGTGTTCCCTTGAGTGTGGGATCACTCAAGGGAAAAATATAGTCATTTTCCAAGTTGCAACAAATCTATTCTCGCTCAAAACAACTCACCAACGGTTATAATCACTTTTTCAACATTTTACATACAGTAGATTTGGTCGAGTTTCATTAAATGTAACTAGACCGATTCACTAAATGACAAAGCCAATTTTCAAACTATCGGTTGAGTTTATTTTGGGAAACTTGACCGACGAGCTAAAATTAGTTTTGCTCAGTGGGTCAGTCGGTCGAGTTCCGTGAGTGTGCAACTCGATCAATTGGTTTTTCCTAGAAATTCCATCACTGGATCGGATGAGTTTCCAACTCGACTGATAAACAGACTGTGACAAATTTTCTAAATTGACATTTGAGTGATTAAACCTTTGAATTAAGTGTCCCTAATTTTTCCCCATCTTAGTTACATGTCATATCATCAATACAAGTGATTACAAAAATCATCTAAGGTCATTTGAAGTGATTTCCCAAAACACACACTTGCATTGATTTTGACTTGAAGTTGAACAAGCTAAGGCTTGTATAATTTGATCATTTTCATGTACCTAAAGCCTGAAATCAATCTTGAACAAACATATTAGATACATAGGAATGGAATGGTTAAGCCATTATTAAAATATAGGCAATCTATAACTCTCAAGTCAACATTTTCCCCCTTTTTGACAATGAAAAACCATTCCTCAATCATATTGAAAAGGATATTTGAAGTTATACATTTTCCTTGTGAATTGCAAGGGGATTCATGATTTGAACAATGTGAATTGCTCCCCCTCAATCGATGCTTACTATTACCTAAATAGTTAGTGTATCTACAAAAAGCAACATGACATATATATACTCTATGTTCCTTTAGCAAGTCACGTGATAAATCATATAATGAATAAGAAAAGGATCACATAGACAATATGGCATTGATATCAAGTTCCTAATGTTGTGCTTAATAAATCATGTGCTTTGGAAGAAAAAGGAGGACATGGATGTTGTAGAGATGGCCCCACCTAGAGAATATATTCTACGAGAAAGCAAGGCAAAAAAAGCCATTATGTCTCAAAGGCCCTGCTTAAGTACAACATTACTAAAGGTTATCTAGCAGGGACACATGTACTCAAGACATTATCAAAAAGGAAGGGGGTAGAAGAGCACAAAAATAAGTCTTCTCTAAGCACAACCAAGCATACATGCACAATATGAAATCTCAAATCATACACCAAATAGAGATGAGAGAAACAAACAATCTAAGTCATAATATGGTAAAAATGGCACCAACTCATGGGATATAGTCAATCAAAGAGTAAGTGTACAAAGGATTAAGATTACAGCCCAGAAAGCAAGTTCTCAGAAAACAATGACAAGCCAAAATGATGAAAGCTAGATGATAAAATAGTACAACTCAGAATATGTACCCAGATGTTTGTAATACAAAATAGCCTAGAAAGATATATATGATCAACATCTTGACTAAAAACTAGAACAACTAAACATATAAGCTATCTATGTCCACAACATCATCATCAACAACATCAGAGGCATCCAACTCATAGTCATCATCTTCGTCTGAAGGTGTAGCAGAGAGAACAACATCGCCTTCATCGTTGGATGCACCAGCAATACCATCACAGCCATCATCATAAGCATCACCATCATCCTCATCAGCCTCCTCATCATCCTGGTCCGGTATCGAGGACCAAAACCTCGACCGGTCCAACATGCATTCTGCTCATCCCAAGACATACTAAGAGCATGGAGATCATTGGTTGATGGGAAGGAAGGAGTAGAACTACCAAGACTAGCAAGCAGAGTAGCTAAGGAACCAACTGTCAACGGCATCACACCAGGGGTAGATCCACCAACAGTAGAGGGTGTGGCAGCAGAAGATGCAGGTGGAGGGGTAGGGTAAAAGTGATCATATGTGTAGGATGCATAGTCACCTCCTATTTAGGGCTGGTAGGCAGGGTAGGGTTGTGCACAGGACATGTTCATGTTGGACATGATGGAACATAGGTCTTGATCTAGGTGCTCCTAAACTTGAAGGTTGCATACCTAATGATGCATCATGTAACCCATAAGAGTTTCATTAGATACATGGAACGAGGCACAGGTAGGTCAGGTAGGATGAGGTGGTGGAGGTGCTCAGGTAGAGGCAGAGGTAGAGGCTCCAGGTGTGGTGGAGGATATGATAGGCACAAACTTTTGAAGAGTGGTCTCACTGATGCAAACTCCTTTCCAGTCGAGTTTGTAGTGAAGTTCATGGAAAAGAGATTTTCCAATGGCAAGTTGGAATAGACCATAGATCAGGGCTGGGTAGGGTGGGTGCCACATGTGTTCTTGCTTGAGTCAAATCAGATCATATAATGGAGAACACATCTTGCCCACTTGACTCTGATGCTCTTCACGAGACAATAATGATTAGCGCAGTGTTTTTTGAAATCTCAATTTGATTTTTCTTTGGATGAATATTGCAGTTAACGATGAGGGCAAGGATGCATCTCTTGAGGTCCAAGGTAGAGGAGGGAAGGGTTCACTTCTTCCTATAAGGGAATTGAGGATTCTACAAGAACATATGAATATCAGGGAGAGTGCAAGCATATGGCTTGTAGAAGGACTCAGGCTCAACTAGGTCAAAGTACTCAAGATAGTCCTTACGCCATGTGTTTGTCACTTCAGTACCCGAAAAGAAGACGTTCAGGGTATCCTCAGAGACTTGGAATTTCTTCCTATGTATCATAGATGTGATGACTACTTGAGCATTAGGTGGGGGTATGAGGGTGTCATAATTCCAACACAAATTTGCATAGAATCAATGAACGTCTTTGGTGCTTGTGATGGAATTGTTATAGCACACACATTCAACACCCTAGGTTGAGCTTGATCTATGACCTCTTGTCTTCATGGTCTTATCTTAAATAGGGCACGTAAAGGGAAAGGGTTCCTAGGAAGGAGCTCCTTGTACCTATTTAGAGCCTCATTTGAGATGAAGAAAGTGTCATCAAAGGGAATCAAGCGCGAATTGGATGAAGATGAAGGTGCATTAGTTGGGGCGGCCCTCTTCCTCCTACAGGATGCCATAGAGACAAAAATGAGAGGAAGGAGAGAGCAAACACTAAGGAACCACCACCAAACTTCATCCACAGACCTAGGTTAGAAAGGGGGAAGGTCAAGGGAGGTCGAGCTAGGTCTAACTAGGGCTAGGGAGAGGAAGGTTGGGGCTAGGCCTGAGAGCTAGAGGGAGCTAGAGGTTGGATCTGTCGACTTTTCTCTAGTTGAGAGGGAGAATAGTCATTCGGACCTATCTTAAGTTTTCACCAGCTCGACATCGGTTGAGTTTTGTGACTTAGAAACTCAATCGATAGGCTCTTTAAAAAAGCTCTCGGCCTCTAATCGGTCGATTTGTCAACTCAACCGATGGTCAACCTGACCTAAACCTAGAAATCCTAATTTATAGCCATTAGAGTGCTAATTAAATTTATTTTCAGGTCCATTATGCATTTTAAACATACTTAGGCAGATATCACTTATCATTGGGTACTATTTTGTGATAAAACAAGTGTTTGCAAAAAAAATCCAAAAACAAGGCAAAAAGAACATGAACAAGTGATTTTTAGCGTATTAGTAAGAAATGGAAATCAAAACATAGGCAAAGCATATAGGATAGTTGACAACTTGATACAAGGCATATCAGATTCATTCAAAGCAGTAATGAGTATTTTATTTCTAATAAAGGTAAATTGCTATCTAGCAAGAGTTTTAGTGAAAATGTTTGCCAACTAATTTTCCGTGTCCACATGCATGATATAGATATCCATTTTGGCAATGTGATCATGAAGAAAATGATGGTGAATCTATATATTCTTAGCTCTATTGTGCAAGATAGGATTATATGACAAGTTAATTGTACTAGTATTATCACAATAAATAGTAGAAGCATCAAAATGAATGTTAAAGTCTTGGAGCATTTGCGTCATCCATAGGAACTGGACACAACAACTCCTGACTGCAATGTATGCAGACTCGGTGGTTGATAATGCCATTGTGCTCTATTTCTTGGAAAACCAAGACACCAAGCATGGTCCTAGGAGAAAGTAAGTGCCACTTATGCACTTTCTATCAATCAATCACCCTGCATAATCCACATCACTATAAGCAGTAAGAGTAAATTCCCTTGACTTGGAATACCATAGCCCAAAATTGGGTTTGGGCTAAGTACCTTAAAATCCTCTTAACAGCTATAAGATGTGATTTCATCGGGTTTTATTGAAAGCGAGCACACAAGGCTACACTAAAAATTATATCAGGCCTAGAGTCAGTTAAGTAAAGTAAACTTCCGATCATACCTCTATAGAGTTTCTCATCTACCTTCTCACCTTCTTCATCTTTGTCAAGTTTGGGGGTGTTTGACATGGGTGTGTCCATTAGATTGGTGTTCTCCATCCCAAAATGCTTAAGTAACTCACTTGTGTACTTGCCTTGGTAGATGAATTTCTTATCTTTTGTTTGCTTTATTTGAAAGCCTAGGTAGAACGTGATCTCACCCGTCATACTCATCTCAAATTCACTCTGCATAATATCATTAAATTCTTTGCAAAGATCAAGGTTAGTTCTTCCAAAAATGATATCATCAACATATATTTGAATGATAAGAAAATTGTTAGAAGTGTGCCTTAGAAATAAGGTAGAATCCACTTTGCCCATGAAATACCCATGATCTAACAAAAAGTTCTTTAATTTCTCATACCAAGCTCTAGGTGCTTGTTTGAGTCCATAGAGTGCTTTTTGCAACAAATAAACATGGTTAGGGAAGCTATCATGTTCAAAGCCTAGAGGTTGTACAACATACACTTCCTCCTCGATTGTACCATTCAAAAATGTACTTTTAACATGCATTTGATACAAAAGAAAGTTTGTATAAATAGAAAAGGAAAGTAACATACAAATAGACTCAAGAGCTATAGATTCATATGTTTCATCAAAATCTATACCATCCTATTAATTGTAGCCTTGAGCCACTAACCTTGCTTTGTTCCTTAGCACTTTGTTGTTTTCATCAAGCTTGTTGTAGTAGACCCACTTGGTGTTGATGATCTTTCTATCACTTGTTCTTGGCACTAGGGTCCATACTATGTTCTTTTCATATTTCTCCAACTCTTATTTCATATCTAGGATCCACTCATTATCCCCAAGAGCTTCCTTGATGTTCTTCGGCTCGAGTTGTGAGATGAATGTGTTGTTGGCTTGTTCTTTGTTGAATGCAGGCCCATCTTCACTAATTCAAATGGATCAACTAAAATCAACTCTCTTGGATGATTCTTTGCAAATGGGGGGGGGGGGTTGGATCCTTCTTCTCTTCATCTTTCTCTTCTTCTTGAGTGACCACCTCTTTTCCCCTTCTTATTGTCCCCAAAGGTGACCACCCTCCTTTCTTTTTGGTGAAGTTGTTGAAATGGCTTATATCACCTGTCATATGCTTAGTGCAACCACTATCAACAATCCATCTTCCTTTTTCCTGAAAGAAAGGAGAATATTGGTTCCCAACTCAAACTTTGGGATCCAGAGTTAGCTTGGGGATGCATTTCATCTTTGGGTTGGTCCCCTTAGGCTTGTAAGGAGAATAAGTAGAGTAATGATCATAACACTTGCAATAAGAACAAATTATAGGATTATTAGTGCTAGAGGACTCTCCTACAAAGAAAGCGGTCTCCTTGCTCTTTTTATTACCTTTGGCTTTGCTCTTGACTTTTGGTGCCCCTGTTGTCCACACTTGTAGCATCTAGGAGTAGAGGAGGAGGCTCACTTTCCCTTAAAGTGTTTGTCCTTGACGTAGTTGGCTTCATGCTCACTTCCACCATCATCTTCATTTGAGGAGGAAGGAGAAGTCCAAAAAGTAAATTGTCGCTGAAGGATGACCGCCTCCACTTGTGCTTTGAAAGCAATATCTTTGATCTTACTGGCTTCCTTCTCTTCTTACTTGGCTTCTTCTTCTTGCTTTTCAATCCTTGGCTCAGGAGCTTGGAGGTTGCAAATGAGATCTTCGGTTGGGACATCACCAAGGCTCCTCACTTCTTCAATTGAGGTCACCTTTGACTCCTATATCTTGGGTAGAGTCCTCAAGATCTTAGAGTTGATTACATCTCTATCCAAGGTGTTGCTCAAAGCAGCTAGCCCATTGAAGATGACATTGAGTCTTGAGTACATATCCACAATCCCTTCTTTCTTTCCCATCTTGAGGTTCTCTACAAGGATGTTCAACATATAGATCTTAGCCTCCTTCACTTGCTTTGTTCCCTTATAAGTGATGCACAATTTGTCCCAAATCTCATAGGCAGTGTCCCAAGATGAGATGCGGTTGAACTCCGTTGGGGTAAAGGGTGCATAGAGGATGCTTATGGCTTTTGCATTGAGTTGGGCTTCTTTGAGTGCAGCTTCACTCCATGTTGCAACAGCTCCAGTTGGCTCCTTGTATGGTGTGACCATCACCTTCCACATGTCAAAGTTCATACCTTGAATGTAGAATTCTATGTTCCTCTTCCAATAGATGAAGTTGGTTTCGTCAAAGATCGGAGGACACATGGAGAAGCCTCCCTCTAGGTTGAGAGAACCAAGTAGGTTGTCTCCCATCTTCTCATCTCGTGGGAGATTGTTGGAGAAGATTCTTGGCTCTAATACCACTTGTTGGATCTAGGACTCTAGAGGGGGGTGAATAGAGTAACAAAAAATCTCACAATATAGATTAGACCTTCAAATTAGATCAATCAAAACCAATAGTTTAAGTGCAATTTGAAGTCCTAACTAATAAGCATAGCAAGGATGAGGGAAAATAGAACAAGCACTTAACAAGGTTGTTTAGAGTGGTTCCACTCTCAAAACTAGGAGAGAGTCAGTCCACTACCTAGAGAAGTCAACCTCTAGGACTTTGCAAGTGCTTTCTTTTATATATTTACCAATAAGAGTTACAACACAAGACCACCAAATGACTCAACTATCCAAAACAAAGAGTCTTCCACCTTACCAAGGAATTACCCACTTTGCAAGAGTCTTTCACCTTCTTCCAAGGACTTACCTACTCTTACACAAGTCTTCATCCATTAAGGGTTTACCCACTCTTCTTGGATCTTCAGCCTTTGCCTTCTCCCTCATGTGGAGAAGATCTTCACCTCTTCTTCAACCTTGAAGAAGAACAACAACAACTCCACCTTCACTTAGAGTAGCATGCATCACCTTTGCTTCATTGAGGAAAGGGGTTGGGAAGATGGAATGGTATGAGAGCTTTACAAGGAAGTATCTCTCTTAGAAATGTCCTATCTCACTCATAATCATGAATGGAAGTGTAAACTAGAGAGAGAAAGGAGCTCAAGGAGTTGCAAAAAACTCAACTATAGCAAGGACTTAGAATAGCATGAATGAGAAAACTTGGAATGAACTCCAAGGGGTCCTATTTATAGCTGGGGGTGTTCCCTTGAGTGTGGGATCACTTAAGGGCAAAATATAGTCATTTTACAAGTTGCAATGGATCTATTCTCACTCAAAACAACTCACCAATGGTTATAATCACTTTTTATATGTTTTCCATACAATACATTTGGTCGAGTTTCAATAAAGGTAACTCGACTGATCTACTAAATGACAAAGCCAAGTTTCAAACTATCGATCGAGTTTGTTCTGGGAAACTCGACCGATGAGCTAATATCAATTTTGCTCAGTGAGTCGGTCGGTTGACTTATGTGAGTGTGTAAATCGATCGATTAGTCTTTTCACAAAAATCCATCACTAGATCGGATGAGTTTCCAACTCAACCGATAAACAACCTGTTACAAATTTTCTAAATTGACATTTGAGTGATTAAACCTTGGAATTAAGTGTCCCTAATTTTTTCTCATCTTAGTTACAAGTCATATCATCAACACAAGTGATTACAAAAATCATCTAAGGTCATTTGAAGTGATTTCC
Source organism: Alisma plantago-aquatica (assembly GCA_963693085.1). Taxonomy (NCBI): domain Eukaryota; kingdom Viridiplantae; phylum Streptophyta; class Magnoliopsida; order Alismatales; family Alismataceae; genus Alisma; species Alisma plantago-aquatica. The sequence continues at coordinate 1,067,789,810 of OY856411.1, read as the reverse complement.
CAAAACGTACACTTTCATTGCTTTTGACTTAAACTTGAACAAGCTAGGGCTTATATAATTTGATCCTTTTCATGTACCTAAAGCCTAAAATCAATCTTGAACAAACATATTAGTTACATATGAATGGAATGGTTAAGTCATTATCAAAATATGGGCAATGTATAACTCTCAAGTCAACACTATTTTGGATGCAACTCTTATCAACTTAACATTTTGTGTAGTATGAAAATTCATTTATGGAAAACCCTTCATAAGACATAACAACCTCCCCTTATATCAAAGAGTTAAATATCATCTTCCAAGAAAATTGGTGCCAACATTTTCACTTCCCTAATCAAGTGGACAACAAGATGTACCATGATATCAAATAATGAAGGATAAAAAATACATCTAAAGATGGCACAGGTTAATGACCACATCTCTTTGTAAATTATCGAGATACTAAGGATCAATAACTTTGTTGCATAGAGTGTTGAATAAAAAACAAAGCTTGGTGAGTATCAAGCCTTACATGCTTCAGCAGTATATATCGAATAGCCATGGGAAATACTTATTGCATTATATTGTGAGGATCATGAGATATCACAGGTAATCCTGTGGTACCTTAACATTAATAAAGCACTATCAAAAGTTTTGTTCTCCTTTCTAGACAACATGTAACAAGCATGAGATAAATATCTATTATGATCACTACTAACTTCTATTGTTAATTATTTCCTTATCTCCATTTCATATAGGTCCATTTTGGATTTGATGCCATCTTCTGCCTTACCTGGTATATTCAATAGAGTACTAATGATGTTATCATAGACATTTTTCTCAACCTGTATGACATCAATACAATTCCTAACTACCAAATAACTCCAACAAGGAAGATCTTAAATATTGTCTTTTACTCTTATATTAAAAACCTCCCCTGATATAGGTTTAGGGGAACTCAGTTCCTCATTCGATCCCTTTAACACTTTTCACAACCTTAGGTAAGGATTAACATTTGGAAGAAACATTTGATGACCAAGATATACAATCTTTCCGCCATGTTTTAGTCGTATTGAATTAGTATTCTCCTCACATATAGGGCATGCTTTGGATCCTTTTACGTTGTATCTAGACAAATTCCCATTTTCTAGAAATTCATTAATAGTGGAAAACAACATAGCATGAAAATTAAATCTCTCTATACATAAAGCATCATAGGTCATCACATCTTCTCCCTAGATTTTATTTAAGTAATCAATCATAGCTTCAAGATAAACATCAATATCATTTCTAGGTTGTTTAGGGCCCGATATCAACAACAACAATATGATGTACTTTTTTCATACACAACCAAGGAGGAAGATTGTATATAACAATAATAACAAAACAATCGTTATATTGGTTTCTCAAAGTGTCGTATAGATTCATCCCTACATAGACCAAGTATTAGATTTCTAACTTCTTCACCAAATTTAGGGTACAATAAATCAATCTTCTTCCATTGTGGGGAAATAGAAACATGTTATTGGATCCCATCATCATTTTTCATTGCCTTTCCATGGCATGTTAAATTCTCTGCATCCATGGTATTGGCAAATAAGCATTGACCAAGTGGTATTATAGGTAGATATCACATCACCTTGGTAGGAGATCCAGTGTTGGACTTCCATGAAGTCGTCATTTTGTACCTTGATGCCCCACATTTTAGACAATCTTTCAAATTGATATAGTCCTTTTTAAATAACACACAATCATTCGGTCATGCATGTATCTTTTTTTTTGGGATAACTAGAAATCAAATCTTATTCATTCCGCTCTGTAGTGAGGATAAATAGCATTTACATATAATGTACTGAAGGTTGTGAGCCAATCAGGCACAACAACATAAAAACTACATGGAATTCCATAAGCTAAGGCTCTTTTCACAATCAGGTCTACAGAGGTGTTCCATGTGCGTGGAACATGATGCATGCATCACGATCGACGTATCTCCCTCATGTATGATGCTCGCCAGACGGGCATGTGGTTTGAATTTATTTGGGGCATTCCAATTGTTGTTGAGGAAGGATATAGCTTGCTTTGAGTCTGAGAGGATATACACCGAGGTCCACTCCATATCCTTACAGGTTTTCATCCCAAAGAGGCATGCCTGCAACTCCGCCTCTAGTGCAGAGGAGGCCATAGTGTGATGGCCTTTTCCTAGCAGAAAAGCACCATCAGCACTGAAGGCATGGATCCCTATCGTTGCGTTAGCAGTCTAGTTGTTGAAAGTAGCATCCACGAAGATGTAATAACTTTGTTTTGATAACCCTCATACTGAAGAAATGGCGGGCACCCTCCTACGTGTGGGCTCTGTTGGGATGCTGAGAATAGTTTCAGTGCGGTTCTTGGTAAATGAGTACTGGTTGGTTGCACGCATGGGTTTGTGCTTGTGGATGAACTCGCATCTGGAGTTCCAAATGTGCCAGCAAGAAATAACTATCAGAGTGCTTGTGACCTGGAGGTTGTCACTGGGCCTGATACAATGTGTAATCCATGCATCTTCATTCAGAGAAAGGTGGTGTTTATCAATAGGAATAAGATCCCAGACTGCTCTACTGGGTGGGTAGTCACAGAGTGCATGTAAGAGAGAGTCACTGGCATTGTTGCAGATGCTGTAGATATCATCTACTTCAATGCGGCGACATCATTTTTCTATATTTGTCAATAGAGCTTTGTGATGAAGTAGCCATAGGAAGATACACACATGCTTCGGTATTTTGGAGGACCAAATTGATTTCCAATCCCCCAATGTCGCCTCTTCTTTATTTTGTTTAATCCATCTATATGCCGATCTAGAAGAGAACTGGCCCATGACTTCCAGAGACCATGCCTAGGAATCAGCGCCTGAAGACTCTACTAGGGTTGGGGTAGCAGCGATATCTTTCCAACATTCCTCCGATGTGTAGGCGTGAATGAAGTCCCAGTCCCAAGCACCCCTGCCAATGGCCATGGAACTGACTATGAGGTCTTGGAGATCGGTTTGAATGGTCCAATCAAGAAATAATTCCCTGATAGATTTGTTCCCGCACCATCGGCCGCTCCATACATTGGTGCTATGACCGTCGTTTATAACTTTAGTGCTGAGTTGCTTGATGTCCCCAATGTGTTTCCGTATGAAACTCCATGTCGATGAAAAAGGGTGATTAGCAAAGGAATTACCACAGTCATACTTATCACTCATCACCTTAATTCATAACTTTGTAGGTTCATTTATGAAGGACCAGATGTTCTTCAACATAAGGGCATGATTTTGGTCTCGAGCATCTTTAATATTGAGGCCTCTAAAATCCTTGTGAGTGGACACCTTCCTCCAGGCCACAATAGGTCATGCATGTATCTTCTTAACCTTCATTCCTATTATACACAACATTTTATTTAATTTGTATGTTGATATTGGAAGCTCGTTGCCTTCAGGAAGAATTTTTTCTCAACAAATACAACAATGACATGAATATTTTGTCACTCTATCTATTGTTAGCCTTCAGAGTATACAATCGAACACAATGCTCAACTTTCTAAACTTAGTACAACCTAAGTATAATGGTCTCAACACATGCATAATGTTTCTAAATAAGGAAGGTGGATCAGTGTGCTCTACCCCACAACTATCTAGCATCACATCAACCATGTCTATGGGAATCAGGTCATTCACATCTACATCATTGTTGACAATTTATTCTTCAACACAAGTATTACTATCGACATCTACTAATCTCATAGTAGAATGTCTCCATGCGAGTACCATTCTTTATAGCCCTATAGATTTTTTATTTTGTCAACAGTATTCACTTTCAAGTTGTTACAACAATTCCTAGATGACACGATTTTACCATGCGTATAACGCAAGTGCACACGTCAGAGTAATACAGGCCTTTGTGAGGCCCGAGTTGAATACAGGGACACTGAAATGTCGGTAGACTACTTACTAACTACTCGCGATTAGCTAGACCAATTAAAAAGGTTTGATAGTTGATTGAAAAATAAAAGAAAAATAAAAAAGAACAAAGCAATCGATTAAATGTTTAGTTTAATCAATTTAGATGGGAATATTTAGGATTGCGGCTTCACCGCGGGTTCTCGTTGCATTCATTCCTACATAATTAATCAAATCCATCTCTCATTCCAGGTAGTGGCCTGTATTCAGAATTGTTCACTGTCGTGATTCAATTCACTACCTAAATCTAGGTCGGTTCCACGGTAGTAATAACCTATACCGTAAACTAGGTGCATGAAGACCAAACTATGGGTTTCCACCATTAACCATACATCACCTTGTTCAAAGGATTTATTAGTTAATGTGAATTTCATCTCTTTTCAACCGTTAATTCTTCTTTCAAAGCAATTAAGGGCATTAGATTATCATTAGGGTGATCAATCATAATGATATATTGGAGAAAACGAAATCATACCATGGATTTAAGAGACAAAATATGAATTACTATGGTAAAAATGTCATACAACGATTACCCGGGTTACTCTCGGTCCTAAAGACAAAGGGGATTAGCCCCGCATGTTCATCTCAATGAAAGACATGATGAGAGAAAGGGAAAACATGGAGAAAACGTGAATAAAAGTGATGTAAACCCCTGGACGGAGGAGATCCGGGCGTTCCTTGACGTAGAGTGCGCGATCTACAACCTTTCGATGATGGAAAACGTCTTCTGTGGCTCTTGGAACAATCGGGGCGTGATTCTGGGCTCCGTTCTTCTCTCTACCTCTCCTCGAGACTTGTGCAATGACTAATGATGTGATCCCCAGCTTAGGGCCGCCAAAATTAGGTATATGGACCACTTTAGGTCACCAAAAGATCACCACCGTCCGATTAGAATCGATCTGAAACAAAACCTATCCTTACGGTGTCGATACCATCAACGCGGGTCGATGGTATCGACCCGTCATAATATCGACAAGTTGTCATTTTCTATTACGTTCCCACTGATGCAGACTCGATACCATCGACTTTAGTGTTGATGGTATCGACACTTTTAGGGGTCAGTTTTATCACCAATCCGAAATTGAAGCTGGACAATGTCGATAGTATTGACTTTGTGTTGATAGTATCAACGGGTTGATAGTTGGCTCGATGTAGGTATCTCGCTACCATCGACTTCCCAGTCGATGGTATCGACTCATCTTGGCTTCTTGCAGCTGTCTCACTATGACCGCATCGATACTATCGACAGATGTCGATGGTATCGACAACTGTGTATATCCGTTCTTCCTGAAATTGCAAGATAAAGCCGAATCAGCTATGCTAAAACACATCAATATGATCATTTACAATCAAAAGGATAAAATATGAGAGATTTGATACAAAATAAAATTATAGACTAAAGTGAATGAATCATGCGATACCAACCACAAAAGTGACCAATAAACACATAAAATGCATGTAAAACAAGTCTATCAAAGCGACTCAAAATCCTTGCATCAAACTCCCCTAAGCTTAAACATTGCTCGTCCTCGAGCAGCAAAGCTATAGAATAAAATTGTGAGGGTCAACTAAAGAACATATTATCACAACAGACCTTGCCATATGATCCCCGCCAGACATTCACATACCGGCCCTCACTAACCACAGAATAATAATTACCCTATAGGCAACAATGATCATCCATAAGAGATATCCACCCCAAGATAGGTGAGCACTATCAAATAAGGCAATTAATATAATAAAATCCTCTGGTTCAGGCTTGGTGCATCTTTGTGATCTCCTATCTATGTTGCTCATTTCCTAACTACCATCTAAATGGAAGCATATCTCCTGATATTAATGAATGAGGAGATAATCACGGGTGGCCTACCAATTAGAGCAACAAGTGGATGGAATAGGTGGCTGTGGAAGAAATGAAAGCACATACTAGTCAATCATGCAACACAACAAATTAATGACCTATCATGATGCAAAATGCACGTGAAATTGTCCTAATGCTACATTGTAGGTGGAATGATGCATGCACTATCATTCCATCCCAACGAGAGACAGAATATCTACAAAACTACACATGTGCTTGTTCTTCTTATTATGCATGTGAACAAGTTCCTTCCTCTTCCTGATTTTCACTTACTTATTATTTTTTTCTTCTTTCTCTTTTTTTTCAGCACTCACTTTTCTTCATGAACTAAGATGAAATTCATACATATTTGTCTTGGGATTATTTTCATAACTACTATATATATATATATATATATATATATATATATATATATATATATATATATATATATATATATATATATATATATATTTATATCTTCAGAAAGTATGAAACAAGTTCCTTATTTTCCGAAGAAGCAAGGCACATCATGTAACAAAATAGTTAAGATTATGCAAAATGCAACTAAAATGACATTGACATGCATTCTAAAATTCGTGCATGCATGACTATAATGCACCATTTTTTTTCAATGCAACAAATGTAAACACTAACTACAATGCAGTCCTATCTACATGATATGCAATCAAGAGATGACAAACTATATAGTGCTCCCAATTCTTATGGTGGAGTGTAGATGAGATGAAGTAGATAGATCACAAGATTACTTGACAGAACCATTGGAAGATATTATATGTCCCTCCTTAGTGACATGTGTAAAATCAAGAGGTTTCTCTCTCTTATTTCAGATTAAAGTCTCATTACCATTTGGTCAGTTTAGGCTCAACATCTAATTCTGTCCACTTTTCTTGAATCATAGGCATGTACAGTTGTGGTCTTATGTTTTAAAGTTGACAAACCCAATTATTTTCATAAGTCATATGCTCAAGTTCAAACACAGCAAGCTTGAAATTTCATTAAAAATTTTCAAAATGACCCATGACTCCCATGTGACAAACAAAGAGATGACACATTAAATTAGACATCCACAGATACACTAGATAGCATGTGGATCCTAAAAACTAAGAAAATTTCTAGAATAAAAGAAAAGGCAATAAATGATAAAAACAAGAAATAAAAGATAGAAAAAGATAGAAATTGTTCCATCTCCCCCCCAAGCTTGAATTCGACTATGGCCTCATAGTCAAAAATAATCTTAACAGGTGGAATAGTGATACCATTCATTGTTCAGGTGGTGGGTACTGCGGGGCGATGGGATCCCATGATGGATATTACCCCTGGAAATTTGGATCATATGGGGGCATGGGCAGAGGTTGCGAATATCCCCTGAAGAAGTTTTGGCGCCAGTAATGATCATAGAACGGTTGTTTCTGCATTTCCATCCTATGCAACCTATCGTGAATATTTTCTTGGTTGGAGAGGAGGCGGCGTTCATTCTCATAAATGGCCTGCTGATTTAAGAATAGTCGGTTCGTAGTATCCTGAATACCAGCGAAGTAGGCAGTGTGCTGCTGCTGGGTCTACTGGATATCCTACAGCATGGAGTACATATCCTGCATAGAATAGACATCCTCTCCTTGTTGAGAGGGTTGTGGTGGCGGAGGCTGTGAAGATGATGATGCACCCGAATGGAAGCATGGACACTTCCACGGTGCCACTCATGCACGAAGAGGAGTGAAAGCTTCCTCGTCCTCCTCATGCTCGTCGTCGTCGTCATTGTTGTTGTCGTCACCGTCTTCTTCTTCATTGGAGTCGTCAATGGTGATGATGGGCTACCGAAAGTACTGAGCTCCCTGGATGTGGAAGACGGGATCTGGAAGCGTGCTCTCCTAGTACTCTTGGTTGACATGGCAATGTGCATAGACCATGCCACCATGGAGCGTAAGAAGATTGGAGCGATGTAGATGATGCAGATTGACTTTATTCTTGTTGGCCAATGGAGTGAGTTGGAAAAAATCTAGCCCAAGATAGAGAGCGAGCGGTGTGATAAGCCCCCCAAAGTGGATAGGAGCTCGTCTAGTACTCCTCCGCATGTCCATCACACGTTTTAAGAAAAACGCGCCCCAATTGAGCTCTTCTCTTTTCAACAGCTTATAAAGAAAGAACAAGTCCGTCTTCTAAAACTTACTTAGAGAAAGGTCGCCTCGAGAAAATAGAGTAGTGCACAACATGTGATGCAGAATCCGCACAAATAGATGCTCGAAATCAACGACGGCTGTGTTATGATAGCTGACGGACTTGCATGGACGCGCGGTCACCAGCTGGGCAAAGATTTCATCATAATCTGTCCAGTTGTCTGGCATCCTGTGTTGATTCGGAGAATGAAACTAGTTGTAGATTGAATTGAACTGTTGGAGGGTGAGGGTGTAGTTGTTGTTTTAGATCTGGAAAGAAACTCACCCTTTTATCCACTCCCTATCGGTGGCGATAAGGTTGTTAGGCACGACACATATGTCAAGTGATGCCATAAACTCCACCACCAATTCTTTGTACGTCGACCACTCACCGAAAAAGGGGTGGCCTTCAGCATGGTACTGGACCTCATCAGACCGCCTGCCCATATGCCTCGCTTGCCCCCAAAGTACATAAGTGAGGTTGGCCTCAAAGCCGAGGTCACGGATCATGGCCCGATCAACAAATCGGGTTGGTTCAATTTTGCGCTAGAGCAGCTCCTCGTATATCTTCTTTACTTCTTCCGAGGGATGAATGATCCTCCGATGAGGAATGGAGCTGGGTGGTGGAGGAATGAACGTCTCAATCTCCATCGGGGTTGCCCGCAAAGAAGAAGCTACTGTCGTCCTCACCATCATGAATAGAGAGGAAGGGGGAATAAGAAATAGAGCTCGATGAAGGTCGGAGAAGAAGATCTCCGCTCGGTGCAAAGCTTGAGGAAGATATCTCGATCCTTTGATGCTCGATGAAGGCCTCCGGTCGCTCAGTAATGATCAATGGACCAGTTGAGGGGATTCACTCTGAAGGTGTTAATAGAATTGAGAAACAACCCTTCCTTTTATAACTGATCATGTCACTGCTGCTGATCTGTTGATACCATCGATGGGGTACACCTCTAGTGCAATTCGGGTCTTCGCTACTATCGACGGTTGTCGATTGCTTGATGTGGGGGCCCAGATCAATGATGTGTCACGCAGATACTATCGAATCTTGTCGATAATATCGACTCTGTGTAGTTTGAGTACCCTCGCGAGGCCTGGATGCCGCTTCCTTACTGTTTCCATGTCGATACCATCGACAAGGCCGTCAATGGTATCGACTTCACTTAGACAAATTCTTCTGTAAATCTTCAGGGATCTCGTGAGTATCGACTTCCCGGTCGATACTATCGACCTGGAGCTATTGTTTCCTTCGACATTGCTGATGGTAGGTCGATACCATCGATGAGGCCGTCGATGGTATCGACTCAGAAAATTTTCTGCAGCCGCTTCCCTGTACCCACGTTGCCACCATCGACACTATAGTCGATGGTATTGACTTTGACTCAGTACTGCACACTGAACAAAACAATTAAGGTATCATTTTTACACACAAAAATGAAATTACACAAAACTAACTTGTAAATGTGAAAGAAAATGAAAGAACTACAAATTAAAACTACTGATGTTTGGGTTGCCTCCCAACAAGCGCCCTACTTTAACGTCTTAGGTTAGACGCAATCAAGCTCATCAACCTGGGGCATCAAAAAGTGTTCCAGAGGAATCACTCGGCAATTTGAACTCAACTCTTTCCTTGTCGATCCGTAATGTCAAGGTACCTCTCCCGATAGCAGTGATAACATCAGTCGTAGCTTGAAACAGCCTCCCTAGTAGCATCTCACAACCATTTAGTTGCAGCATGTCCATGACTATGAAGTCTACGGGGAAGATAAATCTGTCGACTTTGACAAGTACATCCTCACATACTCCATATGGCTTGACAACAGATCCATCCGCCAACTCAATAGACATGGCAGATTTCTTTGGTGTCTTCAATCCCAGCTTTTAAAACGTGGCCAACGGCATAAGATTTATGCTAGTGCCCGAATCGCACTGTGCGTGCAGAAAGTGATGGCCGTCAATTGAGCACGGTATGTAGAATCTCCCAGGATATGTTCTCTTCTTTGGTAAACTGCCATGGATAAGTGAGCTCATTGTCTCATTCACCAAGCAAACGTTTGTGTCTTTTATCTGCCTTTTCTTGATGACGACGTCCTTGATAAACCTTCCATATGCTAAAATCTGCTCTAGCACCTCCACTAGCGTAATGTTAATATGAAGCTTCCTAAACATCTCCAAGAACTTCTTGTAATGTCTATGCTCTTTCTTCGGCCTCAGACTATCTGAAAAAGATACAATTGGCTCCTTTAGACGCTTGTGCAGTGGCACATATGGGCTATTTGGGGTCTCCTCCCCTAACCCTGCTTCAATGTCACCCTCTAGCGTAGGCTTTGGCATGGCATTCACGTTTGGTGTGGCTTGTTGCTGCCCATCCTTCTCAGTGGTAGTGGTTTCACTACGTAATATCACTTTTACCTGCTCCTCTTTCTTAGAAGTGGGCACGGCTGTGATGTGTTCTTGGTGGGATTTTTGGAATGGGAAATATCGGCCTGGTAGTCCATATAAGCTACGGGGGTATGGCACCCTGGGTTTATCCTCCGTTTCAAAATGAATTTTTCCCTTTTCATGGACCTCCCCCACTAGGGGCTCTAGTTCCTTAATCACAGATATATACTTCACTTGATGATGTACTTGAGCAGACTCTGCATTACTAGTCGGTCTTTGTTGATTTACATGCTTCATGGCCGCCACTTCATTGGTGATTTGAGTCACTGTCGTCTCTAGTGTCCTCATCTGTGCTCCATGACTTTGCAATGTCTACCCAAATTTATTCAAAATCTCGCCCTGGGATTGTAACTACTTGGCGAACGTACTCATCATCTCTTGATTTTTTTGTACCACTTGACTAAGCAACTCGGTGCTTTTATCCTCTACTTTTGATTGTGGTTTTGAGTCTGGATCTTACATGATGTTGTTTGGATCCTTCCATGAGAATTTTCTATCCTTCCTCCAGGTGTAATCAGTGTTCCTATAGCCTTGTTGTTGAAGGAATATAACTTGGGCCTCCTCTTCGGACTCTTCCTCTCTCTCTACAAGTTTCTTGGCTATGAGATCTAATTTGTCATTCAATTCCTTGATGGCTTTTGACTCACCTACAACTCGAACATGTTCTGGAGTGTCTCTGTCGCCCCATGATTGCTTTCTAGCCATATTTTTTAGGATTTCCCAACACCTAGTGCCCGTGTTATTCAAGAAGAAATTGGAACATGTTGAGTCTAGATTGCTCCTGTGGTGCTCATTTAAAGCAAAGTAGAAGATCTTCACTTGTTTTTTTTTATCTAGCCCGTGATGTGGACATTTCCGCAGCATTATCTGAAAGCGCTCCCACATCTCAGAATATGCCTCCCCAGCCCTTTGACAGAAATTGTGGATCTTCCGTACTAGGTCATTGGTTTTCTCCGGTGGAAAGAATCTCTTGAAGAAAACCTCAATCACTTGATCCCAAGTCTCGATGGTCTCATCATCAAGGTTATGCAACCATTCTCGTGCATTACCTGCAAGAGAGCTGGGGAACAACTTCAGATATAGTGTTTCTTGCGGAAACCTATCTATCTTGATCATATCACAATTTTCCACGAAAGTGCTGATGTGGGCAACTGGGTCCTCATTCTTCAGCCCATGAAATGCTTGAGACTTGACCAAGTTTATCAGTGTTGGATCAATCTTATAGGTTGGAATGTTAACTGCCTGCCTTTTTATCGACCCCTTTGATGCTGATGAGGAAGAAGCCTTTATCTTCTCCCATATTGTTTGTTCCTCAGCCATGGCTTCTGGTTCAGAGTCTGAATCTATATCCTCAGGTTGATCTTGAATGTTGTTCTCCTCATCGTCTGATCCCAACGGTGGAACCTCTGGTGATGGCGGTGTGTAGTCTGTGCTACGCGTCTTCATCATACACTGGTACCTGCCATGTAATAAATTTGATTCAGTACAGTGCTAGGCAATTGCTAAATATGAAAGATAAACTATGAATTTCAAAAATAATAATAAAATAAAATGTGGCCTAGAGTGGCCGCTTGCAGCACTCATAGTGCCGACAGTTGTCGTGTCCCCGGCAATGGCGCCAAAAACTTGACACGGTTTTACCATGCGTATAACGCAAGTGCACGCGTCAGAGTAATATAGGCCTTTGTGAGGCCCGAGTCGAACATAGGGACACTGAAATGTCGGTAGACTACTTACTAACTACTCGCGATCAGCTAGACCAATTAAAAAGGTTTGAGAGTTGATTGAAAAATAAAAGAAAAATAAAAGAGAACAAAGAAATCGATTAAATGTTTAGTTTAATTAATTTAGATGGGAATCTTTAGGATTGCGATTTCACCGCGGGTTCTCATTGCATTCATTCCTACATAATTAATCAAATCCGTCTCTCATTCTGGGTAGTGGCCTATATTCAGAATTGTTCACTGTCGTGATTCAATTCACTACCTAAATCTAGGTCGGTTCCACGGTAGTAATAACCTATACCCTAAACTAGGTGCATGAAGACCAAACTCTTGGTTTCCACCATTAACCGTACATCACCTTGTTCAAAGGATTTATTAGTTAATGTGAATTCCGTCTCTTTTCAACTGTTAATTCTTCTTTCAAAGCAATTAAGGGCATTAGATTATCATTAGGGTGATTAATCATAATGATATATTGGAGAAAACGAAATCATACCACAGATTTAAGAGACAAAATATGAATTACTATTGTAAAAATGTCATACAAGGATTACCTGGGCTACTCCCGGTCCTAAAGACAAAGAGGATTAGCCCCGCATGTTCATCTCAATGAAAGACATGATGAGAGAAAGGGAAAACATGGAGCAAACGTGAATAAAAGTGATGTAAACCCCTAGACGGAGGAGATCCGAGCATTCCTTGACATAGAGTGCGCGATCTATAGCCTTTCGGTGGTGGAAAACATCTTCTGCGGCTCTTGGAATGATCGAGGCATGATTCTGGGCTCTGTTTTTCTCTCTACCTCTCCTCGAGACTTGTGCAATGACTAATGACGTGATCCCCAGCTTAGGGTCACTGAAATTAGGTATATGGACCACTTTAGGTCGCCAAAAGATCACCACGGTCCGATTAGAATCGATCTGAAACAAAACCTATCCTGACGGCGTCGATACCATCGACGCGGGTCGATGGTATCAACCTGTCATAATATCGGCAAGTTGTATTTTTCTCTGACGTTCCCACTGATGCAGACTCGATACCATCGACTTTAGTGTTGATGGTATCGACACTTTTAGGTGTCGATTTTATCACCAATCTGACACTGAAGCTGGGCAATGTCGATAGTATCGACAGGTTGATAGCTAGCTCGCTGTAGGTATCTCACTACCATCGACTTCCCAGTTGATGGTATTGGCTCATCTTGGCTTCTTGCGGCTGTCTCACTATGACCGTGTCGATACCATTAACAGATGTCGATGGTATCGACAATTGTGTATATCCGTTCTTCTTGAAATTGCAAGATAAAGCTGAATCAGCTATGTTAAAACGCATCGATATGATCATTTATAATCAAAAGGATAAAATATGAGAGATTTGATACAAAATAACATTATAGACTAAAGCAAATGAATCATGTGATACCAACCACAAAAGTGACCAATAAACACATAAAACACATGTAAAATAAGTCTATAAAAGCGACTCAAAATCCTCGCATCACTGGACAATATAATCTATCTCCACAGAGTTTCCTATTTTCCTCCGCAAATCTTATAATTTGATCAAGACCAATAATAAAGTCTGGGGTGCAAAGATTGAAAGGGAATGTCATGATCTATGCATTTTATGAAGAAAGAGAAAACATGTACTGAATCATATGTTTAGAGATTAGGACTCAGATATGAGGCATTATCAGTAAGGTTTAGGGATAAGAGTTACATATTAGAATTTATCATTTAGGGTTTAGAAATAAGGGTTTACAAATAAGAGTTTAGGGATTACATATTAGGATTTAGAGTTTATGGTTTACAAATTAGGGTTTAGGTTTACAGATTAGGAATTAAGGTTTATGGCTACAAATTAGGGTTAGGGTTCAATAATGAATGTGTGTACCACCTATCCCATTTTTAAATACCTATTCTCACTAGTATTTGTATAATGTTTATTTGGTTTTTAAAAAAATAATAGTAGTATTTCTACACAGTTCTCCAAATACACCAATGTGAATGCACAAATATCCACCTACATATTTACTTAATGAACAAATGGGGAAGTGTTGATAAAATATCTTGAAAATCAAATACACATTATACACTTGCATTCTATGTGAGATTGAGTGTTCAAGAACAATCCCAAACTGGGGACTATCGAAGATTACACCTAATGACTAAATCTTGGATGGGTTTCTAGGACAAAAACAATGTTTTCATTTATATACCTATGATCTTGGTGTCATCATTCATATCATAGGTGCAAAAAATATACATTAAGATAGGTTTAGAATAATACATGCATTTTTAAGAATGTGTGGTCCAAGGTGCATGTAGGTTTATGTTCCATCCCTTTTATATGATTATTACTATATTTATGTTAATTGTGCACAAGGAAGGCTAAATTTCAAAAAGTCATGAGAATCAGACAATTAGGCATCCATATCTAATGAATTCATTACCTAATTTAAACAGGAAGCACAAAACAAATTCAACAGAAAAAGTTAAGGAAAGTCTTATAATCAGTTCATAAAATACCAAAGAGCACCTTTAGGTACATGTGCTTGTAGCGTCGTTGATGTGCTTCTACGACAACAACCTAACCGCCAGTGGATGAAAAAGGTAGCGTCCCTAATCTCCGAGCTGTAAGAGAACCTCTTCCCTTACGGCAACAACATAGAAGAGGACGATGGTGGTGGTGGCGGTTAACACAAATGATGAGCGATGAGGATGGTAGTGGTTGCGGTGATGGTGAGCGAATAGGGAGGTCAAGGTGGAGACAATGACTGTGAGCATCAACAACAACAACTGCAATAGCAGCAATGACAAAAACAATGGTAGGAGTAGCAATAGAAATGAGAAAAGGAGCGGCATCATCAGAGGAATGGTGGTAGAGTGGGGGAAATTACTAGAGAAAAAAAGTTCACACGATGAAATAGAGATTGGAGGAAATTCTATTTCATGGGTGATATTAAGTTACTCATAGTAATCGGTTATTGGAAACAAATTACATATTTGTCGAGTGCATATCCATATTGACACCCAAGATAAGGACTTAGACATCAGTTTGAGATAAAAAACCAATGATAGAGGCCCTTATCTAATTAAAATGTCAACCTTAGTGAGAACATAAATATCGATTTTTTGGAGGTAAAATGACACCTAAGATAAGGTCTTAAACGTCAGTTTGGGATAAAAAACCGATGACAGAGGCCCTTATCCAAACAAAAAAAATGTGAGCCTCATTATGGACTTATACGCTGGTTTTGTTGGACAACCCAACACCAGAGAGAAATTTTGAGGGAACCATGTTTTTGTAGGGACATGGCGTGAATCTTTAGACATCGGTTTGGTTTGAGAAACAAAACTGATGTTAGCGGTTGTTATCCAAAAAAAAATCTGGCCTCAGTGAGAACTTAGATGTTGGTTTTGAGGAGAAAAACTGACACCCAAGCTAAGGATCTAGATGACTGTTTTATATTATAACCCGATGACAAAGGCCCTTATCCAAAAAAAAATGTTGGCCCCAGTAATAAACGTAGACGTTGGTTTTGGGTATATAAATCGAAACCCAAGATAAGGACTTAGACATCGGCTTTAGATATAAATTTATGACAAAGGCCCTTATCCAAATAAAAAAGGTCATCCTCAGTAAGGACTTGAACGTCGATTTTGTTGGAGAAATTGACACTCGAGAGAAATTTGGGGAGAACCATATTTTTGTGGGGACATGGCGCGAACCCTCTGTTGTTAGTTTCTTGATTGCAAATTGACACCACATGTACAATTTTTCATGGTTAATGAGACATTCAATATCAATTTCATGATTGATAAACAGAAGATATCAGAATTTTGAATGCAAAATTTATTTCACGAGAATGGGTATGTCGTCAATTTTGCAACAACTAATGTTAATCTAATTTTTTTTGGAGGTAATTTTGTTCCTGAAAAATTAAGTTTCACATGTTATCTGGGGTGTCTATTTCTTTAAGAGCTAACTGATATTGTAGAAAATGTGGTAATTGTGTTTTTTATGAATCAGAAGGACTTGACTAGTAGTGACGTTTGTGCTCTACAACCAAAAAATGTAGTTGTTATGGTGAAATGAATGTTAAGGAAAGTGACATCAGAGGTCAAGAATGTAATAGTGTTACATTTTTATTAATGCATATGACATGTGATCCATTCTATTGAAGGATGCTTGGGTCCTCTTTCCTTTGACTATCTAGTCATTAGGGGTTTGGATTTGGGTGATAAGCCCATGTAAATTGGATTTGACTCTAGTGACTGCTTGGGATCCTCCATGCTTTGTTTGCTACCATCTAGTATACCCAAAAGTTTATGCAAAAACATGTAAAAAGCTTTTATAAGTGCATTTGACAACAAATATGGTATATAAGGGAAATACATGCATTCATGAACATCTTAATGTGAATAAAGGATAAAATTACAAAAGATGGTGGCCCAATCTTGGGATCCATCAATGTCACTCCTTATAATAGACCAGATGATCTTGGACTGGTGGAACCATCTGTTAAGAGAAAGAGCTTGAGGTTTTGATCTATTACTAGAGATCTTGTTTTAGTTGAGTATATCAGTTGTCTAACAACTATACAAAGGAGGCCAAGAAGTCTTATAGTATTCATGGGTGATGTTAGAGTGTGTAGTTGTAGTGGTACCTCTTCCATTGGCATCATTTCTTTTCATGTGCACAGATAAGAACTCAAAATCACTTTGGAGTAGTAGTTGACTAATTCCAAACTATAGTCAATTTCACGTGTAAATGTGATTTCTTTATGTAATTTTTATAGAAGTAGACAAAATCAAGATTTGAGAAAACTATGCAGATATTTCTCTTATTATTAAGGTGAAGCACGACTAATTTATATCTATGAGAATAGACAAAAATGGAAGTTATTTACACAATCCACACTTAAATCTTTCTTGTCCTCAAGCATAATAATAATTAAAAATGAAGAATTTGTTTTACCAAAGGATTTTTCATTCTAATAGAAATCACATTACTTGAAAGAGAGTAATGAAGTAGGTTGTTAGTGAATTTAAACACAATACAATTTTATTCTCTTTCCATTGTATCTAATTTTGTGAAGGTCTACAATTTTTTTAATAAACTTTGCAATTGTAGTTAGGTCAATTCTTCATGTTCTTAAGCTATTGATATTGAATTTATCATATTAGTGTCTATTTAATAAATATTGGATTATTTTTAGAATGTAAGTAAAGATTAGTCATTAACTCTTATTCCTCATATATATTCTCTAATTGACACACATTAAATCTTTCAACTTTTAGTGGTTGGAAGGATTTGCTCCTCGGGACAATTGATAAGTTAGGCAATACAATAAAAGAAATTCCATGAAATATTCATTACTCCAAATTGTCTCCATATTTCACCATTAGTGTCAGAGGTGTTAAACTCACCTTAATATATCCAATAATGGTCAAGCTATTATTTAGTTAGAATTCTACCTTGATCATCATTCTTTTTTTCACTTTAATTAGTATTCATCCAATAAGCTTTGTTTATAATTTTGAGAGACATTGTCTTGGTTTAAACTTTTGAAATCTTAGCTCCAAAAATATCAAAGTAGCATAAATTCATCAAGGGAAATTGTCATAATAAGACAACTCGAGTAGTAAAGTCTTTCAGCTATCATACTGCACACCTACCATAAGATAAAGTCATTTTTCTTCCATATAAATTCATTGAGAAGAAAATCATATTCTATTTTATTGTAAATATATCTTATGATATATAAGGTGATTTAGACTTCAGACAATTTCATAATTGTCTAAACTACTTACTATGCGGTAAGAAGAATCAGTGATGGAAAAACTCGATGCATAAAATCCTTTCATGTTCCAACTTATTTAGAGATGTTAGTGATCTATGAAATTATAAATCTGAAGGTGAAACCATGAGACTAGACTAAGAAGATAAGTAAAACATATGAAGAAAAAATGAAAAGAAAAAGTTAAAAATGAAAAGAAAAAGTTAAAAATAAAAAGAGGATTTAATTGTTGGGTTTTATAGACTTGACTCGCTCTCCAATTCAACATTATAAGATTGCTTGTACTTAAGAAAAAAGGAAAAAAAAATAAGGCCAAGTGAGAATAGAAACAAAGTATTTTCCCAATGCACCTATTTTTTGAAACCGATGACTAATGGTAAGATGTGTGAATTGATATCCCAACATCACTTGTGTAAATATCATGGGAATAGTTCTAAAAAAGGAAGGTGAATATGTGCCTTGCAGTTTCTCCACACGAAAACATGGGAGAAAGTCAACATCCATTTGAAGGATTCTAAATATGTTCCTCAATAGGGTAAGAGATGCTCTGAGATGCTCAAAAAGAAAGTTGGGCAAAGAATATGCAAAACTACAAGTTGGGTTAAGGTTGCTATGCAAGGCTTCACCAATAGAGTCTGTAGGCATCTTATTCTCAACAACCTAATCTGAGGAATGTTGAGTCCACTACTACTACTATATTTCATCTCGCCACACGAATTTGATAGTTGTGAGGCAAACCCAATATGGAGAAATATTCATCCCACAACAGCTGAGGTGGATGCAAAAAATGGTAAAATTCAATTCTCATAGTGCACGTTCATCTTTGACCTTGATTGTTATGTTTTACTTACCAATTACTATTGATCAGCAGGAGCTCTACGAGCAAAGGAAACAAGGAAAATTCATCCATGAGGGCACAAGGTATGAATTGAAAGTTTCTGTAGGTAATCCAAAGAATCATGTGCATGTTAGGGTTGTTGGTGTCAGTGTATGTATGAGATCCTTCTGTGGGCTATCAAATCATAAGCTAAAGGAGGATTCACATCAGAGAAGGTAGAAGAGATGATTTCAATGGGAATATAGGAAGCAATGAGATAGGATCATGCTTCTCATTCATCTCCTCAAATAGTACCTATGGAATCCCATTCTTCATATGAGGTGGACTCCCCTACAATAGTGGTGGTTGGAAGTAATCCCATGGACCTGCCAACTAGCACATCAGTTGTAAGTTTTTTTATGTGATATAGTAGTCTTTTAGAATGATTTTTATAATATGTTTGTGTTTAGGTATATATATAACTCTGTATTAAAATTTGTAGTGGTTGGGGCCATGTCATCTTTTACTAGAAGGATATGTCGTTGCACTGGGTGCCGCTTACCGTCACCTTCCAGGTGACATGATTCATGGTGCTTTAATGCTCACGACGTGGTTCATGTGATGCCTAGTCTTGTCTACAATGCTTGGAAATAGATTACACTACCATATGGACACCCCGAACATGAGATCATAGGTGATGCAGAAGGCATCATGGTTGCATGGCCCAAAGCAGGAGTTATCTATATTGATGTATGTTAAATTTACATTGTGTTTATATATGTATATAATTGATAATTGATATGAGAATATATATATGCAAGACATAGAAACTAAGAAACCCCCTACAACTCATCCTCCACTTCCTCCTAAAGATATTTTATTACCTGGTTGGCTTGCAAAGGACATATTTGACTCACGAGGTCCGAATTGTAGGGCTGGGGCAGTATGTCTAGGTGACTTTAAAGAAGGGTTACCCATGATACTCCATATTTTGTAGGATGCTTCAGGTCAAGCTCATGATACTAGTATATTTTTGAAAGATATTTTAGAGATGTTTACTTATGCTTGGTTGAATACATTTGTGATAAAACTCTAAATAAGGTGAGATCTTATGGATAAATACTTTGTTTCATATATGTTGATCTATTTCCTTATATATTAATGCAAACATGAAATACATTTTACAACTACTTATACATGCAGTGTATAGAGTTCACACTGCCCCATGTGGCGTTTCTAGTTCCATCATTGATTGGCCGTGTATACAAAGACCAATTTTTTTATAGAATATTTCTCTACCACATTTAAATATTTTAGTAATCCAAGAAAAAGTGTGATTATAGATCCTTTCAATGTTGATTAAGTTTTAGTGACTTTGCTTATAATTTTAACTTAAGAATTACATTTAATTGTGGATTTTGAGTTCTCTTTGGTTTGCTTTCTTTTCACGCAGGGATAATTATTGTGTGTTGTTGCTAATTATCCCTGAGACACTAGATGTGCATTACCTAGATCTTAAGGGTGACATAGTAGATAATGGGGGACACAAAATGAAAAATACAATGTTCACATGAGTAAATTTTTATATCCGCTAACATATATCAATTTCTTCTTGACTATTTACTAAGGCAATTCAATATGTTACATTAATTAATACGGGTGTAAAAGAATTTAAAAAGTCTAGTGGAAAGGTGGATAAGAAAAAGAAAGAGTTAATTTGGAAGACTATTGAGGTAGTTGTTTTTTACTCTAATGCATATATATGACAACTATGCTAACTTCTATTTATTAATATTTTGTGTGGTGATAAATTTATGGTTCCATGTATAAGACAATGGTTGGGCATGTGAATACTACATGATGTAGTATATGAACCTGATTGTCAGAAAGGGGGAACTAGAGATCAACTGCATACAAAATGTAATCTATATGTAGTATGGATCATCATCAGTCAATAGTATCACTTGATAATATGAAAATATCAAATAAAACATGTTTATTTTTTCATTCTCTTTGCAGCTCTTTGATCCAAAAGAGCTCTATACGAAAGAAGCTTTAGATGGGATATGAGAACAATGGGCACATACCTCCGTTAAGGAAGTGAACTTTGAATTTTATTGGGATAAAATAGGAGTTTTATTTTATGTCATTGTCTCTATATACATGTGGTGCTTATGACTTCTTGCAACTTTATATTCAATGTGAGTGAACTATTGGTGCATATTTTAAAGATGAATATATACATGTGTGTGAATGAATGTGAAGATGAAAGAATACAATGAGAATTGTGTTTCTACATGTAATGAGAATGGAATTGGTGCATATGTGAATGATGTATATATACATGTGTGTGAATGAATGTGAAGATGAATGAATATAATGAAATTGTATTTGTACATGTCATGAGAATAAAATTGGAGAAAGGATCGTGTATGTGGGTGGATTGTGTGTTTTATTCTAGGTTTTGTAGGTGTATTGGCATGTTGTTAAGATAAATATAGAATGGAACCCTTAGTTATAATGAATTGCATGTTCTACATCCTTCTAGATAGTCAGACAGTAGGTATGCAGACCTACTATTTGAAAAAAAATATGTGTTTTCGGTTTTAATTAGAAAACGAACGTTGTAGGTATTAATTGTTGGTTTCTGTACTAAAATTGACATTATAGGGCTATTCTAAGCATCTGGACCATGTTGTTGGTGGAACCAACGTTTCTCAATATGATTGTCATGACCCATCTAGATTTGTATCTTGACAATAAAACTATCAAATTCATCCTCCTTACGAAGGCATGGAGATTCCTCACCATGGAGACCACAGATAGAATCATAGAATTGTATGTTGGTTCAACCTCCTTCCTGATTAACTTCTTCATCTCACAGAATGATTCCTCCAATCGTGTCATGGATGGAGAGAAATGTTTACTACCCTCAACATATGTATGGGATGGCATCTTATCCTATGTCCAAAGGGAGACATGTAGATCAACTTCTGGCTCACAGATATCAACCACCAAATACCTCACTATATTCGTTGAGTCCTCTAAGTTGATCACAATAACATCTCCTCAGAAGAGGTCACAGAGGACACAGACATGGGAGTCTAGATGCTCATGGCTCAGAATGGTAATCAGCCCAACTAGGACGAGCACAATGCCTAGGAAAATGACTTTGAGGACATTGCCTCCTTCCCTCTTTCTTAACACAGAGTGGCCCCACAATATAGGGACCCATTACCTCCCAGGTTCAGGTATAGACAATCTCTACCCTGATCTTCCCTAACATCAATTTTCAACCGTGTATTTACTAGAAACATTAAGGATCTAGAGATAGATACACCAAGATGGATAGATACACAATATGATTCAATTTTCCCATGGATTAAGGACCCACATAAAAAATCCAACAAGAAGTAGAAGATTAAATATGACAAATGCCTCAGATTCTACACCACAGATGTCTATGTAGATTTCCCTCTATATGTTTTGCATGCTCCCAATCCGGGCATATCTCCTTCTCTTTCCTGAATCCATGACCTAGATGGCTCCCCCGTCATAGGGATGCCTCCTACAACCCTATCCCATATTGCCATTATCAACATACATGAGCACCCACCACTCCTCTGCCTTCTCTAACCAACCCACATCCATGCACATCTGTACCAAAGATCTTATGATCAAACGCCTTCTATCTCCTCATGTATGACTCTTCACCTTCTGATGGACCCTTCTCTGACTCTTCATCACGCACGATCTCCAGTCACCATATCTCTCTCGACCATCCCCATCTATATAACCAACTCACCACTAATGCACATCCACTCCCATCTTATGCCACCTTCCAATTGTCATGACCACGAGAACTCCCTATTATCCACCCACTCACCTTAACCATCCCCCATGGACAACCTTTCCCTGTAATGCTCCATTCATGTCCCAACCCAGAGCATGCACATTCATAAGGTGCCTACTTCCAATACCATCCTGATTGACATCCTCAACTGTCCCAATCCATCAGATGTAGAGTGTATCAAGATTACCAAAGCCTTGGCTCTTATTCTACCCAAATGTACCATTCTTAAACCTAAATTATCTATTCCACCAAGCTCTTTTACACCCTCCTATAGAAAACCATCTTTGAGCACGTCCCAAGCCAATCTTTTACCTTCGCATGTGGAAATGGCTTCGCTCAAGCTCGCATTTCCCTCTGGGATATATAACAAGGTTGTAAGAGACCTCACTTTTTAGAAACCTTCAATTAAGGAAGGCCAAAAATATGAGATCCATTACCTACAAAAATTACCCAAGGATCTAGTTTTAATCAAACTATATAAATTAGCAGATAATTTCATCCACTTCAAAAGATTATAAACAAGATTCTTACATGAACTTTTTATCATTAGGACTATACATTTGAGAAGAGATGACTACTTAATTCTCCTTTTAAATCTTTAATGCTTTCATGACATTTCCATCTTTATCTTCATGTCCTTTATCATGTATATCATCTTATACCAAAAATAGTGTGAAACAAATATGTGATTAGTATGTTGCCATACTGGTATGTGGGGTGCATCCAAAATGTGCAAGTAAATAACAAAATATATTCCAAAAATACTTGCAAATATAAACTGACATTTTCTTCACATAATCTTTCATTTATGTGATATTCATAGTGGTATTATAATTGAACAAAAATAAATAAGCATCCAACATTTGAATAATTCAATCCTCGATAATCACTCTAAAAATGCCAGCCAAATGTATAGGGTATCTTAGCCATAACCACATACCTTGATGGTGATACATGTTGATTATCATGTAGAATACACTTCAATTATGTTCAAGCAATCCAATCAATAAAGATGTATTTGTGGGCATGTAATTCCTAAGGTGTCACCATCAGATTTAGTACATTAGGCTCTACTTGGGTCCTATTCTATGGTCTAGGTTTCCTTATTATCAAGTCATGATTAGAGCCATGTTTGGTACTCCAATTCCCACATGCATTGATTTATTTACTTAAGAACCCTAATTCATATTAAGAGTTGTCATGATTATCAAAATCTTCTATGTGGTTATATTATGAACACTGGATACAATTATGTTGCAAGATATGACCTTTAACTGTAATCATTCACATATATGGTAAACTACCTTAGAAACACCAAATATAATAATCATCATCATGGTCATCTTGATTTATAATCTCATTAACCAATATCAGATAGCAGCATAAAAGAAGGGTTTTTTTAACAATCTCGCGTTGCTCTGCTAGGGTTTCTGGCGGCAATCGCGTACGTGCATGAGGGGCGGCGGCACCGGTGGCCATGGAGACTGTGGTGCGGGGCGGGGTTACTTCAACGTGCCTCACCCGCACCCCAGTCAGGGGGACATCCACCTCCCGGATGAACCTGTGGCGGCAGAGCAACCGGCGCTGAACGAGGAATCCAACAGTGACGATAGGGCTATGGTCGACGAGCAGCATGATGATAGCTTCCAACTTGGCCGCACTTCCTTTCGTGATGCCATCACTGGTGGGGTGCGATCCCCGGCGATCAAGCCTGTCTCCCCAGACGCGCTGCAAGCGTCTGACATCCGCATCGACAGGAGCGGACCCCTCCCAAACTTTCAGATCAACCCTGCGGCGCTACCACCGCTACTCGAGCCCTGGAAATATGCCATTGTAATCAAAGTGGTCGGCATGAATGTGGGCTTCACCACGCTGGTGAACTGCATCACGACACTTTGGAAGATCAACGAGCAATTTCGGGTCATCGATTTAGAGATGGGATACTTCATTATTCAACTTGGAAACAAAGAGGATTTCGAGCGAGCCATGACAGAAGGACCTTGGACGATCTTCGGGAACTACCTATCAGTTCAATCCTAGTCGTCGGACTTCCAGCCGGTTGATCACATACCCAAGAAACTCGTGGTGTGGTTACAGATCCCCGAGCTTCCGATTTACCTATACCAATACCACCTCCTCTCAAGCATTGGCGATGTTGTAGGCAAGACGATCAAGGTGGACACAACCACGCTGGCAGGCCACCGCGAAAAGTTCGCCCGGCTCGCGGTGGAATTTGACACCCTAAAACCCCTCCTGCCAGTTATTCACCTCAACGGTGAATACTTTGGGCTGGAATATGAGAACCTTCCGTCAGTATGTATGATGTGTGGTCGCATGGGTCACGAGGAGCAATCATGCACTCACGTCACCCCGTTCTCACCCGCGGAACCTCCCTCGGCTTCCGGCCCGTCTCTCATCAACCCTATCCAGTACACACCTCAGATCCACACAAAAAAACCTGAAAAGAGGCAGCTTCCACCTAAGAAGGCTACTCCATCACAATCAGAGGCCAACGCAAGATTTTCTAAGCCCCCTGTGATTGGTGCGGCTGCCAAGGAGAGACCACTGATGCCTTCACCGGATGTCAAAGATGTGCCTGTGGAAGAGTGGCAAACTGTTCAATCGAGGAAATAGAAAAGGAAGGGGAAGGCCAAGGTCCCTGCCCAACTGAGTTTTGGACCCCCTGCTACACCCTCGCCACAACCAGTTGGTGTTCAGGCCACAGACTCGAGCAATACCAGAGTCACCTTACTGAATGACGATGTTTGTTCGGGTAGGGAAAAGGATGTGGGCACGACGTCGCCTTTTCAATTTTTTGCAATTGAACCCACCCCAGCCACAACTCAGTGCTCGTTCCAGTGGAGTGAGAAGGGAGGAGGAAGTGGTGTCCTTTTGAGGAATAGGAAAATAATTTACCAGACTGTCTGTCCTGGTAGAGAGCGGATGAAATGCAAGCTTGCCCAAATGGTAGGCAACCTAAGTCAAGGTGTAGAAGCCAAACATGCTATAGACTTCAGTACAAAATCTGTGGCACCCCAGGATGATGATATGGTCGGCGATGATCAATCCGTCGGCCTATGTGCGGCAATTGTTTAGTTGCCCACACCCCCCTCTTTCTCAGTTTTTTATATGTTGAACATCCTCTGTTGGAATATACAGGGAGCTTGCTATAAAAAGAAAATCTGTCTCCTTAAAGACCTTAAAAGACGTCACAAGTTACACGTTATGCCTATTGTTGAGCCTCGGATCAGCGGTTCTAAGGCTGATTGCGTCATCAAGCAACTGGGCTTCCCCTCCTCCCACCGTGCCGAGGCCATCGGTTTCTCTGGTGGCATTTGGGTTCTGTGGGATGACGCTCGTTGCTCTATTGAATTCGTACTCAATCATCGCCAGTTCATCCACTGCTGTATAGACAACACTTGACACCTGACCTTCATCTATGGTGCCCCCAATCCCAGTCGTCGGGATCATCTCTGGAGCCGTTTACAGGAGCTCTCTCCCTCTATCCCTGGTGCTTGGGCGGTTCTTGGTGATTTCAACACAATGCTAGATGTATCTGAAAAACTCAATGGGCGCTCCTTCGACCGTCATTCTAGTAGGAAGTTCAATTCTCTCCTTCTACAAACCGGACTCACGGACATCAAGGCCTATGGTCCCTTCTTCACTTTCAAGCGGCTTCAATTACTGGAAAAGCTTGATAGGGTCCTTGCCAATGAAGAATGGCTAACCATGGAAAACAATTCTTCTGTCTCGGTGCTTCCTCACCTATACAATGATCATAGCCCGCTTCTTATTCATGACTCAGTGGCTCACCGTCGACCACGGCTCTTCCGTACGAGGGACAGCTGGTCGCTGACGCCTGCCTTTCGTGATGTTCTCCTATAGTCTTGGGACACTACCAAGTGTTTCCTTGCCGCCCTTTCTACTTTCCGTGATGCTGCCTCAACGTGGGACTCCAAGCACCAATCTGCTAACCACAAATTAAAAAACAAGATCCTGCGACAAGTGCATAACCTTCAGGTATCAACCAGTTCTCTTGTTTCTGTTTCTGTTACTGCTAACATCATTGTAGCATGTTTGCAAGATGAATACAGCAGCATCCTCCTTCAAGAAGAGGCGGACTAGCGTCAGCGAGCCAACATCAACTGGCTCAGCCTTGGTGATGACAACACGAAATTCTTCCACACATATGTTAAGGCCCGCCGCCTTTTCAATAAGATCAGCCGCCTTAAAGATGCAACCGGCACATGGGTGGAAAACTCAAAATCCTTGAAAAGTCTGGTTTGTAGCTTCTTCCTCAACCTTCTATCCGCCCCGCGCCCTACAACCAGATCCAGGGCTGCCACCACCGCATTCAGTGGCATCTTCTCTAACCCGCCAGCTACAATTTGTACCAGTATCCAAGCTATCCCTTCCACCGATGAGATTAAGCACACTATGTTCATGATGGCACCTAATAAGGCACTAGGTCCTGACGGCATTTGTAATTCCTTTGTCCAGAAGAATTGGTCTATCATTGGGCCATCCTTCGTTTGTACTGTACAAGACTCCTTCATCTCTGACACTATTGATGATCGTATCACGGACTCCTACATTTGCCTGATTCCTAAGACTAAGCAACCGCAGACCTGCAGCGACCTCCGACCCATTTCCCTGAATAACACTTGCTTCAAGCTGATCTCTAAGATTATTGTGGAACGCCTTAAACCTCTCCTTTGTGGCTGGGTCTCTGAATCTCAATCAAGCTTTCTCCCGGGCAGACGTATAACTGATAATATTCTTCTAGTTCAGGAGGTCATACATACCATTCGCATGAAGCAAAGTGGCAAAGCTTTAGTTTGTATCAAGCTGGATTTAGCTAAAGCATTTGATAAGATGAGTTGGGTATTCATCCATGACACCTTGAAAAGGACTGGCCTTCCGACGATCACTGTTAGCTTGATCATGCAAATCATTACAAAAGGGCACACCTCTATTTTATGGAAGGGTTACCCCTTGGAATCTTTCAAAGCTACCCAAGGGGTACGACAAGGTGATCCGATCAGTCCCTATGTTTTCATCTTATGCATGGAGAGACTCAGTCAAGCCATCTCACATTCCATACACCAAGGAGACTGGAAGCCTATCCGCCTATCAAGGCATGGCCCGCCCCTTTCGCACGTCTTCTTCACAGATGATATCCTTCTTCTGGATGAAGCAAGCATTGGGCAAGTGCGGGTCATCACCAAGGTCCTTAAAGCCTTTTCTAGCACCTCCGGTCAATCAGTATCGTCCTCTAAATCACGGTGTTACTTCTCGCCCAACACACCGCAGCCCTTACAAGATACGTTCTGCAGTCGCTTGGGCATCCAATCTACTAGTGACCTCGGTCGCTACTTAGGTGTTCCTATCCTTCATCATCGGGTCAACCGAGCTATCCACTCTACCATTGTTGACACCATGAAGGAACGTATGTCAAGCTGGTCAGCACGACAACTGCCCCTGGGGAGTAGGATTACCCTTGCAAAGTCTACGCTTCATGCCATTCCTGCATATGCTATGCAGTCAGTTCAGCTCTCTCCCACCCAATGTGATGAGATCAACAAACATGTCAAAAAAATTATTTGGTTCGGTAGCATATTACATCACAACATATCCCTTCTTTCTTGGAAGAAGATCACCATGCCTAAGGCGGATGGGGGTTTGGGAATAAAGGAGGCGTGCGTGCCAAACCAAGCCCTTATGCTCAAGAATGTCTGGTCCTTTATGAATGATCATCACACACTCTGGGTTCGCATCATGCAGGCCAAGTACTTGCACAATGGCCACGTCACCAAGAAACCTTGCTCCTCAGCATGGTCTTTTATAAAGAAGCATATTCTGCCCTTGCAACAGGTTTCAGCCATCACCATCAATAATGGCAAAGCCACAAATGTTTTGACTGAAATATGGTTGCATGGTCTATCCATCACTGACGTAGCGCCTTCCTTCATGCCGCCTTCTGATCTCACTGACCTCAGCGTCGCCTCCATGGGAATGGGGCAAAACGGGTGGGATTGGGACTTCATCCAACACTACCTGCCACCATCCTCATGGCCACACGTCCGTCATGTGTACCCACCTGATCCAGACACGGGCAGCGATACTTGGCAATGGCCGTGGTCTCCGTCCGGTAAATTTACAGCCCAATCCGCCTATCAATGGCTCTGCAAGGACATCTCTACTCCCATTCCTGGTAAATGGTCATCCATATGGAAGTTGGCGGTACCCCAGCACCACCGCACCTTCCTCTGGCTCCTACATCACAAGGCTCTCCTCACCAATGTCGAGAAAGCTCGCCGGCACATTCCAGTGGACGATACCTGCCCAGTCTGCTCCAATGCGTGGGACACCATTCTACACTGCCTACGGGATTTCCCTACTAGCACGAAAACGTGGTCTGCTTGCCACGTAGACCCCTCCTTCTTCTTGCTCACAGAGGATGACTGGATCATGGACATACTCGATGCTTCATGCAATGACATATCCTCCATCACTCTTGTGGTAGCATGTTGGGCGATTTGGTTGCATCGCAATGGTTTCATCCACAATCGCAAGCACCTTCCCGTCAGCAAAAGGATTTCCTTCATTAACGCCAAGGCGCGAGCCATTCTCTCCCTCCCTACGTGGACCACCATGCCCGCCACCACGTAGGTCGACCAAAGGTGCATCCCTTTGCTCAGTGACTTCACGCTCTTTGTTGATGCTTCCTTCCGCTCCAGCTCTGTCCCTGCCGGGATTGGAGTCCATGCCGTCAACAAGTGTGGCGGCTTCTTACTGGGCCATGGTTCACCCAGTCACGCATGTTCTATGTTGGAAGCAGAGATCCAAGGTATTGCTTGCGCTTTGGAACTCTATAAAATCACAGGATGGCAGTCTCCCACCATTCTATCTGATGCTTCCACAGCAGTGATTATGACTACTGAGGCAGCATCTGCAACAACTCTCTTTGCCCCTCACATACGTCGTCTCCAGAGGCTTTGCGATGAAGTCGAACAGGCGTGCATTCTGCATATCCCTAGGCCCCTTAATGTAGTAGCGGATCGTATAGCCCGCTCTTCTGCTACCATTAGCTCAGCTTTTACTTTTACAAATAATGTGGCCCCGTGGCTTTGTATGAACCTTGATGTTGATGTTGCAAACTTTCTGCCCACAGTAGAGAGCGGGGTGAATATAATTTGATCTATGCGTTCCATGGAAAAAAAAGAAGGGGTTTTAAGGTATTCAACATGTTAATACACTGTATCTAGGGTTTGTATACATTAATCACCACTTAAACCTATCTTTGTACTAATTTTATCAAAAGGAAACATTATTAAGTCTCAATTATATGACCCCTCATTTATCTGATCAATTTTCATATATAAAATTTTTCAATCTGAGCTACCAGTTATTAGTTATGAATTTCCTAAGATAAATCATTATTGGCTAATCACAGGTTGACAAGTCAACATATAACCTTTATCTCTTTTATTTCTAGCCAGCCCAAGATTTAGTGTAAGAGGACCCATTTGCCCTTGAATATTGAGTGTGCATAAAGGGTCACTTTTGCCTTTGAACTGTGTGTCATATCCTTTCTCATGCACAGGCGCTCCGCCACGCGCATGCCGCTGGTGCCATGGTTGGAGTCCATGTTGCACCCTTTTAATCCCCTTGATGTTCCACCATCACCACTCCGTGACCGTCTTCCCCTCTTCCTCAGCCCAGTCGGGTTTTCCTAAGGGAGAGACGTCGGGGCACGACCCTCATCCTTACTGCGCGTGAAGCCACTGTCGGTACTACTATACCTTATTCACTCAGGACTGTCCATCTGCCACCCACCGAAAACCGAATCTCTCTTCATGTGTGCACGGTCATAGAACCATAATCCAGTGAGGTTGAAGGAACACCCTTGTGTCTTTGTCCCAGATTTTTCCCAAAAAACTAGGCCATCTGCCTCCATGTCTCCTTTAGGGATGACGGGTCAGCATGCCTCTTTCTACAGAAGGAACCCAAACTACCATGGCCAGAGAGGGGGAAGATGGTGATAACTTGTCCAGGCACCTGGCCCAGCTGGCCAAGGTGTTCATGGTGTTGTCATCCCTTGATCTACTTCTGGTCACAATTTTGGGCCAAATCTTTGTGCATAGGAGGAGGACGTCGTAGGGGGTGATGGTGTCGAGGGTTTTGCATTTCCCTTTCCAAGGTGCAGGTACACCAGCCCTCATACATAGAGGCACTATGAAGGAAGGACAAGAAGGAAGGAGAGGGATAACACCACACCAAAAGAAAGTCTGGGTTCTATTATATATATACACGATGTAGGGAAGACAAACTAGTACAACAATACACGAGTATAGAAAGGTGATTTATTAACCATTGCCTCCCATCCTACCATGTTCTCTTAATTCTTTCTCAATAGCAAGGCTTTTGTGACATACATTACTAACTTTCTTGAATTGATATTCCTTTTGATTCAACTAATTTTAATATCAACTAATATCATGAAAAAGCCATGTTTTAGAAAGGGATTTAGTATATTCCATTTATTTTATCCTTACTTATAAACTATTGGATTTTATTCTAATAACTCTCAAAAATCATGAAAAGGCATCGCCATCTTCTCATTAGGACTTGGATTTGGAAAAAAAATCTATTAAAGAAAAACAATTATCTATATGGTACTCATTAGATAACTTGATTATTGGTTTGTAAAGAAACACTTTATGTTCTCTCTCTCTATCTTTGGTATATCCATCAAATAAAAAATAGGAACTATTAATCTCCTTTCCAATCTATATTTAGTGTGTGGGATTTATGGGATATCTTTTCGATACAAAATATGCACTTTTTGACATTTATCATTATCCCTGGGAATATCCTTTTCCTCCCATTTTCTATAATTATCTTTCTTTTCTTTATTATTTCCAAGTGTACACAAATATGAACATAAATATCCATGTTTGATGCCTCAATCACGGTGTTGCCAATCCTCGCTAGTTAATTATCCTTTAATTATCTAAAACACCACACATCTTATTTTCCTTTGACAACTTCACATAATATATTATATTTCAGTTATGCAATATTCCAACAAGTCACTGTCATTAATTCATTTACAAATTCCTTTATTTAACTCGAGCTAGAATCACCCATTTGACAAAGGTGATCAAGGTTATTACTATACCACCAACAATAGCATTGGGAAATTGACAAATCAATTCATTTATATAGTTCAATTTTACCAAAATTTAGGATATAACGAAGGTGCTACTCTGGATGCCTCTAGATAATATCTATTGTTGACCTTCCACCACATATTTGGAATGAAGAGGTACTTATAGCCATTGCCCATACGGTGGGTACCACCTTACATTCATCACCCTTGAATCCTTATATCCTACTGACTTCACAAAAGCCTTATGTGTATTTATTGTCATGAAAGACACTACCATTCTAGGTGATATCAATATTAGATGTTGGGGTATGATTTACAATGTCAAGCTACAAGCAGAGTTTCCATCCACCTTCATAACCTCTTTCAAGGACCATGCTAATCACCCAGCCATTTGGTTCGAGCCTAATCACCTCCCTAACCATCTCAATCTCCCAACTCCGATCAATACTCATCAGACTCAAGGAATCACCACCAAACCCAAACCTATAGCATCTCTATGGCCGATTCCATGCTACAAGAAGGCTAGAACCCACAACCAATATTAGTATTTATTAGAAGGTTGGGTAAGGATGATGGAGTGTTGGAAGACCTGAGATGGATTTGATGTTTATTCTATCAGGTTTGAACAATAAACTTGAGATCCATATTTTCCAACATTATGCTCTCACTCTTCCATCTTTCATTTGCATCTTGATAATTATAGAAGGTCCACAATTTGGAGGTAAACTGTTCCAAGATGATTCTTAAGATAAATTCAACATTTGAGAATAATAAGGAGACGATCATTTTTAGTGCCATTAGAGGTATGAAGTAGAAAATTTATTTATTTTTCATTATATATATTTGTTTATGCAAATCCTTATATATAAAAAAATAAACAAAATCGTTACCCTTTTCTTACTCAAGAAGATTACAACCAAAATAAATAAAAATGAAATGTAATGACCCTACTCCTATATAGTAGGTAACTATGGGTAATAAGACCATAAGTTCAATTTTAGTTGTTTGATGTGAATTGGATTTCTATCATAGATGTGATGTTGTCTTTCATCCGTCTCTTGGATTCAAGGTGAAATATTTAACAAAGAGGTCATTTGTCAAACCCAAAATCATTATTGATATTTGGTCTGCACTTTTCTAATTCATAGTGTTGTTTTGTTGAATTAGTGGCATATTTGATAACACGCCATATACCAATTTTGGTTGACTATAGGATTTTGGCAGACAAATTCTAGACAATATTAAATTATGGTTTGTATCTTGAATTTTCCTGGAATTAAAATGATGGATTTATGGTAAATACATTCAACAAAACAATTTTTTCTTCTTGTATGCGATATTAGGGTACTAATGGACTTTGAAATTTGAATCTGTTGAATTTTATGGATACTGATTTGGAGGTAAAAAGCTTAGATATGCCATATTATTGTTTTGAAGAAAAAAAAACTTAATTTATGGACCTCTTTCAAAATACCAAAAAAAGTCAAATGGCCTAACCATCCAAATTAGACCTGAAACACCTCATTTGATACTTCTCTTCACTGAACTTTAGTGGTTGATGGTGGATAGATGATTTCGGTAGATGTTGACAAAGGGTTGATCTAGCTCCACAAATTCAAGTCGAATCTACTAAGTTTTTTTATTCTATTCTTCTTTCTTCAAATTTTACTTAGTTTTATAAATGTGTATGAAATATATTTGAAAGTGGATCAAGAACCCTAATCGATCCATCTTCTCTCTCTTTTCTTATACTTTCATCTAGAAAGGATTCCAAGCTATGTATTTTGTGGTGATATTCAATATTAAAGAAGTTTAGTGGAACTTTTTGTAGAATTTTGGAATTCAACTTCTTGGAACAAGGGAGGAGTATTTTGACCTCGTTATTACAGAAAGGATGAGTGGATTTACACCCATTTAGATAATTAACTATGCAATAAACTTAATTTAAGATATTTGATGCCTATTTAATTGTGTTCTAGACAATTTGGTTGTTTAGTGGTCAAATATTAATTTTAAATTAATACTCAAATTTGTGCTTATTTTGCAGAATATGAAATCTTCTTGATCATAATTTTTGTGTTATAGAATATATTTTGATGAAATCTCATGTTTTCATCAACTTTTGTCAGAGTTTGGTAGGTTTTGGCGATTTGGGTGATATTTTCTCAAAACTTAATATATTGAGGTGAAATTTGAGACACTAGTCTAAAATGACTAGGGATGTGGGTCATGCTTGTTATGAAAGTCAATGGGTAATGTCAATTCTCTATGAACTAGGCATTCATTATCATCTCTAGTTGTCCTTGAATGTGACAAGCAAGTTGCAATCCATATAGCAAGCAATCATGTGTTTCATGAGCACACCAAACACATAGAGCTTGGCTACCACTTTGTATGTGATGTAATTTGTAACATCCCTGACCTGGGTTATAAACTAACCCTAGATGTTTTGCCTAAATATGTAATTAAATACTTGTGATTATTCCCTGGCATGTAATTAAGTTCCCCAGGAACATACAATTTCAATTTTGTCCTTTTTAAACAAAGTAGTAGTATTGTTTTGTAATGCAGGGACCTATGTGCAAATTACCCATTTAAGGGGTTTAACTTGCAAATTTCACATTTTAAGATGTTATTCTGGTAATGAGACATCATATGAGTGAATATGATGAAATATAATGGATTTCCCAAGCCTGGGCATCAAGATGCAGCTTGTGGAACAATCCTTGTGCTTAAAACCCTAATTTTGGAGTAAAATGCAATTTACCCAAAATGTGGGGTGCAACTTGTAAAATACACCTTCTAGAATATCGTTTATGACTCTTGAAATTATTTAGAGTAGGAATGATGAAAGGGGTGCTTCAATGAATAATCAGATGAGAAGAATAATCTTTGTGGTAAAATTCACCTAATATGAGTAAGGAGACCCTTCACATATGTACCTTAGTTTGCATGTTGGTTTTCTTTACCCTTAAATCTTGAGTTTTGATGGGCTTTGCATAAGTTATGATGGTTTGGACGTGCCTTAGAAATAAGGTGGGACTTAGATGAGAAATCTATGTTCTAAAGGTACTTATGATGAAAATCAACCTAAACTATATAAGCCTACTTCTTTGTAAACCAAGTAAACGTATCCTTTCTCCTCTTCATTTCTCATCTTGCTCAACCGACCAAGGAAGAGCTCTGGAACTCAAGGAGACGACCAACTAGTTCTAAGGTAAGAAGAAAACCATCTTCTAGCTCGGATTCTTGGGAGGAAATCCTTGTATAAGGTTGGTTCTATGGTTAATTTACTTAGGTTTCTTGTTTTAGCTGACCATCCCCATCTTTTCCTTAGAGAATCATCTTTGGCCGACATGTGGAGCTCAAGACGCCATTAAAGGCTTGAAGCTTGGAAGCTTGGAGCTCTAGGAACAACGTTTGAGGTGGGTTTTATAACTCTAAACTCCTTGCTTTATTATGCATATCTATGTTCTTGCAATTATGCTTAGTTCTTCTTCTACCTCCTTTCTTCCTTGCACTCTTGCAAGCAAATCCGTGGAGTAACCGACCTAAACAGAGGTTGAAGATGATGGGCGTGAATTCCTAGGCAACTTTATCAAATGACCTTGGACCCTTTTGGTCCAAACGGTTGCAAACCGTTTGAAATCAAACGGTCTCAAACCGTTTGATCTCATGCGGTCTTGCAAGACCGTTTGGAATCAAACGGTCTCAAGACCGTTTGATAGGGTTGACCAAGGGACGACCGTTTAAGGGTATGATGGTAACATATTGAATTTAATATCTACAAAGAATCATAGCTTAATTCCAAACCAATCACAAGTTGAAGGCACTTCAACCCCCTAAACCCTAATCGGGTTGATTTGCTGATTTCAAGGATAGATCTTGGTGAGTTTTGGGTTGAAGGACCCAAACGGTCTCAAGACCGTTTGGGAGTTCATCAAAACGGTCTCAAGACCGTTTGGTGACAACCCAAGACCGTTTGGAGGTCTAGGGTTAAGGTAATTTGATGGTTTGAGGGTCCAATCACAATAAGTTGATGAATTGATAAAAATGCTGATTTTAGACCTATTTAGGGCTCAACCCTTATCCAATCGACTTAGATTTTGATGAAAATTAGGTCAAACGGTCTCAAGACCGTTTGGAGGATGTTCAAACGATCTCAATACCATTTGGGCCAAGTTTGGGCCCTATTGGAGGTCAATTGATGGGTTCAACCTCAATTTGATTCACATTGTTGAACATTGATGATTATCCGACTGAAAACCCTAATTGAGATGGATTCAACCCTAATTGGCTTTCAATTGAGGGTCAATTTGGTGTCCAATTGATTAAGTCTAATCCTAATTGACTCAATTTACAAGTGGTTAATAATAATTTGGCCAATTGGAGGCTTCAACATAGATAACCATAATCGATTATAACCTTGAAGTCACTTTTGAGGTCCAAACGGTTTGAGCCCATTTGGACCAAATGGTCTCAAGACCGTTTGGGCTCAAACGATCTCAAGGTAGTTTGGACCAATCGATCTCAAGATCGTTTAAGATCAAACGGTTTCAAGTCGCATAGCTTCAAACGGTTTGGAGGTCAACTATCCCAAACGGTCAACGCCCCCAAACGGTCTCAAGACCGTTTGGAGGTTGAAGGTTGAAACCGTTTGGAGACTTTTAGGGTTGATTATGCTTAATCATTTGAAGGTGTAATTGGAACAATGGTGGTCTAATATAAACCCTAATGGTACCCTATGACATTAAGGGACTAAGTGATTAATGAATTGACCTATGATGGTGATCAATGATGTATTTTACCAATATGCCCTTGAAGGGTTCAATCAAGTGATACCTTGTTTTAATCAAACCCTAATGACATGTTAGTGGTGTTTTGGCTTATGTTAATCAGTGAGGACTTGTCTCAACCTAATCTAGAGTGATGTAATCACATCAATTAGTAAGAGGAGAGATAAAGTACCATTTATGGTTGCAATTCAAGTAAAATACCTTCAATGTACATGAATGTGCATGATTAGGGTATGATCCACCTATGTGAGATCATGGAAGCCCTAATTGTGATAATTGATGAATCGTAATCTAATTTGAAGGCATCAATGGTGATATTTCTCATACATGATGATGTTATGAGTTCAATTCACTATAAAATGAATACTAAACCCTAATTCTAGGGTGATAAAATGTAATGTGAATAGTAAACCCTAATTGATGAGAAATCAGGGAACCTAACTCTTGTAAGAGTAAGAAGGTACAACTCTTGGTATGAATTGTTTACTGTTATCAGTTGAATTAACCATGCAAGATCTTATATGAGGATGATCATATCTAGGTATGGATTATGATACCATATTCATTGAAAGCATGTTTTTAGCTTTATGAATAATGAAATAACATTGTTGCCTGGTAAGTGGCATCACATGAGATGATAGGCTATAAGAGCCATGAATATCATCAAGGACATGCTAATTAAATGACTTATGATGAAATGAATAATAAATGATGATTGATGTGAGTTAGACCTGTTACATTTAGTATTCTACTTTCATAGCTGCTATGCTAATGATTAATGATTGAGAACATGTATGATGTTAAAAGAATACTGAAATGTACCTAACTAATCAAGTATAATCATACCATGTAGAGCCATGATCATAGATCCATCATTGTCAGAAGCAATATGATGGCGAAACAGGTTTTCCTAAGGGAATTCATGGATCACATACTTTTGAGTATGTGGGGGAAAATGGATGCGTAAATCCTTACATCCAAGTGTAGGAATTGATGTAGATGTATCTTAATCCATCAACCCTTCACTATATGTTTATGCTGTAATACAATTCTCTCGAGGAAATCCTTATACCGCATCGATGAGAGATAAACAATAAATCTTTCGATGACGAAGAGAGTACAGAATGCCACTGTGACTCTAATAGCGAAGTACCAGATTACCCTGGTGAGATATAGTAGAAGAGACACAAGATGTCCTGCATGTTTATCCTCATTCTGACTGAGGAAGATGAGGTCATAAGAATCTGGCTCTTTTGATGACCTAGGTATGATATCGATGTGACTTAACAGTGATCGGTTGGAGTATGAGCGGTATACCTCATCTCCGCAGGGCATAATATTGTTTGTAAAACATAATCAACCGCGTAGTATATCTACTTAGGTTGAACTACGAGATACATGAATGATGTTACACTGCATAGTACACATGTTCTTCATATTCCTTAATTGTTGATATTCTGCTTAATACCAATCTGTTGTTGATTGCCTTACAAGCTTTTGTTACTTATGTTGTTCTTTGATTTGCTATATAAAGCTTCTAGTGGAGAGTTATAACTCTCGCTGGGACAATTATTTAAAATTGTCTCACTCCGTAGATTTCAACTTTTTAGGTGGTCGTCGAGGATGAAGGAACCAACCTACAGGTGATCAATACCAACAGCAGCAGCACCAGGAGCAGTAGTGAATCTCAGGTGGAGATACTGACTGCTGAGTTATAGTTAGATAGTCCTATGCTGTCTCTGTACTCTCAGGTCCTTGGAGTTAGTGGTCTGAGATTTTTTTGGTTTTGACTCTTGAGATTTTGTATCATGTTGTGTATAATTACTCAAGAAGTAATTTAACAGAGATGTAAATAGTTTATCTCCTTTCTATGAAAGAAGTTTTATGGTTTTCAAGATCTTGTCTCAAAAAGTTTTAATTTCCGATGATTTTTGTATTCCGCTGCTAATCGAATGCTTCCGCTGAGTTTATATCGTGGTTTTGGAGATCGGAGCCCACAATTAAGTGGTATCAGAGCTCTTGGTTCGTTGAGTCTACAGAGACATAGGACTTAGGATGTCGAGTCTATCCTTAGTATTTCTTCCTTATCTAATAGAATCTTCTGCTCCTCAGGAGAAGAAGATATATAAGGATGTCTGAGCCACATGAAGAGTATGTGGCGGAGATTAGTATTGCTACACCTCGGGAAGGTGCAAGGGTCCCAGAAATAGAGCAACCCGTACCTGAGCCACCCAGGGAGCCACCACAGTTTGACCCAGCTGATATGGGCAACCCAGCTGTTCAAACTATGTTCGGGCAGTTTATGACTGCCATGACACACATTACCGACAGGATGCCTATGCCTGCACCTAGGACACCTGTCCAGCCTGAAGGACAAAGTATCAGGAAGACGTTCAAGCAACTTCATCGTGTCAGAGCTACCGAATACTTTAGGATAGCTGTCCCTGCAGATGCTGGTCTGTGGTTAACAGAGTTGGAGAAAGCTTTTAGGATCCTCAACATCCCTGAAGCTGAGAAGGTTAGACACGATGTCTATCTTCTCAAAGGAAGTGTTGGTAACTGGTGGACCATGGAAGAGCAGAAGAGACCTGGATGGAGATCTCGTGGGAAGACTTTCGTCGAGAATTTGTCCTCAGATATTTCCCGAAGACCTTCCTAGATGAGAAGATCTCTCAGTTTGAGAGATTGAGGCAGGGTGTGATGAACATTAGCGAGTATGAAGCTAAGTTCATGGAGTTGTTGTGGTTCTGTCCGCACATGGCTGCCACAGAAGAAGAAAGGATCAGAAGGTTCGAGAAGGGTTTGAATGCCGACATGACTACTCCCGTGTCTGCTCTACAAAACCGGGAGAGGTTCGCTACCTTTGTTGAGTCAGTCTGAAGGATAGAGAGATCCGTAGTTGAGAAAAGGCAAACCCAAAAGAGATATCCGCAATTCCAGGGTTCTTCATCTAGAGAATTTATGAAGCCTAGATCCTCTGCACCTAACCCTCCACCACCCAGATCTAGCCCTCAGACTCAGTGGTCCCCAAGTTGAGGTAGAGGATGGAGTTTACCACCACAAGAGACTCGCAGTTCAGCATCAATGTCAATCACAGGACCACCAAGACCACAACAACTAGAAAGAAGCTGCTACAACTGCAGGAAGGTGGGACACTTGATGAAGGACTGCAGGTCTAGGCATGTCAGTGTGACACAGCCTCCGAGACAGAATCAACAAGGATCACAGAGAAGTCAATCTCAAGGAGCAGCTAGAGGACGTGGACAAGCATCTCAAGATGGAACATCAGCACCAACTCAACCTCAGGCGACAGCGAGGTTCTATGCTATGAACCCCCCAGATGTAGTGGTCAATCCACGGGTTGTGGCAGGTCAGATGGAACTTTTATATTATGATATGTCTAAATCCTGTGTTGTATCTATTTTGATTGACCCGGGTGCAACACACTCTTTTATCACTCGAAGAGTGATTCGCAACTGCAATATGACAGTCAGTCATAGGGTAGATAGCTTGTTACTGGAGATTCCGTTGAGAGGGTCTGCTGTTTTGCAAGAGGTATGCTCTCCCTACATCCTCTTCTTTTCTGATCATTGCATTCAAGTGGATCTCATACCACTTGATATGCAAGGATTTGATATAATCCTTGGGATGGATACCTTGGAAAGGTATAGGGTTGTTTTGGATTGTGAATCCAAGTTGGCTGTCTTTGCTGATGAAAGCAACACATAGATCTTTCAAGGAGAAAGGAAGATTCTACCCACCTGTCTAGTGTCATCTATGGTTGCTGATAAGCTGATGAAGCAAGAATTTTATGCATTCTTGGCCCATGTGGTAGTTACTACCATAGAGAGTCCCAACCCTGTTGAAGTTCCTGTAGTCAGGGAATTCGAAGATGTGTTTCCTGAAGAACTTCCAGGTATACCACTGCCTCGAGAAATTTATTTTGAAATCAATTTAGTCCCAGATACACAACCCGTAGCTCAGACACCGTATAGGATGGCGCCTGCCGAAATGGCAGAACTCAAGAAACAGCTTCAAGAGTTACTTGAGAAAGGTTTCATCCGACCGAGTACTTCACCTTGGGGTGCTCCGGTTTTGTTTGTTAAAAAGAAAGATGGGTCAATGCGGTTGTGCATTGATTATAGACAACTCAATAAAGTAACAATAAAGAATAAGTACCCTCTACCGAGGATTGATGATCTTTTTGACCAGTTGTGTGGTGCAACAGTCTTCTCAAAGATAGACTTGAGGTCAGGATATCATCAACTTCGTATTAAGGACAGTGACATATCTAAGTCTGCCTTTAGGACAAGATATGGTCACTATGAGTTCACAGTTATGTCGTTTGGACTAACTAATGCACCAGCTGCATTTATGGAACTCATGAATAGAGTCTTTCGACCTTTCCTCGATCAGTGTGTTGTCGTCTTCGTAGATGGCATTCTAATCTATAGTAAGGATGCTCAGCAGCATGAACGGCATCTTCGCCAAGCTTTGACCTTGATAAGAGAACACAAGCTATACGCTAAGTTTAGCAAGTGTGAGTTCTGGTTGCCGGAAGTATCTTTTCTTGGACATGTGGTATCTACCTCGGGTATTCGTGTTGACCCTAAAAAGGTAGAATCTGTTCTATAGTGGGAACAACCGAGGACACCGACGGAGATTCGAAATTTCTTAGGGTTATCTAGCTACTACCGAAGGTTCATTAAGAACTTCAGTTCTATAGCCTTACCCTTGACCAAGTTAACCCGAAAAGATGTTCCTTTTGCATGGAGTGATAAGTGTCAATAGTCCTTTCAGCTGTTGAAGGAGAGGTTGACAAGTGCACCTGTGCTTGTGCTACCCGAGCAAGGAAAAGGATATATAGTTTTCTGTGATGCCTCCAAGAATGGACTTGGATGTGTGTTGATGCAGGATAAGCAAGTGATTTCTTTTGCTTCCCGATAGCTTAAGAAACACAAGGAGAATTATCCGACACACGATCTGGAGTTAGCTGCGGTGGTTTATGCCTTGAAGATCTGGAGACATTATCTCTACGGAGAAACCTTCCAGATTTTCACAGACCACAAGAATCTTAAGTATATCTTCTCTCAGCATGAGCTTAACATGAGGAAACGTCACTGGATGGAGTTAATCAAGGACTACGATTGTACAATTGATTACCATCCAGGGAAGGCCAATGTGGTTGCAGATGCCTTGAGTAGGAAATCAGCAACATCAACCATGGATAGAGCACAACTAAGTTCCTTAGTATGCTCTAGAAGAGATATGCTTATCTCTTTAAGGCAAGACAATGTGCAGTTGAAGGTGTCATTGTTAGCCGGTTTGTTAGCTGAGATGCACATTAAACCTACCCTAAGAGAGCAGATAAAAGAGGCACAGCAAGTTGATGCTACAGTTCAGCAGATCAGATCTGAGTATGGTGATGAGAAGTGAGATGGTTTTTATGATTCAGATGACCAAGCGGCATGCTATCATGGGAGTATGATAGTACCAGATGTGGATAACCTAAGGAAGTTAGTCCTGGAGGAAGCTCATTCTTCGATGTACGCTATGCATCCAGTGAGCACCAAGATGTATCGAAACTTGAAAGATATGTATTGGTGGCCTCAGATGAAGAAGGATGTAGCTGAGTTTGTTTTGAGGTGTCCTGTGTGTCAGCAAGTTAAGGCTGAACACCAGAAGCCTGCAGGAACAATGCAACCTTTACCTATACCACAGTGGAAGTGGGACCATGTGGCCATGGACTTTGTTGTTGGCCTACCCAGGACAAGAAAAGGACATGATTCCATTTGGGTAATTGTTGATAGGTTGACAAAGACAGCACATTTCTTACCTGTCAAAACAACCTATTCTGCTGAAAGGTTATCACAGTTGTATGTCCAAGAGATAGTGTGTTTGCACGGAGTTCCTGTCACTATAGTTTCTGACAGAGGTCCCCAGTTTACAAGTCATTTTTGGGAGCAGTTACACAGAGCTTTAGGCACCAAGTTAAGGTTTAGTACAACCTTTCATCCATAGACTGATGGACAGTCAGAAAGGACTATACAGACCTTGGAAGACTTGTTGAGAGCATGTGTTCTCCAGTTTACCGGAAGTTGGGATCTACACCTAAGCTTGATAGAGTTTGCCTATAACAATAGCTATCAACATAGTATTGATATGGCACCTTATGAAGCCTTGTATGGTAGACGTTGTAGATCACCCTTATGTTGGTATGAGACTGGTGAGCATCAGTTGTTAGGTCCTGATCTTGTGCAACAAACTATAGAGAAGATCAAAGTTATACAACAACAGCTTAAGACTGCACAGGATAGACAGAAGTCTTATATCGACAAACGTCGTAAACCCTTAGAGTTCCAGGTTGGAGACAGAGTGTACCTTAAGGTCTCACCTTGGAAAGGAGTCCTTCGTTTTGGAAGGAAGGGAAAGTTAGCTCCTAGATTTATGGGGCCTTATCCAATCATTGAACGAGTTGGAAAGGTAGCCTATAGACTAGAATTACCTCCAGAGTTGCAGAAGTTAAACCCTATGTTTCACATTTCTATGCTAAGGAAATGTCACCCTGATACTGAGTCAGTTCTACAGCCTATGGAATTAGAATTGAATGAAGATATAACTTATGAGGAGGGACCAGTGTCAATCCTGGATAACAGAATTAAAAAGCTAAAGAAGAAAGACATAAGTCTTGTGAAAGTCCTCTGGAATCACCGTGGTGTCGAAGAAGCCACTTGGGAACTAGAGGATGAGATGAGGAGGAAATACCCTACTCTTTTCTCCTAATATGTTTTATCAATTTCGGGGACGAAATCCTTGTAAGGGGTGGATAATTTGTAACATCACTGACCCGGGTTATAAACTAACCCTAGATGTTTTGCCTAAATATGTAATTAAATACTTGTGATTATTCCTTGGCATGTAATTAAGTTCCCCAAGAACATACAATTTCAATTTTGTCCTTTTTAAACAAAGTAGTAGTATTGTTTTGTAATGTAGGGACCTATGTGCAAATTACCCAGTTAAGGGGTTTAACTTGAAAATTTCACAAGTTAAGATGTTCTTCTGGTAATGAGACATCATATGAGTGAATATGATGAAATATAATGGATTTCCCAAGCCTGGGCATCAAGATGCAGCTTGTGGAAAAATCCTTGTGCTTAAAACCCTAATTTTGGAGTAAAATGCAATTTACCCAAAATTTGGGGTGCAACTTGTAAAATACACCTTCTAGAATATATTTTATGACTCTTGACATTATTTAGAGTAGGAATGATGAAAGGGGCGCTTCAATGAATAATCAAATGAGAAGAATAATCTTTGTGGTAAAATTCACCCAATATGAGTAAGGAGACCCTTCACATATGTACCTTAGTTTGCATGATGGTTTTCTTTACCCTTAAATCTTGAGTTTTGATGGGCTTTGCATAAGTTATGATGGTTTGGACGTGCCTTATAAAGAAGGAGGGACTTATATGAGAAATCTATGTTCTAAAGGTCCTTATGATGAAAATCAACCTAAACTATATAAGCCTACTTCTTTGCAAACAAAGTAAACGTATCCTTTCTCCTCTTCATTTCTCATCTTGCTCAACCGACCAAGGAAGAGCTCTGGAACTCAAGGAGATGACAAACTAGTTCTAAGGTAAGAATAAAACCATCTTCTAGCTCGGATTCTTGGGAGGAAATCCTTGTATAAGGTTGGTTCTATGGTTAATTTACTTAGGTTTCTTGTTTTAGCCGACCATCCCCATCTTTTCCTTAGAGAATCATCTTTGGCCGACCTGTGGAGCTCAAGACGCCATTAAAGGCTTGAAGCTTGGAAGCTTGGAGCTCTAGGAACAACGTTTGAGGTGGGTTTTATAACTCTAAACTCCTTGCTTTATTATGCATGTCTATGTTCTTGCAATTATGCTTAGTTCTTCTTCTACCTCCTTTCTTCCTTGCACTCTTGCAAGCAAATCCGTGGAGTAACTGACCTGAACATAGGTTGAATATGATGGGCGTGAATTCCTAGGAAACTTTATCAAA
The DNA here is from genome assembly GCA_963693085.1 of Alisma plantago-aquatica. NCBI lineage: Eukaryota > Viridiplantae > Streptophyta > Magnoliopsida > Alismatales > Alismataceae > Alisma > Alisma plantago-aquatica. Next base: position 1,067,745,200 of record OY856411.1, on the reverse strand, counting down.
TGACCTCATACCCTTTTGGTCCAAACGGTTGCAAACCATTTGAAATCAAACGGTCTCAAACCGTTTGATCTCATGCGGTCTTACAAGACCGTTTGGAATCAAACGGTCTCAAGACCGTTTGATAGGGTTGACCAAGGGACGACCGTTTAAGGGTCTTCTCGTAACATGTTGAATTTAATATCTACAAAGAATCATAGCTTAATTCCAAACCAATCACAAGTTGAAGGCACTTCAACCCCCTAAACCCTAATCGGGTTGATTTGCTGATTTCAAGGATAGATCTTGGTGAGTTTTGGGTTGAAGGACCCAAACGGTCTCAAGACCATTTGGGGGTTCATCCAAACAGTCTCAAGACCGTTTGGTGACAACCCAAGACCGTTTGGAGGTCTAGGGTTAAGGTAATTTGATGGTTTGAGGGTCCAATCACAATAAGTTGATGGATTGATAAAAATGCTGATTTTAGACCTATTTAGGGTTCAACCCTTATCCAATCGACTTAGATTTTGATGAAACTTTGGGAAAACATTCTCAAGACCATTTGGAGGATGTCCAAACGATCTCAAGACCGTTTGGGCAAGTTTGGGCCCAATTGGAGGTCAATTGATGGGTTCAACCTCAATTTGATTCACATTGTTGAACATTGATGATTATCCGATTGAAAACCCTAATTGAGATGGATTCAACCCTAATTGGCTTTCAATTGAGGGTCAATTTGGTGTCCAATTGATTAAGGCTAATCCTAATTGACTCAATTTACAAGTGGTTAATATTAATTTGGCCAATTGGAGGCTTCAACATAGATAACCATAATCGATTATAACCTTGAAGTTACTTTTGAGGTCCAAACAGTTTGAGCCCATTTGGACCAAACGGTCTCAAGACCATTTGGATCCAAACGGTCTCAAGACCGTTTGGGCTCAAACGATCTCAAGGTTGTTTGGACCAATCGATCTCAAGATCGTTTAAGATCAAATGGTTTCAAGTCGCATAGCTTCAAATGGTTTGGAGGTCAACTATCCCAAACGGTCAACGCCCCCAAACGGTCTCAAGACCGTTTGGAGGTTGAAGGTTGAAACCGTTTGGAGACTTTTAGGGCTGATTATGCTTAATCGTTTGAAGGTGTAATTGGACCAATGGTGGTCTAATCTAAACCATAATGGTACCCTATGACATTAAGGGACTAAGTGATTAATGAATTGACCTATGATGGTGATCAATGGTGTATTTTACCAATATGCCCTTGAAGGGTTCAATCAAGTGATACCTTGTTTTAATCAAACCCTAATGACATGTTATTGGTGTTTTGGCTTATGTTAATCAGTGAGGACTTGTCTCAACCTAATCTAGAGTGATGTAATCACATCTATTAGTAAGAGGAGAGAGAAAGTACCATTTATGGTTGCAATTTAAGTAAAATACCTTCAATGTACATGAATGTGCATGATTAGGGTATGATCCACCTATGTGAGATCATGGAAGCCCTAATTGTGATAATTGATGAATCTTAATCTAATTTGAAGGCATCAATGGTGATATTTCTCATACATGATGATGATATGAGTTCAATTCACTATAAAATGAATAGTAAACCCTAATTCTAGGGTGATAATATGTAATGTGAATAGTAAACCCTAATTGATGAGAAATCAGGGAACCTAACTCTTGTAAGAGTAAGAAGGTACAACTCTTGGTATGAATTTTTTACTGTTATCAGTTGAATTAACCATGCATGATCTTATATGAGGATGATCATATCCATGTATGGATTATGATATCATATTCATTAAAAGCATGTTTTTAGCTTTATGAATAATGAAATAACATTGTTGCCTGGTAAGTGGCATCACATGAGATGATAGGCTGTAAGAGCCATGAATATCATCAAGGACATGCTAATTAAATGACTTATGATGAAATGAATAAGAAATGATGATTGATGTGAGTTAGACCTTTACATTTAGTATTCTACTTTCATAGCTGCTATGCTAATGATTAATGATTGAGAACATGTATGATGTTAAAAGAATATTGAAATGTACCTAACTAATCAAGTATAATCGTACCATGTAGAGCCCTGATCATAGATCCATCATTGTCAGAAGCTATATGATGGTGAAATAGGTTTTCCTAAGGGAATTCCTGGATGACATACTTTTGAGTATGTGGGGGAAAATGGATGCGTAAATCCTTACATCCTAGTGTAGGAATTGATGTAGATGTGTCTTAATCCATCAACCCTTCACTATATGTTTATGCTGTAATACAATTCTCTCGAGGAAATCCTTATACCGCATCGATGAGAGATAAACAAGAAATCTTTCGATGACGAAGAGAGTACAGAATGCCATTGTGACTCTAATAGCGAAGTACCAGATTACCCTGGTGAGCTATAGTAGCAGAGACACAAGATGTCCTGCATGTTTATCCTCACTCTGACTGAGGAAGATGAGGTCATAAGAATCTGACTCTTTTGATGACCTAGGTATGATACCGATGCGACTTAACAGTGATCGGTTGGAGTATGAGCGGTATACCTCATCTCCGCAGGGCATAATATTGTTTGTAAAACATAATCAACCGCGTAGTATATCTACTTAGGTTGAACTACGAGATACATGAATGATGTTACACTGCATAGTACACATGTTCTTCATATTCCTTAATTGCTGATATTCTGCTTAATACCAACCTGCTGTTGATTGCCTTACAAGCTTTTGTTACTTATGTTGTTCTTTGATTTTCTATATAAAGCTTCTAGTGGAGAGTTATACCTTTCTGGGATAATTATTTAAAATTGTCTCACTCCATAGATTTCAACTTTTTAGGTGGTCGTCGAGGACGAAGGAACCAGCCTACAGGTGACCAATACCAACAGCAGCAGCACCAGGAGCAGCAGTGAATCTCAGGTGGAGATACTGACTCCTGAGTTATAGTTAGATAGTCCTATGCCGTCTCTGTACTCTCAGGTCCTTGGAGTTAGTGGTCTGAGATTTTTTTGGTTTTGACTCTTGAGATTTTGTATCATGTTGTGTATAATTACTCAAGAAGTAATTTAACAGAGATGTAAACAGTTTATCTCCTTTCTATGAAAGAAGTTTTATGGTTTTCAAGATCTTGTCTCAAAAAGTTTTAATTTCCGATGATTTTTGTATTCCGCTGCTAATCGAATGCTTCCGCTGAGTTTATATCGTGGTTTTGGAGATCGGAGCCCACATGATTTGTGCCAAAAAGATTGTTGTTAGATATGTAAAGACTAGGGAACATACTGATGACATCTTCACCAAGCCGCTTTCATCTACCTCCATTGGCAACATGTGCAGCATGTTAGAAATACATGATATATACTTTTCAGCTTGAGGAGGAGTGCTAGTGTGCTAAATGATTTTATCTTATTTACTCAATTAGAATTAATGGGCCTCTCCTACTTAAGATGTCAGTCTAATTTATCATAATATGTTGTTTGTCATGTATATCGTACATGATTCAAGCCTATATATAGAATTCATTGTACTTGTTTTATTGTTAATAGAATTGATCTACAAGTCTATCATAGCCTGATACAGGTTCAACACGCCATCCTCAAGCCATAGTATATGTTTCATCGTGCTAGCAACCAGAGGCACTACAGAGATCGGAACCGCCCTATTTCCACTCATGGCCTTCGGGTGTGTTCAGTCACGAGGAAGTTTGCAAGCTAGAAATAAAAGACGGATTACAAAAGAAGAAAGCATGATAAAGATTCGATATGCTATCCTCAAGCCCAGATATTGAAGTCCCTCGGCTCACTCCTTGGGTTAACGGCTGTGTTGCCTGTTGGAGAGAATCGATGCCCCCACAATAAACAAATAGTGAGTATGTTATCTCCAGGAAACATCGTACCTGAACTGTGCCTGTTACGTAGTTTCAGTGGTGGCATAAAAGTGGTAGCGAGGTGTGTGTATATAAATTAGTGCGAATATATAATAGCGAGGATACGAATCTGAAGAAACTAAACTGGCGCGCGCTACATGTATGGATCAAACACAAGTGCACTCCATGCGTTGAAGGGAATAATTCTTCACTATGCGCGTATAACCGTCAACAATAAGGGGCCGTATGGATGCAAACTTCAAGAATTCTGGTAGTTGCTTGTACAAGTTTACACCTATCGGTATCATCAATTACGGGGAGTTAAAAATACGGCGGTCAAACTAGGCCTAAATATGAGCCTTCGCCCCACTATTCACCAACCGCTTTTGCATCGTCCGCGGATAAAATACGTGCCATATCTAGCACGTGTTTCTCTGTATTTCTCTATAGTGATTAAATCCTGAGTGAACCGAGTCATTCGTTCTCATCCCGCCATCCACATATACAGTGATGACAATCAACGACTTGTGAAATCTCGTGGAACTTCCAACTTCTAAAATCTCCATTATAATTTTGTCAAATATAATCCATGAAGACGATAACCCTTCCTCAGATGTACTTTTGAAAGAAACAGGAGAATATAACTTTTTGCCAAACTAGGATAACCTGAAAATGAGTGTCATTTGAACAACTCCTAAGTATCAAAACTTGTATCAAAGCTACTTTATCCGGGTCCACTGTGTTTTTCCTTATCAAATTGAACTTGACTGTCTTTCACCCTTGATCGGCCATTTAAATCTAACGATTAGCGATTAGCCTTGCGTCACCCAGATTTCAAAGAGGGCACATGAGGGCTTCGCTTGATAATTAAGAAAAGCATGCGGACAAAAGGGATTTGTAAAGAGAGCATGCCAACCTAGAATACCCTAGCCACAGCCTAATACTATGGTTTATGGCGCGATATGCCAGTAGAGCCCAACCGGTTAGTTTGTTGATCGACAAAGAAAGCAAGAATGGTGGAGTAGAGAGGGAGGAAGCATGATCGCTCCTTCTACTCCGTTTCGTCCTCTAATCAATTGGTGGAGGAGGAAAGAGAACTAGATTTGGAAATCTAGATTATTTTTCGATATTCTAAACATGTCGAGATACGTTTTGCTTTTGAGATGAGGTCGCGCGCCCGGGATCATATATGTAATTCTGTATGACTGTATCAGTAGCGCTCTGGCTCAGCCGCGAGGTCCGTCGAGTCAGATTCAGTAGACTCATGGCCCATTTGGTTTGCAGGACTGGACTTGAATAGGATTTGTAAAGGCATGGCATAAGAAGGTATTTGTAGAGGAAAGGATAGCTGTCTTCCTATACTATGTTTGGATACACACGGTCAATGGTTTGGCATAGCCTTTTCTGTTTCATCCTCCTCTTAATGGGCATCTATTTGTTTTAGCTAGCTGATTGAATTCAGATATGGTGAGCGATGGTACACAATATGCAGATGAAAGCATTCACCAACAATAAACGGAGTGTTGATTCTGATATTAATTGTTGGTAGCTATGTGCAAAACAAATTGATTGCAATATGTTCACGGTAATGGGAATATGGAGTCCAGGAAAGGAAGATGGCATCGCCGTCATGGCCGCTCGTAATTCCTCAGCGTCTCTTTCTAATAAAACAATAGATCATTTCGACTTCATATTCGACTTCATAAATATTGCAATGCCAGCATGTTGACGATTGGGGAGGGGAACGGCGGCCGAAGGGGCCAGCGACGACCGTAGGAACTAAAGTTACCGAATACACTACAGACATCAGGCAAGGATGGAAAAGGAAGTTTTCGTTTAACACGAGAGGAGAGGAGGTCGATGCTTCTGCGACCACAGGGCTAAAATCACACGCACTACTAATGTACAGAATCAGCCCTTTAGCGGTAACGATCGATGCCACGAATCTTTACTAATGTACAGAATCACACGCACTACACAAACCGGCTGTTTACTTTTGTGTATTCCAATTTGTCGGCCATATTCATCTGTAAATATTATTATATCATACAATACCCCAGCACTTCATATTTATATTTATTTCTCAACGCACTTGCGACATCCGAAAGGACAGCCGCCATCCGGCTGAGCTTAATTAGAAACATTGTATCCTATAAGGCCAACGCTTTGAACGGCGAACCGTCAATTGAAGGCTCTTTGAACTGACCGACAAAACCGGGTATATCTATACTACTATAAAAAAAAAGAACGAGTGTTTTTAAAACTGAACCGGACCGGCCGGTCCGACCGGTCAGACCGGTGAACCGGTAGCTGACTGGTCCGGAAGCCTAAAAAAATGGTAATGTGTCTTTTTCTGGTCCAATCGGTCAGAAATACGGTCCAACCAGCCGGTCAGACCGAACCGGATTGAACCAGTGGTTCAAAGAGAAGAAAAAAATAGAAGGTAGAATAAATATAGGAATTTACATATATGTATATACATATGGTATATATATGTATGTATGTATTTATTTATATAAAAAATATACATATAAGGTAGAATGCATATATATATATTTATATTTATAATATATTTATATATATATAGAGAGTCAGGCTAGAATACACTAGAGTGTACGGATCGCACGAATACACTCAAGTGTGTTTGCATATCAAGACTATTTTTTGCAAAATGTAAACCATTGATCTTCACCGTCATACTATAACTAGGCTACATACAAATTTTGAGCCCATTTGGATGAGTGTAAGTCACTCATCCAAGGGCAAAAAAATCGACGCGCAAAACAAATTTGAAATGCATAATTTTTACGGTCTTCATAGCATGAGCTATACCTATCCAAATATGCTCAAATTTTGCGTATGAGTTGTTCACAAGATGTTTAAGAAGATCAACGGATTAGATTTTCAAAAAAATATTGCATCATGGAAAACTACTTGAGTGTATTCCGCTCCGGATACACTCGAGTGTATTCTAGCCTGACTCTCTCTCTCTATATATAAGTATATTTGTATATATGCATATATACATGTATGTGTGAATGTATGTGTACATCTAAATAATAATATATATGTCTACATATATATATTTATATACATATATATAGTGTATATATATTCATATATATATATATATATATATATATATATATATATATATATATATGTATGTATGAATGTATACATTTGCACAATAATATATATGTATACACACACACACACACACACATATATATATATATATATATGTATTTATTTATATAGAAAATATACATATAAGGTAGAATGCATATATATATATGTATATATGTACAGATATAAGTATATTTGTATATATGCATATATATATATGTATGTGTGAATGTATGTGTACATCTACATAATAATATATATGTATACATATCTATTTATATACATACATATATATAATGTATATATATTCAAATATATATATATAAGGTAGAATGTATATATATGTATGTATATATGTACAAATATAAGTATATTTATATATATGTATATATATATGTATGTGTGAATGTATGTGTACATCTACATAATAATATATATGTATACATATATATTTATATACATACATATATATAATGTATATATATATTCAAATATATATATATATACATTTGCACAACAATATATATGAATACACATATATTTATATATATATATACATATATACAATGTATATATATTTATATATATATGTGTGTGTGTATACACAAACTATATATATATAACTTGTGCAGTTCAACCGGTTTGACCGGTCCGACCGCTAATTGCCTTTTATCATGGTGACCGGTTTGGTTTTTTCGGTTCAAATATTTTTTTATGTCATGCTGACATCATTTCCGGTCCAACCAGTTCAACAACTCCGGTTGAACCCGACTCAATCCGGTTTGAGTCAGTACCGGTCTGACCACCGGTTCGGTTCTGAAAACATTGGTTTGATGCTGCGCTCTCCTTGATTCAATCTCTTCTCTCCTTTTTTCAAAGAATTTTGCTTCAAAAAATATTTATTCTCACACTCTCTTATTAACTTTTGTTATCTTTAATTCTGTATTTCTCTCTCCATCCCAGGAAAATGCTTCTTTGATTCTCTCATTTCAAACAACCAACACAAATATCTTTTACCGTAGGGACCCTTTCACGGACGAGTCATCTCTCCGCACATTTTCAATAAATTTTATAAGTCATGTGCATGTGCACGTGTGCGTTCACTAGTAAAAGTAGAAATCTCACTTAATAACATGGGAATCAAAGGGTCGGAGAAGTGGACATGAGGAGCGCTTTAGGCCATGTTTGGTAGAGTGCTGTTGCACTTCCATACATTTAAACACATGTTTTTCAAGTTTAAATTTTATTTGGTAGGGTGGATTAAGGTGTAGTTGATTGAAATGAATCTGCTTCCAACTTCACACTCGGTCCTAAAATCACGGAATATGTACCGCGCCCAATCTGGGCGCGGTCGGGTGTAAAAGGTCACTTCTCCCGATTCTTCTGGTTCCGTTTAACCGGCCGTCTTTGTTTTCTGAATTCTGACAACTGGAACCAGCCGGGACCACTCCATACAGCATACAGTAGTTCACGGGACCACTGCATAAAGCAGTTCCCCCTGCGCAAAAGATCACCGGCTACTACTTTGCATCATTTTTCTAACAAACAATTGCAATAAAAAATGTAGAACTTGTTCTGCACTGTACCAAATGGATTTCAAAGAGCTCAAAAGGCATGTTTTTGCTTGATTGATTTTCTTTTTCACCCAACTGCATCCAACAACACCCAAGCAAACATGCCCTTAATTGGTTCGTTTAACCACCTATAAGACATTAAAAGGACTAATAAAAGTCTCCAAAAAATCCGACATTGTTTTTAGTTTGTTATTTAGGGCGACGTTTTTACGTCAAACTAAGTCAGTAGCCCCGGAAAAGTATGCTGACAAGAGTTTTACCCTTTCCCGCTTAGTCGTGAGTCGACAACCCAAGGCAACTATCTATATCTAGGGGTGAGCATTCGGTTAATTCGGTCGGTTATGGTTAATTCGGTTCGATTAAATGGTTAATTTGTGGTTTGAGATTTTAACCATTAACCTAACCGAATTATGTCGGTTAATTCGGTTATTGTCCAATCGGTTAATGGTTAATTCGGTCGGTTAATTTGGTTAACCAAATAACACATGTGTAATAATGTTATTTGAAATACTCATTGAATTTTGAACAATTGTTATATTATAGTGGTATTTCTAAAAATATAATGTTGTATGGCTCATGAAAACTTGATTACTATGTATATGGGGAAGTTTTTTAAAATAAAAGTACAACTATATATGTATATATGCGTGTGTAGGATATTATTTAAGAATAAATTATAACTATTCGGTTAATTTGGTTAACCATACTAAAAATATCTTTAACCATGAAATTAACCATTTAACCGATTAACCGAATTAAATTAACCAAATTAACCGAATTAACCAAATAGTCTAAAAAAAATTAACCATTCGAAATTAACCATTCGGTTAATCGGTTATTAACCAAATTCTGCTCAGCCCTATCTATATCGGATGTGTCAGGAATCACTTGACAAATTAAACTTGCCAACTAAGCCTGATGGTGATGGACCTACCTGTACGCAATGCAATCTGCTCAACGGGACATGCAGGCGCACGTGCAAAGAGGGAAATGGCAAGCTCGCAACAAGTCTTCATCCATTTTCATGGAAACTAGTCTCCTTAAGAACTTCTACAACTACAAACCAGCTTACCCCAATCTGGCCCTTTCCAAGTCATACGGCCGTCAGCACAGAGTCCACAACATAAAAAAGCAGGATACGGAAATCATGTCCTATTGTCTAAAGAATAATGTCCCAAATGTTACTTTAGAATAACCGATTCGACACATCGTTGTTATATTTCACAGCTCACGTACTGCAATGTGATTTCCAAAACGAGCTAATCAAAACACAATCAAAATAGGAAATTAGGAATGATCCGATATCGAACACAGCTCAATACGCAAAGAAACCAAAATCTATCCTCTTCAGAAATATCTTAACAAATCAATTTATTGTTGGTATGTATGCCCATAGAACAAGTCATATGATGATTGTAATGGGATACTTTGTAAATGATTTGAATAATAATAAAGGCAATTTCCGATCTATATGTTTAAACTGTTTCTGAGATGATGGTGTAACATGATAGATGTCTAAAGAATAGTTTTACTCAATGACGTATGCTTTTAGGTTCAGGACCTAAACGATGAGATCATGCGGATGTTAAGAATATACATTCTTGTTTGGTCCCTAGTCGGTTGTTATTGTGGAAATAATCATAGACCTGAAACATGGGTTGTTATAAAGGTGATGATTGGCTGGCTTTGACACATGAGGCTTTTGAGGGGTGAGTGATTGTAACGACCCCGCCTCCCGGCAACCCCCAATTAAGGGAGACCCGAAGGTCAGAGCCGTTATTCGATTAACAGGATCAAAGGTTCGACAAATAATCAGTAATAATTAATAAACTTTACCATCTAAACTGAAAACTGGTATAAAATAAAAACTTTTCTTACCTTGGAAAAACTGGGATTTCTAAACTTCTATCCATGAAGATGTTACTCTAACTAATCCTCCTGTGTATGTTACTTCTCATTTAATTCCACATATGCCACTTTACTGTTATTCTTTTCATTTGTACCTAAAACGCCGACAAACAAAACGTCGGTCAGTATATCGAAATATACTGGTATGTGGGGACAACCAAAAGTTTGCACATATGACTAACAACTTAATAATCACAATCAAATTATTTTAACAAGCCAATTTACACATTTCCATATGACATTCTCCACCGCTTTTGCCCTAACCCTGGCATATCCACCTTAGGGTGCCCTTTGCCAATGACTTAAGGCCACCTTCTTGGTGCCTGGGGGTCACCACTCATGGTGCCCACTAGTCATGCAATATCATAGGCCACCTTCTTGGTGCCTGGGGTCACCACTCAAGGTGTCCATTGGTCTACCCATCTGGGCCTGACCTTTGGCATCATCCATCAGGGTGGCATGTAGGTGCGAGAATCCATACTTCTATTATTAATGTGATAATCATAGTGACTTTATAATTTGCAAATATGAATCATCCAACAAATTTAATTGCAATCAATGCGATTAACCATCCGACAAACATGCGGAAAACTAATGCGGTTATTCATAAGCGTAACCACATACCTGTTAAGCAGACTTGAAACAGAATAGTCCAATCAACAAGGCAAGCAAGCATTCAATAAGATCCTGAAACAAACATCCAATATCTTCTATCATGGGTCATGGCATCCAAGTCTAATAGACCTATTGGAGCCCTAGGGTTACTATTTCATTTTTAGGGTTTCTATTGCAATTAGGGTTTCCTTTCATCTTTTACTATTTTAAACCCTAATTATTCACAAAAGATATTAAGGTTATCCCTTTACAACATTTAACCTTATTTTCGAATTAAAGGCATCATTGTCCATCAATTAAACCCATTAAACTTATCTTACATTAAAACTATCACTTTTATCCATTTAATCCATGACAAGATCATTATGCTTATTTATCATCAATGTATAATTCATTATACTCTATTACTCATATGAACGTTATTAATCACCAATTCTACATTTTTCATGAGAAAACCCTAATTACTTTATTTAGGGTATTTATCCACAAACTAGGAACTTTAATGCTCGAAATAGTCTTAGATTCAGAATATCCCATCTTTAATCATGAAATTAATCAATTACAGCCATGAATAGTCGAATTAGTCAACATTAGGGTTTCAAGGCCCATTAAAACATAATTATGCACAAGAAACTCTAAATTAACTAATTATATGCAAAGTTCATCCTTTTTCTTTCTAATGTTCCTTTTTAGCATTAACAGGCCAATATCCACTTTAATCATCTATTAAACCCTACTAATTACTTTAATCATTTGCAATTAGGGTTTCTTTAATCATCATTATGTTAAACTTGATAAATTACCTTACTTTTCAAAATGCAAAAAGAATCGAGCTTTAATATTATTTTTATTGCATTCTACGCATTCTCCTGATCAACTTTCATATTTTGCACTTCTCCATAGGAGCTACCAATCTTTAGATATGAATTTAGCAAAATTACCTTCTTTGGACCAATCACAGAGCGCCACGTCGCTCGGCTCCATGCAACGTTGCTAGGGCTCTTTGAAAACATGACGAAAAGACGCGTTTGCCCCTTTCTTAAGTTGCTTTTTATTCAGCGCGTGAAGGGCAGATTCGTCCAACTCCATTTTCCTTCTTCTTCAACCCCGGGCAACCCTAGCGCAGCCGCCCTAGCTGCTTTGGCGCGGCTCCCTTGGCCTCCGTTCACCTCGAAAGCTTCCATGGATAGTGCGGCTGGCCCCGCAGTACCCTAGCGCACCCAAGGCACCTTAAATAGGTGGCCATAGCAGCAGCATGCCAGCCCAGATCGGCCGCCGAACTCTGCCGTGATGCAGCCACGCTGCAGCAGATCGTGAGGTTGTGTTCTGCCTTTCTAAGGCACGAACCTCCTCAGAACCCTTTCTATACCTCCTTTGCATCCCTACGCGTCCAGCCATACCTGGACCCATGGCCAAGGCGTCCGATCTTAGGAGGGCCAAGGCTGCGATCTGTAGCAAGGTTGCAGCCTCTTTTGCGGGTATTGTGCGGGTTTAGAGTAGGAAGACAAGGATAGATCTTCCTTAGATTACTCGTGGGAGTATCCAGCCACCATCCAGGACCCTTCTTGATCCCCCGTTTACACCAGGGTTCTCCCTACCTTCTTGGTTAGGGTTTTCTCAAAGGAGAGCAAGAAGAAGATGGGGAAGAGAGAGAAACATGCAGGATATCCCCTTGGGGTCAATCCTGGGCTATTCCCCTATATAGGGGAGGGTTGCACTGCCCTGGGGTGCTTGCCCACGAAGTAACCCATCCCCCTACCAAAAGGAGAGTGATTCCTTCATAAAAAGCAAGTTCCTTTCTCTTTCCTAATTTCTTGGATATTCCCTTTTCTTGTGCTAATAGGATTTCGAAAATCCTCTCCTTGATCTTCTTATCACTTGATTCTTAATCATTTATCACGAAATCATGTATTTCCTTTAATAGAAAGAAAAACCCTTTTTTCCATATTACAAAATTCATCAATAATAGACCTCATTATGCTATTATATGTAATCTTGGTATTTTCTCTTTCTTTCCTCTTCATTGAGACTCCTTGGATCCCAAAACTCTATTATTTCGAAATTTCTCATTAAGGATACTCATTATCCTTCTAGATGTATCTAAATGCATTATCCTTCTTTATCTCTCATTATCTTGTTTATTTCTTATTAAAATAGTTCTTTTTGAGGATTTCTCTTTATTTCTCTTTTATTTTCCTCATTAGTATTCCTTTTATCATTAGGAATCCTTAGGATACGAAATTCCACTAAGGATTACCCAATTATACCTCTTTTCACATATTTTCCACATTTCATCAATGTTTTCAATTTATTTATTAACAAGGAAATACTTATTTGCTATTTTCCTTTCTTATTGCCTTTTCTTTGCAACTTTGGACTCCTTGGAACCCAAGGAATCTAAGAGGCACGAAATCCTCTTTGGATTTGCCTTCTAGAGGTTTCCACACCTTTCTTATCTCAATTTTTCAGTTATTCATTTATTAATTGAATATTCTTGTTATTGGGCTCAATGGCCAATAAAGCCCACAAATCAAACAACAAGGCCATGAAATCCATTTATTCAAAATAGATTATTTCATTCATTCATTCAAGAATCTTTAATATGAGAAATTATATTTCTCAGCAAATGAACCCAAAATTTGGGGTTGTAACATCCTTCCCCTCTTATGAGAATTTTGCCCTCAAAATTCCATCAAGCAAGCAAACAAACAGGATAAGTCTTCTCATGTCCATCAGGGCTCCCATGTGGCTTCACCCTTTCCATGGTGTTTTCCAAGAACCTTCATCATCTCATATTCCTCCATCTGAGTTCTTTCTTACCTTGGTATATCGTACCCTCATAGGTGACTCAGGACATTTCAGCCTTTCAAAAGCTGAATAGGTTCAGGGCTCAACACATGGCTTGGGTACCTCACATAGTGCTCTAGATCAGACTCATGGAACACATCACACATCATGTTATCCTGAGGGGTAAGACTAAACACAACCATCTCCACCAATCCATCTCAAATGGATCCCTATATCGGGGATTCAACTCTCTTAGCTGTAGCTTAGAGGGGTCAGATTTTCACATTATTCCTCCACAGTGAACTGCATGTCAGTCTGCTTTGCATCAGCTCGTGACTCATGTCACCCATGGGCTCTCTCCCAGCTATTGCACGATCAAAGCGACTTCATCTGCACACACCTGTGGTTCCTTTCTGACCTTCGCGAGGCCTCCTTCACCAACATCATCATAATGAAGTGGTGACCGACACAACCTCCCTATGGAACATCTTGCATCCCGATAAAGGCCATGGTGTTTAACATCACATCTTAGGAATTGTCTCTATGTATCACCCTAAATGAGCACACATGCTCTCATCAGACCCACTAGTCCGGATCATACTGTCCATTAGTATGGGGGTGATAAACTGTACTAACACTGAGCTCTTCATGTATATACTTCCACCTCATGGAAGTGAACCTTTAGGTCACATCAAGAACTTTTGAATTCACATCATGGTGTAGTCGAACCATCTCTTTTCATATGTAGTTCAACCAGATCTGTCCCTTGACAGAACTCTTCCTTTCTCATGTCATCTAGGTAAGGAGATCTACCATAACCCATATTGTGTCTTGACCTTCTTGGTCTAGGAGAGACTCACAACATCCATAATGATGAACTCTCATTCCTTCCCGGGAACTCTTTATACTTTATATCCATGCACTGGGTTAATGGTGTTCGTCCTTCACCTCTTGGCTTGCATGGCCACATGCTACATGCAACTTTGTTTTAAGCATCCAGAATGCTACCTTCACTTACTATCTTTATAGTATCAAGGTGTATCATGATCTTAAAACCATGATCTTCTGTAAGTCATGATTCCTCGAGATCGATACCTCAGAAACCCTAAACTATTTTTATCAGGGTTTTATCATCTCCCTATCCAAAGAAGTGTATCTGAGGTCTTATTACCATCCTTTTACTATATCAAGGACTAATCTAGCTAACCAAACGACCATTAACTTGCTCAATCATATCAAAACACATCTTCTTTCCAAACTTAGGGTTAGCCAAACAACCTCCACTTCTTCTAGCTTCCAGCTAACTAGGCAGCTATATCTCAACTAGAGAATTCATTACCACCACTCATCCTTAAGTGTTAGGTAACATACACCTCTATGTATTATACTTATCATCTCGTCTCAACCTCTACGTTTGTCTTCATCCAGAACTCTGAGCTCATCCTCATGGTGATTCAACTCAACTTTACAAATTTTGCTTAGCTCATGACAAAACATCCTCACAAGATGATTTCCTTAATACTCTTAGTGGTTGTAAACCATCAATGTATCATCCACTCCACAAAGGTATGTTATCATTTCTATCATTATCCCTTGTAGCAACGTTCCAACTTATATCATCTTTATCCTTGGTGTAAGGCATGCGTACTATCTTATCTCTCACTCCCATAACAAGAAGAAATAAGCATTTGGCTGCAGTCCAAATACAGAGTTCTTCCTATTCCAAAAGTAGAGATGGTACAGCCCACCTTGCCCGTACACTTTCAAATCCAAGTTGAAACATGTAGCTTATGTCTCTATATCAAAAACATCATGATATCCACACTACTTCTAGGGAAACTGGTCTCAGACTTACTTGGTCAAACATAATCCTAGGTCATCTCCTCTAGGTCTATAGGGTGCCAGTACTTTTGGTGTCATCCCTCTTCCCTTATGCATCCAGAGAGTGCCCTACTCATCTGCCTTTTGGGTCCCATGAGTTCATGAAGGTGATCAATCTCCTAACCCATGGCCCTCAGACAATGATAGTTGTTACCTCCCGACCCTATGGTCATGTGCAACTAGGGAATTAGGCAACTCCTTCTTCCATCGGTCTTATCCCTACCTGACCCTTGGATGGACTTAGGATTCTAACATAGTACATGTTCATCTTAGAACCGTACCCAATCCTTCATCATCTCTCTCTGCATTCATGACTGACTTTCATCCTTTCTCAGGGATCATGGCGACCTGCCTACCTTGGTCAGGCCCCATACTGGTTACCTTCATGGTAACACATCCATATGCACCTAGAGATGGTTATCTATGGGTATACTGGCTCGTTCTTGTACCATGTACTTTTCACTTAGCTTCTCAAGATCCCATGAGACCTCTTTAGGTCACCTCAAAACCAACAAAACTGGTATACACCCTACCAACGGGTCCTTCTCCCGGGATGGGAGAAAACTACACCTGGATAACAAAGGTCACAAGCATCCTTATGTTTAGGGTCTGCATCTACATGAGCTTGCTTAGCCCTGGCAAGCTACTAAGTCACAACCAGATACCTACAAAGCCAAGCTAGGTCACACCTGTAATCATACTCAACATCAAATCAACTTATTCGTGAGGGGGTCATCAAACATACCCTTACCTTAAGGGGTTTCCTTTACCTCTACACATTAAAAGTACCATGCTCGAAACTATAAAGACTCAAATCTCACCATGAGCATTGGATACACTGCTTCCCCTCTTAGGCCTAGGATCCCTAGATTATCCTTTGGGTATCCCACTGCATGCTCAAACTCTTAACCATGAATCAAGCATATACCGGGTATGTCATGTACTTCCATGATCCTTTCATAAGAGCAACACCACAAGGTCGAGTCCCCCTCAAGGACAACCATCTAGGTAAAAAGCCTCACAACTGGTTACTTAACCATCCTTAGGGTCTAAAGCACTCTCTATCTCATCTAGTAGGTAATCACTTGTACCATAGGTACCAGAAGCATCATCCTCCCTCTAGGATTTGGTTACTCCCAAGACATCATCGACCTCTAGGGATCATGCATGAGGAAACCATTATCGTCCACTTAGGTCGCATCCTTATCGACTCCCACCGTTTCTCAAGTTTTGGGGTTTTAGGCTTCCAACTTTCTTGGCCGAGGTCTGCTCCCTCTCTCTAGAGCTAATCCTACAACCAACCTCTCTATAAGAGGTCCTGTCTTTATGAAGGATCAAACTCCTAAGCATGCCCTTACTTGAATGAAGCCTATACTCAAACTTATGTTTACTCAAGGTTATCCATAACCCCTTATGATTATCTCATAAGCCATTCATCATGATCCCTTGACTAGGGTTTCGTTTAATGTCACCATTACTGACGCACTCTGGGTACAAGTTATATCCTACTGGTAACAGCCCTATAGGCTCTTCTCTAACCTCATCCATGAAGGAGTTACCCTTCGCCCAAACATGCACGACCCTCTCCAGGGTTGGGTCGCCAAAGGTACTAGGTTATCCAACCTCTCATGGCCCATATGACGATCCCAAGGCATGTCCAACCACACACTCGGTCTAACTCATCATGTCATCTCTATCTCTAACCTTCACTTAGGGTTAGGGTTACCATCATCCTCAAAGGATGTGCTAGGTTTCTACCTGTAATGGAGGTCTCCACCTCCCAGACTAACTCTCTCTACACATCCTCCTACCAAGGAGGTCTATTCTCAGGTCTCTCCTGAGGGCAATGACAACTCGTGTCATACGACCTAAGCATGTATCTATTCCTTTACGCTTACACTATTAACTTATGTCCATGACATCTTATTTACATGCTTTTTATTAATTTGATGGAGGATTCCTTAATCCTTATCAATCTTACCCATACCTCAAGAGGGTGAGGAAAAGAGAGGAAACCCTAATCCTTAAGGTCCTTAACAGAATTTGAGTTGAGAAAGGATGAACGAGATGAGAGAGTCCTAAAAGGTATCTTATTTCGATTCATACCCTAAGACTTTGGCCAGGCAGTCACACGGATCCGGGAGTCCTCGTATTCCGACTAGCGGTGCGGAGGAAAATCTTGCCAGCCCCCGGTCGTGATCCTTTTCTAGACACCTCTGTCTCTTGGGTAATCCTCTAATAAATCCCTTGGGTTCTACGGAATTTGTAAAATTTAATAATTATTAAAGATTAAATGAGGAACCTATGCTCTGATACCAATTGTAACGACCCCGCCTCCCGGCAACCCCCAATTAAGGGAGACCCGAAGGTCAGAGCCGTTATTCGATTAACAGGATCAAAGGTTCGACAAATAATCAGTAATAATTAATAAACTTTACCATCTAAACTGAAAACTGGTATAAAATAAAAACTTTTCTTACCTTGGAAAAACTGGGATTTCTAAACTTCTATCCATGAAGATGTTACTCTAACTAATCCTCCTGTGTATGTTACTTCTCATTTAATTCCACATATGCCACTTTACTGTTATTCTTTTCATTTGTACCTAAAACGTCGACAAACAAAACGTCGGTCAGTATATCGAAATATACTGGTATGTGGGGACAACCAAAAGTTTGCACATATGACTAACAACTTAATAATCACAATCAAATTATTTTAACAAGCCAATTTACACATTTCCATATGACATTCTCCACCGCTTTTGCCCTAACCCTGGCATATCCACCTTAGGGTGCCCTTTGCCAATGACTTAAGGCCACCTTCTTGGTGCCTGGGGGTCACCACTCATGGTGCCCACTAGTCATGCAATATCATAGGCCACCTTCTTGGTGCCTGGGGTCACCACTCAAGGTGTCCATTGGTCTACCCATCTGGGCCTGACCTTTGGCATCATCCATCAGGGTGGCATGTAGGTGCGAGAATCCATACTTCTATTATTAATGTGATAATCATAGTGACTTTATAATTTGCAAATATGAATCATCCAACAAATTTAATTGCAATCAATGCGATTAACCATCCGACAAACATGCGGAAAACTAATGCAGTTATTCATAAGCGTAACCACATACCTGTTAAGCAGACTTGAAACAGAATAGTCCAATCAACAAGGCAAGCAAGCATTCAATAAGATCCTGAAACAAACATCTAATATCTTCTATCATGGGTCATGGCATCCAAGTCTAATAGACCTATTGGAGCCCTAGGGTTACTATTTCATTTTTAGGGTTTCTATTGCAATTAGGGTTTCCTTTCATCTTTTACTATTTTAAACCCTAATTATTCACAAAAGATATTAAGGTTATCCCTTTACAACATTTAACCTTATTTTCGAATTAAAGGCATCATTGTCCATCAATTAAACCCATTAAACTTATCTTACATTAAAACTATCACTTTTATCCATTTAATCCATGACAAGATCATTATGCTTATTTATCATCAATGTATAATTCATTATACTCTATTACTCATATGAACGTTATTAATCACCAATTCTACATTTTTCATGAGAAAACCCTAATTACTTTATTTAGGGTATTTATCCACAAACTAGGAACTTTAATGCTCGAAATAGTCTTAGATTCAGAATATCCCATCTTTAATCATGAAATTAATCAATTACAGCCATGAATAGTCGAATTAGTCAACATTAGGGTTTCAAGGCCCATTAAAACATAATTATGCACAAGAAACTCTAAATTAACTAATTATATGCAAAGTTCATCCTTTTTCTTTCTAATGTTCCTTTTTAGCATTAACAGGCCAATATCCACTTTAATCATCTATTAAACCCTACTAATTACTTTAATCATTTGCAATTAGGGTTTCTTTAATCATCATTATGTTAAACTTGATAAATTACCTTACTTTTCAAAATGCAAAAAGAATCGAGCTTTAATATTATTTTTATTGCATTCTACGCATTCTCCTGATCAACTTTCATATTTTGCACTTCTCCATCGGAGCTACCAATCTTTAGATATGAATTTAGCAAAATTACCTTCTTTGGACCAATCACAGAGCGCCACGTCGCTCGGCTCCATGCAACGTTGCTTGGGCTCTTTGAAAACATGACGAAAAGACGCGTTTGCCCCTTTCTTAAGTTGCTTTTTATTCAGCGCGTGAAGGGCAGATTCGTCCAACTCCACTTTCCTTCTTCTTCAACCCCGGGCAACCCTAGCGCAGCCGCCCTAGCTGCTTTGGCGCGGCTCCCTTGGCCTCCGTTCACCTCGAAAGCTTCCATGGATAGTGCGGCTGGCCCCGCAGTACCCTAGCGCACCCAAGGCACCTTAAATAGGTGGCCATAGCAGCAGCATGCCAGCCCAGATCGGCCGCCGAACTCTGCCGTGATGCAGCCACGCTGCAGCAGATCGTGAGGTTGTGTTCTGCCTTTCTAAGGCACGAACCTCCTCGGAACCCTTTCTATACCTCCTTTGCATCCCTACGCGTCCAGCCATACCTGGACCCATGGCCAAGGCGTCCGATCTTAGGAGGGCCAAGGCTGCGATCTGTAGCAAGGTTGCAGCCTCTTTTGCGGGTATTGTGCGGGTTTAGAGTAGGAAGACAAGGATAGATCTTCCTTAGATTACTCGTGGGAGTATCCAGCCACCATCCAGGACCCTTCTTGATCCCCCGTTTACACCAGGGTTCTCCCTACCTTCTTGGTTAGGGTTTTCTCAAAGGAGAGCAAGAAGAAGATGGGGAAGAGAGAGAAACATGCAGGATATCCCCTTGGGGTCGATCCTGGGCTATTCCCCTATATAGGGGAGGGTTGCACTGCCCTGGGGTGCTTGCCCACGAAGTAACCCATCCCCCTACCAAAAGGAGAGTGATTCCTTCATAAAAAGCAAGTTCCTTTCTCTTTCCTAATTTCTTGGATATTCCCTTTTCTTGTGCTAATAGGATTTCGAAAATCCTCTCCTTGATCTTCTTATCACTTGATTCTTAATCATTTATCACGAAATCATGTATTTCCTTTAATAGAAAGAAAAACCCTTTTTTCCATATTACAAAATTCATCAATAATAGACCTCATTATGCTATTATATGTAATCTTGGTATTTTCTCTTTCTTTCCTCTTCATTGAGACTCCTTGGATCCCAAAACTCTATTATTTCGAAATTTCTCATTAAGGATACTCATTATCCTTCTAGATGTATCTAAATGCATTATCCTTCTTTATCTCTCATTATCTTGTTTATTTCTTATTAAAATAGTTCTTTTTGAGGATTTCTCTTTATTTCTCTTTTATTTTCCTCATTAGTATTCCTTTTATCATTAGGAATCCTTAGGATACGAAATTCCACTAAGGATTACCCAATTATACCTCTTTTCACATATTTTCCACATTTCATCAATGTTTTCAATTTATTTATTAACAAGGAAATACTTATTTGCTATTTTCCTTTCTTATTGCCTTTTCTTTGCAACTTTGGACTCCTTGGAACCCAAGGAATCTAAGAGGCACGAAATCCTCTTTGGATTTGCCTTCTAGAGGTTTCCACACCTTTCTTATCTCAATTTTTCAGTTATTCATTTATTAATTGAATATTCTTGTTATTGGGCTCAATGGCCAATAAAGCCCACAAATCAAACAACAAGGCCATGAAATCCATTTATTCAAAATAGATTATTTCATTCATTCATTCAAGAATCTTTAATATGAGAAATTATATTTCTCAGCAAATGAACCCAAAATTTGGGGTTGTAACAGTGATAGATATGGGATTTGTCCCTCCTGATGGAGTTTGATGTCCTTGGCCACTTGATGAGTAGGATTGAGAAAGGCATGCACATACACGTGTGAATCAATATGTGATATTGATGTCATACACATCTCATCCAGTCTGCTCTGAGATCAAGGAAATGAATGAACGTTGATGGGATGACTGTTCCATGCATCGAGTTCATTCAGGATATCAGTGACAAAGGAATAATACATTCACTGTAACACCATTTACGGATTGTAGGATTGAAAGTTGTTCTCCAACTTTCTATTTCACTTGGGTAGCACTGATGTGTGACTAGGCACCACTCTTTGCTTGTGAAGTCATAAGTGTTATGGACTTTTACTGCCAACGTGAAATGGACCTGTAGGGTCACACACATAGGATTTAACCTGGAACAGGAGTTTGTCCACAAACATGTTTAGATTGATTACTAAAGGAGTTTAGTAATTCAATTAAACACTCAATTAATTGATAGCTCAATATCATAGTGTTCAAGATGTTGGACTGATTGATTAGAGTATCAGATTGATTGAAACACCAATTGACTGATTCTACACAATCTGCACTCCCAACCGATCGACTCATGTGATGAACCGATCGGCTCAGGTAGTGAGTCGATCGGCTCATGGACAGGGTGAACGATTGCTTCAAGTGTTGAAACGATCGGTTCAACTGTTGCAACCGGGCAAGTTGGGAAAGTAAGATTGGTGAGAAATTTCCTTTCGTTTCACTTGCCCAATTTGATTGGAACAAGGATTGGTATTTGATACCAATTAGAAATAAAAGAAAGAAAGTCAACCGGGAACTGATCAAGACCACGAACCGACCGGTTCATGGGTCCCAACCGATCGGTTGATCGGTTGAGGTGTCAACCGACTGGCTCAGATCCCCAACCGACCGTTTCAGTTATGAAATGATCGGTTCAGGTTGCGAGTTGGTTGTTTTTGTGGAAAATCTCAAACCCTTCTACTCCTGCTTTAGTCCCGCATTGCCCGGGATAGAGAACCCTGTCTCATGACTCTCCTATATATAGGGGTATTGGGGGCTTCTCAAAGTACAACCCAGTGTAACCAGTTATTTTGTGAAGTTGTCGTTCTCTCTGGTTTTGGTAACTGAGAGAGAGCTCGAGCAAGTGCTACCCGATAAGGGATGCACAACAAGGGAAAGACAATTGCAGAAAGCGACTGGTGGCAGGAGAGTGTGTTGGCGACTAGTACACCGACAGGAGGGTGCGACTCCTTCCGATTCCTTGTGCGACAAGGAGATCGGAGTTCCATACAGTATGTGTGGACGACTGTAGAGGCGGGAGACCTCTGTCGCTCAGAGGACAACTGTCAATCCTGACAGTCCCGGTGAGACCAGGAGTCTTCAGTCCCGGTGCGACCAAGAGCTGCACAGACACCGTCCAAGACCGGAGGTGAAGACCGTGCAAGGCGCGAGGTACTGTCGCCGAGCAAGCCTCGAGACAAGGTATGCATCCACAAACCATCTTTCCTATTATATAGACGTTGACGCGATTCCTTTTGTTCTGGGTTTTGGGAGAAAATTTTTGTTTCCACTGCTTCTCTGCCTCCCCTAAAACCCAACAGTGGTATCAGAGCCACGTCAACTGTTCTATATTTTAGGATTATCGATATGATCAATTTTGGTTTGTCACCTTTATTTATTGCATACGATGTGAATAAAATTGGCTTTATGCATGTCCAATCCACAAATCCCAAATATACATATATGATATGTAATATTAATTTACTCGATACGCGTCGCCCTTAAACGAGTTTTGTGGTGGATGTGTAGCATGGTTATGGCATATAAACCCTATATCTGTGTGTGGTTGTATGTGGTTGCTTGCATCTCGGTCTGCGCACCGATTCCCTTTTCTCCTATTCCTGATGTAACTCGAAAAAATTCGAGATTTCTTTTCCTACCTTTGCGCCCCCCGAATGTAACTCGGGGTTTCACAATTCAATTGTAAATAGGATAGATTTTTATTTCCTGTTATGTCAAAGAACGGAGAACGACCTGGTGGACGACCTGAGACGACCGGTTCAAGGCGTGAACTGATCGGTTGGTGTTCCAGACGACCAGTTCGAGGAGTGAGATGAGCGGGTGGCGACCTGAGGAGATGCACGACGACCAGTGAACCGATCGGCTGGAGGCGCCAGTCGATCGGCTGGTGGCATCCGAACAACCAATTTGATGGCGAGCCGATCAGTCATGGAGATGAGCTGATCAAACCCAGAAAAGCAGGCACAGATTACATCTTGTACAAGTTGCATGTGATGTAGTCCTAGATGACCGTGATTCCTCTTGGCTCGAGGAATCACAATAGGATGGCCATAATCATTGCTTTTATCGTTTCACATGTTTTCTGTGGGATATATCATGTATATGATACATACTATATATTGTGGTGATTGGATATGTATATGTATATAAAAACCAAATCCCTCATTAAATATTAAGTTTTAGATGCCTTCCAAATGCGACACACGTGAAAAGCTTGATCGACCAAGTGTGGGCACGCCCTAGCGTGGTGCACTGTCTATCTCGTGGAAGCGTGAAGGAAGAATGTGTGGGTCTGCCCTAGCAGGGTGTATATTCATCGTGTTGGCTTTGGGTCGGACTTAACAAGGTGACCTAGATAGGATCTAGCACCTTGAGGCATGGAGATGATCATGGCAAGGAGTTGCATGTGACGTCTTTCAAGAGTTTCATATGATGAAATTGGCAAGAGTTTCCTACCTGGGAGATCTGAGTTGTGGGTGACAGCCCTAGTTGGTCCATGGGTCAGAGGATTTCAGGATCTTGGCCCACTAGAAGATTGTGCGCTGCAATCTTCCGAATTGATGGTGATGGCTGTCAATTTGAGTCAAAATAGTGGGAGCGGTAATTAATTAAAGGCCTAATTAACTATCGTCAAATTTATTCAAATCAAATCAAAAGGAGTTTTGACAAAATGCAATTTTCTCTTGTAGAATGGCAAAGGAATCATCTTTTAAAATGGGAAAATTTATTGAGAATAAATTTCATAATTGGTTGAGGATTGTTCTGCACAATCCAGATATACCAGGAGCCTTTGAATCCACTCTATGTACGCTTAATGCATTGGTGAAGAAGAAAGAAAGTTCATTGATAGAGATCAATGGAACGAAAGGTGAGGGAGAGAAGGGTTCTCTTGCCAAACCAATTTCTTCTACATGGAGAGGATGGAAGGAATGATGGAAGAAGAAGTCAGAGATAGAGATCTCTACTTCTGGTGTATACGTGATAGAGATTAACTTTACTACTTCTTTGTCATGGGTACTTGATACCGGATGCGGATCTCACATTTGTTCAAATGTGAAGGATCTTAAGAGAAATAGGCCTTTAGGGAAAGGTGAGGTTGAACTACATGTTGCCAATGGGGCAAGGGTTGCCTCCAGTGCCGTAGGAACCTATGAGTTAACTCTACCAAGTGGGCTAATAATAGAGTTGAAGAACTTCTATTATGTACCTGCCATAAATAGGAATATCATTTTCGTCTCTTGTTTGGACAAGGATGGATTTGAATTTCTTATTAAGAATGGAAATTGCTCCATTTTTAAAGATGGGATCTTTTATGGCAGTTCCCCAATGTCTTATGGTCTATACTTGATAGATTTGGAGACAAGTGTATACAACGTAAACACCAAAAAGCAAAAACTCAACGACTCAAACAAAACATATCTTTGCATTGTCGTCTAGGGCACATAAATGAGAAGCGCATTTATAGACTCCATAAAGATGGTTATCTAGACTCTTTTGATTATGAATCAATAGAGACATGTGAATCTTGTTTATTGGGCAAGATGACCAAGACTCCCTTTTCAGGTAAAGGTGAGAGAGCTAGTGATCTATTAGGACTCATACATACTGATGTATGTGGGCCTTTTAGAACTAATGCCAGAAATGGGTGTCAGTACTTCATTACCTTCACTGATGATTTCAGTAGGTATGGCTATCTGTACCTGATGAAGCATAAGTCAGAAACCCTTGAAAGGTTCAAGGATTTCATGAATGAAGTACAAAACCAACTTGGTAAAAGTATTAAGGCACTTTGATCCGATCGAGGTGGAGAATACTTAAGCTAGGAGTTTGAGGACCTTCTGCGAGCCCGTGGTATTGTATCACAATGGACTCCGCCTGGAACACCACAACATAACGGTGTGTCTGAAAGAAGGAATCATACATTGTTGGATATGGTGCGATCAATGATGAGTTTTGTTGATCTTCCAATTTCCTTCTGGGGTCATGCTCTTGAAACCGCCGCGTTTACACTTAACCGTGTACCATCTAAATCGGTTCAAAAGACACCATATGAGATATGGTACGGGAAGCGTCCCAATTTGTCTTTTATGAAGGTTTGGGGTTGTGAGGCTTACGTTAGGAAAATGTTTCCTGATAAGCTTGGACCCAAATCCGATAAATGTTATTTTGTTGGATACCCCAAGGAAACGAGGGGATATTATCTATACCACCCTACTGACCATAAAGTGTTTGTTTCTAGGAAAGCTGTGTTCTTAGAGAAGGAATTTATTTCCAAAGGAAGCAGTGGGAGGAAAATAGATCTTGAAGAGGATCAAGCCCAACAAGAAAACATAGAACCGGTATATGTACAAGAGGAAAATGGAGATTCACAAGGTGTTGTGGAATCTCAATCTCCTCAGGTAACACAAGGACCTCGTAGATCTAGTAGGACCCACCTTGAACCTGAGAGGTTTGGATACCTTGTGACTGAGGAAGGTGGTGAGTTGATCTTAGATGATGATCCAACTACCTACGTAGAGGCTATGGAGGGACCAGATTTCGACAAGTTCAAGGTGTTGAGTATGATGAAACCTTTTCTCCAGTTGCCATGATTAAGTCTATCAGGATCATGCTTGCTATTGCAACTTATTATGACTATGAGATTTGGCAGATGGATGTTAAAACTGCATTCCTTAACGGGAATATAAATGAGGATGTGTACATGACACAGCCTGAAGGTTTTGTAGATCCAAAGAATGCCAATAAAGTCTGTAAGTTGCAAAGGTCAATCTATGGATTGAAGCAAGCATCTCGGAGTTGGAATCTTCGATTTGATGAGGAATTCAAAGTGTTTGGCTTTATTCAAAATGAAGATGAACCTTGTGTGTATAAGAAGGTTAGTGGGAGCTCGACCACATTCCTCATATTGTATGTGGATGCCATACTTTTGATGGGGAATGATGTCTTAGCCTTAGAGAAGGTAAAGACTTGGTTTGGGAATACTTTCTCAATGAAGGACTTAGGAGAAGCATCCTACATTCTAGGAATTAAGATCTATAGAGATAGATCTAAAAGGCTTCTCGGACTAAGTCAGAGCACATACATTGACAAAGTGTTGAAGCGGTTCAGCATGGAGAACTCAAAGAGAGGCAACATCCCCATGCTACATGGAGTCACCGTCTCTAGAGCTCAATGTCCCCAATCTTGTGAAGAGAGGGAGCGTATGAATGGGATCCCATATGCATCAGCCATCAGATCCATCATGTACGCTATGTTGTGTACACGCCCAGATGTCTCGTATGCTCTAAGCATGACGAGAAGGTACCAGTCAGATCCTGGGAATGCTCACTGGACAGCCGTAAAGAACATCCTCAAGTACTTGTGAAGGACTAAGGATCAGTTTCTTGTTTATGGCGGTGAGGAAGAGCTGGTTGTAAAGGGTTACACTGATGCAAGCTTCCAAACTGATAAAGATGATTACAGATCGCAGTTAGGATTTGTATTTTGCCTTAATAATGGAGTTGTGAGCTGGAAGAGTTCCAAGCAAGAAACAGTTGTCGATTCTACTACAGAGGTCGAGTATATTTCTGCTTCACATGCAGCAAAGGAGGCTGTGTGGATCAGGAAGTACATTTCTGAACTTGATGTAGTTCCCAGTAGTTGTGATGCAATTGAGCTTTATTGTGACAATAATGGAGCTATTGCACAAGCTAAGGAACCCATATCATATCAGCGGTCCAAGCACATACTGCGGCACTTCCATCTCATACGAGACATCGTACAACGAGGAGATGTGAAGATTTGCAAAGTACCAACTGAAGACAACATAGTTGATCCACTGACTAAGGCCCTTTCTCAGCAAAGGCATGATGGTCATGCTAGGTCACAAGGACTAAGGTTCCTTGGTGACTGGCTCTAAGTGCAAGTGGGAGTCTGTTGGTATGTATGCCCATAGAGCAAGTCATATGATGATTGTAATGGGATACTTTGTAAATGATTTGAATAATAATAAAGGCAATTTGCGATCTATATGTTTAAACTATTTCTGAGATGATGGTGTAACATGATAGATGTCTAAAGAATGGTTTTACTCAATGACGTATGCTTTTAGGTTCAGGACCTAAACGATGAGATCATACAGATGTTAAGAGTATACATTCTTGTTTGGTCCCTAGTCGGTTGCTATTGTGGAAATAACCATAGACATCAATAACACTAAAGACTAGATTGTGTGTTGGTTGATGACAGAATCTCATTAGTCATGATATAGTGATATCAAAACAAGCACATAAGTTCTTGTTAGAGAACAAGGTACCGGACAGACCCACCGTGAGAGTGACACATGGAACCATGACTTGGTAGTCACAGTCAGCTCTCACAGTGATGGTGGTGAGTGTGATTCTTAGACCTGAAATCACTACACTCAACACATGTCATTGGGTACACTTTGACATCATCAAACGCAGTCCTGAAACATGGGTTGTTATAAAGGTGATGATTGGGTGGCTTTAACACATGGGGCTTTTGAGGGGTGAGTGATAGATATGGGATTTGTCCCTCCTGAGGGAGTTTGATGTCCTTGGCCACTTGATGAGTAGGATTGAGAAAGGCATGCGCATGCACGTGTGAATCAATATGTGATATTGATGTCATACACATCTCACCCAGTCTGCTCTGAGATCAAGGAAATGAATGAACGTTGACAGGATGACTGTTCCATGCCTCGAGTTCATTCAGGATATCAGTGACAAAGGAATTATACATTCACTGTAACACCATTCACAGATTGTAGGATTGAAAGTTGTTCTCCAACTTTCTATTTCACTTGGGTAGCACTAATGTGTGACTAGGCACCGCTCTTTTCTTGTGAAGTCATAAGTGTTATGGACTTTCACTGCCAATGTGAAATGGAACTGCAGGGTCACACACATAGGATTTAACCTGTAATAGGAGTTTTCCACAAACATGTTTAGATTGATTACTAAAGGAGTTTAGTAGTTCAATTAAACACTCAATTAATTGATAGCTCAATATCATAGTGTTCAAGGTGTTGGACTAATTGATTAGAGTATCAGATTGATTGAAACCGCAATTGACTGATTCTGCACAATCTGCACTCCCAACCGATCGGCTCATGTGATGAATCGATCGGCTCAGCTAGGTGAACCGATCGACTCAGGTAGTGAGTCGATCGGCTCATGGACAGGGTGAACGATTGCTTCAAGTGTTGAAATGATCGGTTCAACTGTTGCAACCGGGAAAGTTGGGAAAGTAAGATTGGTGAGAAATTTCCTTTCGTTTCACTTGCCCAATTTGATTGGAACAAGGATTGGTATTTGATACCAATTAGAAACAAAAGAAAGAAAGTCAATCGAGAACTGATCAGGACCACAAACCGACCGGTTTAGAAGTGAACCGACCGGATCATGGGTCCCAACTGATCAGTTGAGGTGTCAACCGACCAGCTCAGATCCCCAACCGACCGTTTCAGTTATGAAACGATCGGTTCAGGTTGCGAGTTGGTTGTTTTTGTGGAAAATCTGGAACCCTTCTACTCCTACTTTAGTCCCGCATTGCCCGGGATAGAGAACCCTGTCCCATGACCCTCCTATATATATAGGGGTATTGGGGGCTTCTCAAAGTACAACCGAGTGCAACCAGTTTCTCTGTGAAGTTTTTGTTCTCTCTGGTTTTGGTAACCGAGAGAGAGCCTGAGCAAGTGCTACCCTATAAGGGAGGCACAGCAAGGGAAAGACAACTGCAGAAAGCGACTGGTCGCAGGAGAGTGTGTTGGCGACTAGTACGCTGACAGGAGGGTACGACTCCTTCCGATTCCTTGTGCGACAAGGAGATCGGAGTTCCATACAGTCCATGTGGATGACTGGAGAGGCAGGAGACCTCTGTCACTCGGAAGACAACTGTGAATCCTGACAGTGCCGGTGAGACCAGGAGTCTTCAGTCTCGGTGCGACCAAGAGCTGCACAGACACCATCCAAGACCGGAGGTGAAGAATGCGCAAGGCGTGATTACTGTCGCCGAGCAAGCCTCGGGACAAGGTATGCATCTAAAAACCATCTTTCCTATTATATAGACGTTGACGTGATTCCTTTTTTTCTGGGTTTTGGGAGAAATTTTTTATTTCCGCTGCTTCTCTGCCTC
This sequence comes from Alisma plantago-aquatica, assembly GCA_963693085.1. Lineage (NCBI taxonomy): Eukaryota > Viridiplantae > Streptophyta > Magnoliopsida > Alismatales > Alismataceae > Alisma > Alisma plantago-aquatica. The sequence continues at coordinate 1,067,715,235 of OY856411.1, read as the reverse complement.
CCCTAAAACCCAACATTTATAACACTGAATAATGTATCCAAAAATTTATCAAAGACACAACAATATTAGTTTTTGTTTGATCCTTGGGTTAATGGTGTTTCCCTTATCAGCATGAAACTCAATTTCCAATCCTAATTTCATCAAACACATTGCTACTTGTAACACTATTTTGCTTCTTTCATATAACATGACCAATTGATTAAAATGATGCTTCCTTTGTGGTCACTTTGCCCCACAAGATATTTCACACATCAAATTATTCCTATCATGTGCTCATCGAATTCAGACATTAGTCGATCTAGGGAAACCGCTAATTAGTTAATGAAGCACATCATTATAAGACTTTTAGGTTAAAAAAAATCATGGGAAAAAAATTCCAGACAAAAATCTACATGCTTATTTAGTTGATTGCACACAAAAAGCTTATTTGTAGAATACATTGACACTCTAGGGGTTTTGTTACTTATGTCAAACCACAACTTATGGCATTAGAATGATGCAAAAGACTGCACACAGTTGTTCTTCTTGTGCTCATATACCTAGAAAATTTGGCCTCACTTTTTAGTAATGGATGTTACAATATCAAACCTCGCCTTGACTACAACACACATTTGTGTGAAATACTTTGTAATAATTTTACTGAATATCACATTCAATGCAAAACATCATGTTGTGCTTTGTTGTTTATTAGAAATGAAAGAAATAGAATACTTTTTCATAATTCTTTACTTTTCAATTTAGATAATCATGCCCACACTCTAGTTTTTATCAATCTATTTTATTTATTTTTACTTGATGTAGTGCCATCTCACGAGGATCTTGAATAAGGCTACATTGGTTCATAGTTTATCTTAGATGATGTTCATGATTCCAACAAAGGCCTTATTCTGTTTGAATTTCTTTTTGATGCATCTGAGGTGGATGAATGATAAAGCATATCTTATTTTTATTTTCATTTGATGGCTTTGTGCGAAGGGGTTATCCCCCATAATGTTTTTCTACCATTTTTACCTACTTTTTCTCTTCACATCGATTGCATGTATTTTTGTTGAGGGATTGGTACTTCTTGTTCCAAGTTGTCCTTTGTACTCCCAACAAAAGATGTGGTTGTGATCCTTGTTTCTATAGTTTATATGAATGGTATATTTATTAAAATAAAAAAAGGTGATTGAGTTTGCACATATTGCTTAGTTAGATCAACTTATTTACAACCATATTTGGCATGGATCATGGGTATAATCCCTTAGAAAGATTCCTTGACTTGGATTCCACTTCTCCATGTTACTATAAGACCCATGACCATGCCTAAAGTGTTGAACATGCTTAATTACCATAATTAATTGGTTTAAACCTTAATCTAAACTTTTTTTATGTTTTGTATCATGTGAAAAGCTTACATTTCAAAATTTGGTCCAATTCAGACATTGTTTGAGCAAGTTATGCAATTTCATGGACATTTTAGACTTTTTTGCAATTTATCCAAATCTAAGGTTTTATTTGCAATTTGTCACATGCACTATGATGCTTAGATGTTTCCTTATCATTGTTGAAGCTTGTTGGTCCATGGGGAACCTAGTTGTACCTTGGTTTGAAGGTGTTTCTCTTCAAGGGTATTTTAGGATTTACCCCTTTATGTATGAGCTACCTTTAGGAGCTATCAACCAATGGTTTCTTTATTTGGAGGCGGATGGTGGGCCTGGAGAGCCAACAAGAGGTTTCCTAGAAGGTATCCACAACCAGTGGACCTACTGTTGTATGGTTGTGGAAGCTCCTAGCCATGGACACATGGAGAGCTACTAGGACACATCAAGCTTTTCTATTTCCTTATCCTTAAGCCTTATATACCTATCGTTTAGCTAAAAAAACATTTTAGACTCTTATCTCTTTCTTCCTTTCTAGATCTTCGTCTTTCCAATCTTGGTGGCAAACAAGAGTGCCCAAGGAAGGAGAAAATAGCTACCTTTTTGTTGAAGCATCTAAGGTTCAGATCTACCCTTGTCTAGGGTTTGTGAAGCTTTCTTTTGGAGATCTTGACCTAAACTAGTAAGTATCACTTATCTCCTTCATTTATTTTTCTATTCCTCTTCCTCCTACTTTATTCCTAGACATAACCATGTTGTTCCTTGGTAAAGTTTTCTCAAAAGCTCAAGAACTTATATTTCTTGCTCCCTTCACCTAGGGTTTACTCCCTTTCTTGGAGAAGAAGCTTACTTGGCCAATTTCAGAGCTTATACTAGGGTTCTTTACCTTCCTAGATCGAGTTTTCTTACTTCTTGGAGTTTGATCTTCTTCCTAGAGGTGAGTTTTATAACCATGTTCACTTTTATTGCTTACTAAAAGCTTTCTTACTCATGTTCTTTCTCTAAAATGAAGATCTATTCATATAAAAGCTATTCTTGCTTAGGATTTCAATTCTTATGGTGTTCCTTGATTAGTTTCCAGCTCTATATGAACCTAAAATCATGTGCACGACCTTCCTGAGGTAGATCAAGACTTAGATCAGGTTTACATGGCAACCTATGGTGCTAAGTACCTATCAAACGATGGCTTATACTTAATGTTTTAGGCTGGTTTTCAACTTTACACATGAACCGATGAATGGACTTATGTTAGAACCAATGGAGATGCTTTTGTGGAAACTAATGGTAATTACCAATGGTGGCAACCGATAGTCACACCTTAGGTCACATCTGGACTCTTTTGGAAGCTCAATGATTGATGGTTTAGTGCCTTAAAGATGACATGATCTAATGGCAATTTTCGCTCAACATCTTATGGTGTTCAATAATGGTCTTACTGGCCCCATCAGCTAATGGTGACATAATGTGTCACAACTGATGGTGGTTCATATTACCACGGTACATGTGTCTAACATAAAAAACCAACAAAAAAATGTGAATGATGCTTCAATTAAATCCTAAACTAATGGTTTCTTTGGTTATATGATCCAAGGGTTAAACCTACATATTAACCGATGATTTTAAAATGTTAAACCTGATCCAATGATTGTGACTGGATGCTTCAACATCCAATGGTTTATAATGAAATCTATAGTATAATGTGTTGGTTCTAATCGTGTGAATTTGAAGGTTCAATGCCTTTAAATTATAGTCTTACCTTTGCCCTCATATAAACATATTTGATAGATCATCATAATAAGTGGATGTGTAACTCTAATGAGATGTGGCTTGTTATGCCTAACCCTAATGTGACAAATTGATGGTGACGAATTTTAATCATCCCTCTTGAATGATTCCTAAGAAAATGAAATACTCTTTTATTGTTGATTGGAACTCTTATGTGGTGACATCTTGACATCACATTTCCTTGATATGTTAAACTTATCTGTCACCTATGTGTTGATGAGTTATTGAGATTTACTGTAAAGCATATAAAGACAATGATAAACTTATAGGTATTTATTTGATGGTCTTAATGACCTTTGGGCATGATGGAGCCCTATTGAAGGTGTTATCCTCTTTATTTGGAACCCCAGATTACTATAATGTGGAATTATACCCTTTCATGGTATGTTGATTGGTATAGTTTCATGAAATTCACTAAAAAAGTTTTTTGGTGATGCAATTTATATTTGCATTCAAACCTTTATATCTTCTGAAGTTGTTATACTTATACCTTTGTTAGAAATGAATTACGGTTGTATGTCTGTAAGGCCCCTAAACTTGCTTAATGAGTTGAATAATCTTAATTAACATAATTGATTTCTTAGAACCATAATATAACCTTGTGATATGCTTTGAAATCATAAGACTAGCTTAATTTTCAAATTTGGTCCAACTTGGACACTAGTTGAGCAAATTATGCAATTTATGTACATTTTGGACTTTTTTGCAATTTACCCAATTGAGGGGTTTTCTTTGCAATTTGTCACATAAATTATGTTCCTTAGATGTTATATTATCATTATTGAGTATTTTGAGCCATGGGGCTTCTAGTTGAGCCATGGTTTGAAGGTTTTTTCCTCAAGGGTAATTTAGGATTTACCCCTTCATGGATGAGCTACCTTTAGTACCTATCAACTAATGAATTATTTGATTGGCTTGGAAATTCGGCAAAGGAGAGATAAGAAGGTCTATATGGATGGTGGGGGATCTACTTGTGTGTGTGCTTGTATATTCTTAATAGTTTAAGGCCATGGACACTTGGAAAGATACTAGAACTTTAACTCTTTTTTTTTTAGAAATAGGGCCTATTTATTCATCCCGTGCCCTAAAACAAGTGGATAGTAAATCAATTTCCTCTTGGACATTATAGTTCAGCCATCATGGCTATTGGTACGTCAAAAAGGCATGCCTAGAACGAAGAACATTCTTAGCTAAGTCGTCGGCAATAGTGTTTAGGTTTCTAGGGACATAGTAGAGCAGATTGCTATCACTTCGCCTGAGCGCGCGATATCTATTGATAAGGGGTTTAAGCCTGCCTTTACTCTCCATCTTACCGGTTAAATAAGTGATTTCCTGCTTGGAATCAGATAGAATTAGATAGCTTCCCAGATTCTTCTTTTCGCATTCAGTCACAGCATGGACGATCGCAAGGAGCTCAGCCTCCAAGCTTGAACAGGTCACCGTAGGAAGACCTGCGAAGAAGGTATCCCTTCTTATACTACTGCAGATGAAGAGTCCCAGGCCTGTGTGGCCATTTTGAATTTGATAAGCGGCATCCACCATCACAATTTGTTGATGAGGAGGGAACGTAATACTCTGTGATCTCTTGGGTGGCTGAGAGCTAATCCAAGCTTTATGAATGGACTGGCAGCGTTCAGTGATGAACTTGACACGGCTAGCAAGCGGGGTTACATGTCGCTCATGGACAAATTTATTGCGTAGATTCCAGTTGTACCAACAGGTGATTGCACATAGGCTCGCCTTGTGGTTGTCCCTCCTGGTCGAATGAATACAGAAAGTGATCCAATCATCCTCACTGAGGTCAAAATGTGAGTTATCAGTGATGAGTTCATTCCATGTTTTCTTAGCTTCCGGTCAGTCGTGGAGAGCATGGAGGAGGGTTTCAACAGCATTATTGTAGATAGGGCAGAGTGGATCGACATCCATGTGCCGGCGAGCACGCTTAGCGTTAGTAAGGAGTGCCTTGTGCTGGAATAACCATAGAAAGATGCGGATGCGTTCCGACAACCTTGCCTTCCATATGAGGTTCCAACTACCAGGAATGTTAGTTTCAATATCTGCTCGTAGCCAGCAGTATGCAGACCTGCTGCTCAGAGCTCCTGTGTTATCTAACGGCCATGACCATTGGTCCGCACCACCTGTTGGGCACGGAGGAGGGGTAGTCCCGATCACCTGCCAAGACTGACAAGGAAGATAGGCTTTAATGAAACTCCAGTCCCAATCACCGTTGTCCAGGCACATAGAGCTAACTTGCAGAGTTTTGAGCGACGGAGGAATGACCCAATTAGGATCCATATCCATAATAGAGTGATTATTTAGCCATCTATCGTGCCACACATTAGTTGATTGACCGTCATTGATGACTTTGCCACACATAGGTTGGATGATGCTTAACTTGTTCTTGATGAAACTCCAGACCGGGGAACAGGGTTTCCTCAGAAAGTGACCATTGCTGATATACTTTTCCTTGAGAATATGAACCCACAGCTTCTCTGGTTCATTTAGAAAGGACCATACATTCTTCAACATAAGCGTTGTATTCTGGTCGCGGGCGTCTCTGATGCCGAGTCCGCCCTTATCTTTTGTAGTTGTGAGATTCCTCCAAGCGACTAAGGGAATTTTCTTGTTGCCATTTCCTGACCATATGAAGGTCCGGACATGTCTATTAATATCATCGCAGAGAGCTGGTGAAATATTGACTGTCTGCATAGTATAGGTTGGTAGAGCCTGAAGCGTGCTTTTCGCCAAGGTGATGCGCCCAGCCATAGAAAGGTGTCGCGCTGCCCAGCTGTTGAGACGGTCCTTTACCATCGTGGTGAAATGCCCATGTGTTTGCTTATTAATTCTGTGATGAAGAATGGGAACTCCAAGGTACCTCCCCAGGTCGAGTGTCCAAGGGAAGCCTAGCTTGCTGCTCACCAGCCTACGCTCAGTTTGGGTGACATTCGCCGAGAAATAACATTTGGATTTTTCTTTAGAGACAATTTGTCCTGATACACTGGAGAATTTCTGAAGGATTGAGTTGATACTCTGTGCTTGGTGGACGGAGGCTTCAGTAAAGAGGAGGATGTCATCTACGAAGCATACATGCGACACAGGCGTTCCACCACGGGTGAGCCTAATGGGTTTCCAGGAGCCATCTTCAACTACTTCTGTGATGGACTGAGACAGTCGTTCCATACAGAGGACGAAGAGATAGGGACTTATAGGGTCTCCTTGACGGACCCCTTGTGTTGCTTTAAAAGGTTGCAGTGGCTGACCACCCCACAGAATGGAGGTCTCACCGGCAGTAATGATCTACATAATAATAGTCCTGAGCTTATAAGGAATACTCGTCCGCTTTAGAGTGTCTTCGACAAAACTCTAGTGCATCCTGTCAAAAGCCTTGGATAAATATAGTTTGATGCATACCCACTTCTTTTTGGATGACTTTGCCTTCATAGAATGTATAATCTCTTGCATGAGAAGAACATTATCACTGATCTTTCGGCCTGGGATGAAACTAGTTTGGTGATTGGAAACCCAGTCATTAAGATAAGGTTTCAGACGTTCCACTATTATCTTTGAGAGCAATTTAAGGCACCCTTTGTTCAGAGAGATGGGTCGTAGATCGCTGCAGGTTGTCGGAGCTTTGGTTTTTGGAATGAGCACAAGGTGTGAGTTCGCAGTGGTGGCGTCAACAACTCCTGAGATGAAGGTGTCCTGTATTGTCTTGGCTAGAGAAGGACCAACTTTGGCCCAATTGTTCTAGATGAACTCATTGTATACTCCATCGGGTCCATGCGCCTTAGACGATGCCATCATGAACATTGTGTCATGTATTTCTTGCGGGCTGGGTACAGACTGTATATGGGTGACATCCTCTACTGTGAGTTGCTTGAAAGCTCCTGGGTAGCAAGATACATCTGCGAGGTTGGGTTGGAAAGAACATGACAGGAGGTTAGCAAAGAAGGATCGGACATGCCTACTAAGAACCTCTGGATCGATGATCCAATTCCGCGAGTCATCTTTGAGCTGGGTGATTTTATTATGATGAATGCGTGCCTTGACAAAGGATTGATAGAACTTTGTATTCCCATCACCGTGTTTGAACCAATCGATGTGGGCACGTTGCTTCCAATCAAGCTCTTCCTTGAGAAGGATTTGGTTATACTTCTCCTGCAATTCGATTTCAGTTATGTTAATAGGATCATTAGGGTTCAGCGCGGCTTGTACCTGAATGCGGATGATACGGGTGAGAAGGTTGTCCTTCTTTTTACGTAGCTTCCTTAATCAGTTAGTTTCCCATTTGCGGACAGGTTTCTGGAAATCTCGCAGCGCGTCTTGAAAGGGTCGTGCAGAGTCCCATTGGGGCATGATGGCAGAACGGAAGTCTGGATCGAGTGACTAGCTAGCTTTTGTTTTAAAGTAGGCACTTCTAGGCTTCTTAGGGTAACTGGTACGCATAAGAAGGGGTCTATGATCAGAGCACATCCTAGGGAGGGCAGTAACAGTGGCCTCACTGAAGTTGTGGAGCCAGTCATTTGTAGCAATGGCCCGATCAAGCTTTTCAAGCAAATTACCTCTTCTGAACGTAAAGAAATTGCCTTGTATGCGAAGCTCCGAGAGGCCAGTATTCAGTAGGACTTCATTAAAATGGGAGCAGGAGCTCCTATCGAAGTGCTTGCCGCCCTTCTTCTCAGAGATGTGTAGCATAGTGTTAAAGTCACCCATGACTACCCATTTAGTATTTGTAGAGGAGGAAAGGTTTTCCAGGTGATCCCACAGATGCTTGCGAGCCGTAGGATTGGGGCTGCCATAAACGATGGTTAACAACCAACTGTTATAAATCTTCAAATGGATGAATTGCATGTGATTCAGGAGAACATCCACATCGCACTTACGGTGATCCCAAAGGATCCAAATGCCATCGGAGAAGCCTAATGCCTCAACCCTGTGGGATGAGGGAAAACCCAGCTGATGGATGACGTTAGAAGTGACATCACCACTGCAGCAAGGTTGCATGATAGCTAGAAGTTGCAGGTTATAGGAGAACTTCATCTCCTTAATACGACAAATTTTCCTATCTTGGCAAGCACCTTGAATGTTCCAGCAGCAGTACATTGAGTGATAGAAAGAGGAGTGGGTGCTGCACTAGATGGAAGCCAACAATCCATTAGATTGCTGATCTTGCTCTGTGCTCATTTGGATATCGATAGCGTCGCCAGGTTGATCAGTATCGAACTCCAGGGCTCTTTTAGCTTGATGATTATGTGAGTTAGCGACATCGTCCTCGTCTGGTGGTATGGCCTCACCTATGTCCGGCTTGCCTTTCTTGCGGACACGGTCAGGGCTAACAACTGATTCGTAAACCACCTTACGATTTCTCAAAATGATGAAACCATTATTGGTTTCCTTCCCTTGCATGTTGAAGGGTCTGCGTGGGTTCTGCCCTTGGGTGGGTGGCGTAGCTTGGAACAGGAATGGCTGATCCGTGTCACCATTGGGGGAGCAGCCAGCACTAATTTCATTTCCCACCAGGGTGACAACTGAGTTATCAGTTACCTTGGGAATGTTTGATTGAACGTCTGGAGCGGCAGCAACCGCGCTCGCTTTCTTATTCTTTTGCTTTTGTTTCCTACTAACCACTTTTGTGAAGCCCTCGTCATCGACCTCGGCTTCAGTATCCGAGACTGGGATAGGCTTCTCAAAACCTACTGTGGCCGTCTTCTTGGTGATATTTTTCTTCTGTGACTGCTTCCTTGGTTCGAGACGCTTGGCATGGATTGCCATGGTGTACGTGACACTAGGCAAAGGAATCACTGTTGCTGAGGAGGACGCCTCGCAGACTTCAGCACGTAAAGTCTGCTTGCAGTCCTTGTCCGCGTGGCCAACACGGCCACACTTCATGCAAACAACCGAGAGATTTTCGTACTCAAGATGAAAATGTTCCCCATTAATGAACACCGCCGGTAGAAGAGGTTTGGACATCGCAACTTCAACGACGATCCTCGCAAATTTCCCACGATGTCCCTGGAGGGTATGTTCATCGACCTTGATCATCTTCCCGACTGTGTTGCCAATGGATGTGAGCAGCTGGTTCTGGAAGAGGGAGGCGGGCAACTCAGGGATTCTCACCCAGACGACAAGTTTTTTCAAGATCGGATCAGACGGGCGAAAGTCCGGCGATCAAGACTGGACAGACAGGTAATTGCCAAATATCGTCCATGGCGGTAAAGTAATCATCTTGCCCAGAAAATTGGACTATGTAGTATCCGTTTTCTAGGTCTATGACTCGAAATTCACTTTTTGGTTCCCAGATGGAATAAATCTTATTGATCAGGGCTTTGAACCCAACGTTGATGCCAATAGCTTTGACAACAACTGTGAACTTCCATGGTTCCAGAAGGGGTTGCATGACGGCATTGCAGATCGAGAAAGATGGGAGCACCCCACTGAGATCCACACAGTTATCAGCCTCCTGAAGAACATCAGGCGAGTTTGGGTTTTCATAAGTAAGCATACCAAGTGGCCGTCCACTGACCATTTCTACATAAGATGGTTTCGCTCCTTTCTTAGTGGTGGGGATGGAGTCTGTTTCCATCGCTACACCCCCCACATGGGAAGAGGTAGGAGATTCCTTGTCGGTTCTAGAGGTTTCCTGATTGGAGATCGCTTCACACTGATCACTTTTGCTTGGATCGGGCGGACGATGGAGTTGGCCATGGCCCCGACCGCCGCCAACAATTCCCCCACGGCCGCTGCCTCGGGAGAACCCTAGGAGAGCGGACATCATGATTGTAGGAGACAGATAGAAATCCTATAAATCCAAACTTTAAACACTTGATGAACTTTAACTTTTTTTTATCTTAATATTTTATATACCTATCCATAAGCACCCAAATGAATCATTTGATCTCCCCCACTTCCCTCCTTCTACGAACCTCATTCTCCGTTTGTGATTATGTGAAGTTCCTATCCAAGGAAGAAGAAAGTGGGAATCTTCTTGGAAAAAGAATCTAGGGTTGCAATTGACTTCCTTTAGGGGTTCCTAAAGCTCCTTCCTAGTGATCTTGACCTAAAAGTGTAAATATTACCTTATTTCCTCTATTTATTTCTTTGTTCTTATTCCTCCTATATTTCTCCAGGTCGGAACCCTGTTGTTCCATGGTGAAAGTGGCTCTAGAACTCAAAAATATATCCTTCTTATTTCTTCTTCTAGGGTTTTGCGTCTTTGTGGAGAGAAGTGCCTACTTGGCCAAGTTCAGATCTGAATCTAGGGTTTTCTTGCCTTATTAGCTCGAGATTATTTCTATTTGAGATCTGACCTACTCTATAGAGGTGATTTATATAATATTCTTCACTTATATTGCTTTCTAGAAGCTTGTAAGTTCATGTTTATGCTTTAATGTGATGATCTAAGCATGAAGCAACCATGCTTGTTTAGGGTTACAAATTTTTTTATGGTGTTCCCTATTTTGTTCTAGTTCTATATGAACTTATAAACATGTGTACGACCTTTTTAAGGTATAATATGATCTGGGATAGGTTTATAGCAACAACCTATTGTTCTAAGTACAAAACAATTGATGGTTCAAGTTAGGGTTTTCAAGCTATTTCCTTCCCTAACTCACAACCGAAGGTCATACCATTCAACAACCAATGGTGTTTCTATCTTGTAAACTGATGTTCATGATCAAGTGTGTTAAGTTTTATGGTTACAACCTATGTTCACCCCCTTAGGTCAGGTTTTGTCTCAATTAGAAGTTTAATTATCATCCACTACGTATTTTAGTGATGCTATCAATCAATGATGACATTAGCTTAATATTTGATGGTGTTAAATGAATATATTGCTGATCTAACAAGCAATGGTGACTTAATTATCACAACTAATGTTGTATGAGATCATCAACACATATGGTGAGTTAAGAATGTAATTGTAGATTTGACTAAACCTTAAACCAATGGTTCCTTGGTTCAATTGATCTAACAGATAGACTTATACTTCAATTGGTAACCTTGAACAATGAACCTGACCCAATGAATTATAATTGATGCCTCAACATCCAATGTATTATAATGAACCCCATGGTATTATATGTGGGTCCTAGTAATGAGAATTCGATGGTTCAATACCATTAATTTGTAGTCTTACCTTTTCTCTTGTATAGTTATATTTGATAAATCACTATAATAAGTGGATGCGTAACTCCAATGTGATATAGCTTGTTATACCTAACCTGAATGTAATTAGATGATGTTGATTGGTTATAATAAACCAAGACCTCTTGAATGATTAATGTGGCAATGTATTACACTCTTCTTGTGTTGAAACCACAATGTAGTGTTATTTGAATATCACAGTGCCTTGCCATAATAATACCTATGGACACATAATTGCTTATGACCTTTTGAGCCTTGTTTAAGGCATGGAATAATGAGGATGACCTTGCTATGAATAATGTGATGGTCTTAAATGACATTTGGGCATGTTGAGCCCTGATTGAGGTGAAATCTTTTTCATGTTCCAATAAGGGTTGAAACCCTAGAACTTGTGATAAGGAATGAATATCTTGATATGATATGATGATAATGTAGTTCATTATAATGCAATGGATGATATCATATGGTAATACGATTGAAAGATATACTTCAAACATTTTATATCTTCTAAAGTTGTAATTTGTATACACTTGATAGAAATGAATTAGGGTTTGTAAGTCCATTTGTGTGATTAAGCCTTAATTCACCCAATTGGCAATGATTAATCAAGTGAAATTCTAATCACGCAGTTCCCTGTGTCATAGATCCATCTGAGTGTCAGAACTTGCCAGATGGTGAAACAATTATTCCTAAGGGAAACTCAAAGCACATACTATTGAGTATGTGGGGTCCTTGTCATCCTGAATCCAAGTGCTTAGGGAGGATGACTGTGGTCATACCTAGCCCTCTTTTTTTTAGAACAGCTACGGTCTTGTCTCGATGATTATCATGCAATAAAGGTTTTTCTTTGCATAGGTCTCTAGTGCCATGACCTGTACCAAGGTGGGCTAGTTGTTTACAGGACTATATGTCGTTGTTTTGTAGTTAGACTGAGATGTCACTACAATGCAGACTCGTACTGACTGAGTATGGAGAAGGTCTTAGAGTCTAGCTCTTACTTGATCTTATATGGATCTGGTTGCGACCAAGTGATGGTCAGTTGGACTTTGAGTGGTACGACTCATACTCCCAGGGCATAATAAAAGATATAATTCCATCTGTGTAGTATAATTTCTAGGGTTTAATATGTATCACATTGGTTGATTAACCCTTGTCTTGTCTTTACACTACATAGTTCTTACATGATGCAGACATATGAAAATTGAGTAATTATACTTGATGCTACAACTTATTTTCTTAACTGTTTAGTATGCTTAAATTGTTCAATCTGTTCATATTGCTTATTCAATACCCTAACTGCTCAATGTATTTACTATTAATTAATATGTTATAATCAATATACGTTAGAGAGAGTTATATCTCTTGCTGGGACTGGGTCTCACCCATGGGTCACCACATTTTTTTATGTGGTCGCAGGCAACGATGTCGAGGTCACGATGTGGAAGAGAACCAACCTGGTGATCAATAGATTCAAAAGAATCGTTAGTTGTAGATGTTAGTAGTAGAGTCCTAGTGTTGTCCCTGTACTCTCAAGTCTGAGTATGGGATGTGTTTTCTAGATGATATACTCATATCGACACAAGATTTTGGTAATATGCCAATGTTTGTAAATATATGGCATGTACATGTGAAATATCTTTTGTATGCAAGATGTGACTGAGGTCTTTGGACCCATATGTAAATACTTGTTAAAGTATATGAGAATGTAATGATGGACCTTTATGTAAATATTTTAGAGTTTATTTACATTATTGGAATTGGTTATAATTATTCTGCATATTTTACTATGTGATTAATTAGTAGTTGATCGTGTTTTGTGTTTTGAGTAATCTCGTCAAGCGTGATGAGGTGTCTCATTTTAGTTGGTATCAGAGCTCTAGGTTTATTGAGTCTACAGGGACATAGGACTTAGGTTTGAGTCTATTCTTATGCATCCAACATATCTGATCATAGTTTATGCTTATGCATATATGTCTGGATGACATGAGGAACACGTTGAGAGTAGCTATGTTGCACCAGGAGGAGGTGCTAGGAGGTAGGAACACAATGAGAGAGTGCCAGAAGCAGGGCCAGAGCAGCCCGCAATGCCTCATCTATACCCAGTAATGATGGCCAATCCTGAGTTTCAATTTATGTTTAGACACATGATGGCCACAATTACACATATCGCTAACACAGTGCCAACACCTCAAGCTAGGGTATCCTCCTCTAATGTGGAGTCCTAAGGTGTTGGGAAGACATTTGAACATCTTAGACGTGTTGGGGCAATTGAATATGCATGTATTTCTGATCCAGTAGACGCTGACATGTGGTTGACTGAACTGGAAAAGGCGTTCAAAATCCTAAAAATCACTGAAGAAGACAAAGTTAAGCATGTGGTATACTTGTTGAAGGGTAGTGTTGGCCACTGGTGGGCCATAGAAGAGGAGAAAAGGCCAAGAGTTGTGATAGGATGGGAGGAGTTTTAGTGGGAATTTGTTAGTCGATATTTTTTAGGGAGCTATCTAGATGAGAAGATATCTCAATTTGAGAAGATTCGTCAGGGGGCTATGACTATTAATGAGTATGAGTCAAAGTTTATGGAGCTTTTGAGGTTCCGATTGCACATGGAAGCCACTGACAAAGAAAGGATCTATAGGTTCAAAAAGGGCCTAAATACTGAGTTGACTACAATAGCATTATCCCTAGAAAAATAGGGAGAGGTTTTGCACCTTTGTAGAATCTGTAAGGAGGATTGAGAGGTCTGCCATAGAAAAGCGTGAAGATAATTCTAAGAAGTGACCAGTTAAATTCCAAGGACAATCATCTGGAGGCTTTAAAAAACAAAGATTTACTCCATTAGAGTCGCATTAGAGGTCAACTTTTAGTGAGTAGAGGTCATTCACTCCATCCCAATGGACCCCGAGTAGGGGTAGAGGTCACAATTTTCCACCTACAGGAGCCCACATCACATCATCAGTTTTAGTGATAGGGTCGTCTAGGCCATGGTATGAAAGTAAAACACGTCATAAACGTGGACAAGTGGGACACACAAAAAGTGGTATTTCCCTGTGAAAAATGAGGAGGTGACTCAGCAACCAAGACAGAGTCAGTAGAGTTCACAACAACAACAGTTTAGCATTGGCAGTGGCAGAGGATGCGGTCAAGCGTCACAGGAAGGATCCTCTGGACAAGATAATAGAGGACTTGGATGATAGTAGGCGATGGCAAGGTTCTATGCCATGACCCATCCAGAAGCAGTGGTCAATCCACGAGTTGTGACAGGTCAGATGGAGTTATTTCATTCTGATTTTTCTACTTCTTGTTTCATATCTATGTTAGTAGACCCAGGTGCAACACACTCTTTTATCACCAGAGAGGTGATAGATAGTTGTTATCTACCTGTTAGTCATAGATCTAATAGCCTATGTCTAGAGACTCCTTTGGTTGGTTCCGCCGAGTTGTGGGAAGTGTGCCCTTCTTGCGTTCTTTCTTTCCTTGGACACAAACTTGACATGCATGGTTTTGATGTAATCCTAGAAATGGATACCTTAGAAAAATACAAGGTAGTTTTGGACTGTAGTATTAAGGTGGCAAAATTCCATAATGGGGATGTATAATGGATTTTCTAGGGTGATAGGAAGATTCTTCCTACATGTTTGATGCCAGCTATGACAGCTGAGTGGTTGATGAGATAAGGATGCGAGGCTTTCTTAGTTCATGTTGTGGATACCAAGGTGAGAGGTCTTAGTATCTAGGAGGTAAAAGTGGTGCGAGAATTTGAGGATGTCTTTTCTGAGTAATTTCCTAGAATTCCCCCTCCTAGAGAGATTTATTTTGAGATCAATCTTGTTCCTGAAACACAACCCATAGCACAGTCAACATGCAAAATGGTGCCAACAGAGATGCAGGAGCTAAAGAAAATATTTACAAGAACTCTTAGAGAAGGGTTTTATCAGGTCGAGCACTTCCCCTTGTGGTGCTCCCGTGTTGTTTGTTAAAAAGAAGGATGGTTCAATGAGGTTGTGTATACACTACATACAGTTGAACAAGGTGAAAATAAAGAATAAGTATCCTTTTCCGAGGATTGATTATATTTTTGATCAGTTGAGAGGTGCCACTGTATTTTCAAAGATAGAGCTGAGATCAGGTTACCATCAGTTGAGAATTAAGGCTGATGACATACCCAAGTCAACTTTTAGGACTAGGTATGGTCATTATGAGTTTGTGGTTATGCCGTTTGGGCTAACCACTGCACCTACAACTTTTATGGATATGATGAATAGGGTGTTTAGACCTTATCTTGATCAGTGTGTTGTCATGTTCATTGGTGATATCCTGATATACTCCAAGGATAGTCAGTAGCATGAGCAACACCTTTCCCAGGCATTGACTTTGTTAAGGTAGCATCAACTATATGCTAAGTTCAACAAGTGTAAATTCTGGTTATCTAAAGTGTCTTTTCTGGGCCATTTTATATCTGCAAAAGGCATTAGTGTTGATCCCAAGAAAGTGGAATTTGTACTAGAATGCGAACAACCAAAGACTTCGGCAGAGATATGTAGTTATATAGGTCTGGCAGGTTACTATAGGAGGTTCATCAAAGACTTTAGTTCTATAGCGTTACCCCTAACTAGGTTAACCAGGAAGGATGCTCCTTTTGCTTGGAATGACAAGTGTCAACGTTATTTCCAGCTGTTGAAATAAAAGTTGACTAGTGCACTGGTGTTAGTATTGCTAGAGCAAGGGAAAGGCTATATTATCTTTTGTGATACTTCAAAGAATGGGTTAGGATGTGTGTTGATGCAGGATAAAAATGTGATTACTTTTGCTTTGCGACAACTTAAGAAACATGAGGAGAATTACCCAACACATGATCTAGAGCTTACAGTGGTGGTGCATGCCTTAAAGATCTAGAGACACTATCTTTATGGAGAAAAGTGTCAGATCTTCATTGACCACAAGAATCTACAATATATCTTCTCAAAATAGGAGCTGAATATGAGATAGAGGAGATGAATGGGGTTGATTAAGGATTATGATTTCACAATAGACTACTATCTAGGGAAAGTGAATGTGGTAGATAATGCATTGAGTAGAAAGATGTCTTCATCATCAATGGTATA
Source organism: Alisma plantago-aquatica (assembly GCA_963693085.1). Taxonomy (NCBI): domain Eukaryota; kingdom Viridiplantae; phylum Streptophyta; class Magnoliopsida; order Alismatales; family Alismataceae; genus Alisma; species Alisma plantago-aquatica. The sequence continues at coordinate 1,067,698,839 of OY856411.1, read as the reverse complement.
TTATGCACAATTAAATTCCTTGATGTGCCATAAGAAAGATATGCGAGTGCCTCTTTTCCAGATGAATGTACAACTAGAAGTTTCCTTGCTGGAAAGATTGTTGGCACAGTTACAAGTGAAACCTACCTTGAGACAGTAGATTCATGATGCACAATTGAATGATATTATGATACAGAATATCTGATCAGGGATTGGTAGTGAAAAGTATGATACCTTTCATGAGACAGATGATGGCCAGTTTGTTACCATAATAGGACAGTAGTTCCTGATGTTGATGTGTTAAGGAAGATGGTACTTGAGGAGGCTCACTCCTCCATGTATGCAATGCATCTTGGAAGTACTAAGATGTACCAAAACTTGAAAGACATGTATTGGTGGCCAGGTCTAAAGCGTGATGTGGCAGAGTTCATTGCCAAATGTCCAGTTTGTCAGCAAGTGAAGGCTGAGCACCAGAAGCCTATAGGGACATTACAACCCTTGCCAATACCACAGTGGAAATGGGATCATATTACTACGGACTTTGTGGTTGGTCTTCCTAGGATAGCCAAGGGTCATGATTCCATATGGGTGATCATAAACAGATTAACTAAGTCATCTCATTTTCTTCCATTCAAGACGACATTTATAGTAGAGAAATTGGCACAAATATATGTTGATGAGATAGTCCATCTACATGGCATTCCAGTGACTATAGTTTCTGATAAAGGTCCACAGTTTACAAGTTGTTTTTGGGAGTGATTGCATTCAGTAATGGGAACACAACTGAGACTCAGCATAGCTTTTCATCCGCAGACTAATGGCCAGTCTAAAAGGACTATTTGGACTTTAGAGGATCTCTTGATGGCATGTGTGCTGCAATTTCTTGGTAGTTGGGATGTACATCTGACTCTGATAGAGTTTGTGTACAACAATAGCTATCAAAGAAGCATAGCTATGGCTCCTTATGAGGCTCTATATGGGAGATGATGTCAGTCTCCTGTTTGCTGGTATGAGATAGGTGAATATCAACTTTTGGGTCCTGTGAAAGTACAACAGACTACAGAAAAGAATAAAGAGATACAACAACAGTTGAAAGTAGCCCAGGATAGGAAGAAATCTTATGCAGATAACTGATGCAGACCACTTGAGTTCCAAGTGGGATATAGAGTATATCTTAAGGTTTCTCCTTGGAAAGGTGTGCTGAGGTTTGAAAAGAAGGGTAAGTTGGCTCCTAGATTTATGGGAGCATACCCTATCCTAGCTTGTGTTAGAAAGGTAGCATACAAGTTGGAGCTACCACCAGAGCTACATATATTGCATAATGTCTTTCACATCTCTATTTTGGGAAAATTCCATCCAGATACCGAGCAGACAATTCAACCAATAGAGGTTGAGTAAGATTAGGATATCTCATATGTTGAGGGTCCTGTGTTGATCCTGGATAGAAGGGTGAAAAAGTTGAAGAGAAAAGGTATAATACTAGTGAAAGTTTTGTGGCATCACCATGGCATAGAGGAAGCCCATGGGAACTATATAATGAGATGTATAGAAAATACCCATCTCTTTTTGTGTAGGATTTTGGGGCAAAATACATGTTAGGGGTTTATAGTTGTAAGGACCCTAAACTTGCTTAATGAGTTGAATAAGCTTAATTACCATAATTAAATGTTTATAACCCTAATCTAACCTTGTTATATGCTTTAAAATCATAAGACAAGCTTAAGTTTCAAATTTGGTCCTATTTGGACACTGTTTGAGCAAGTTATGCAATTTTATGTACATTTTGGACTTTTCTACAATGTAACCAATTGAGGGGTTTTATTTGCAATTTTTCACATACATTATGTTCCTTAGATGTTATATTATCATTCTTGAGTATTTTGAGCCATGAGAATTCTAGTTGAGCCATGGTTTGAAGGTGTTTTCCTCAAGGGTATTTTAGGGTTTACCCCTTCATGGATGAGCTACCTTTAGTAGCTACCAACTAATGAATTATTTGATTGGCTTGGAAATTCGAAAAAAGAGAGATACTTAGGTCTATATGGATGGTTGGGGATCTACTTGTGTGTGTTCTTGTATATTATTAATAGTTTAAGGCCATGGACACTTGGAAAGATACTAGAACTTCAACTTTTTCTTTTTCTTTATCTTAAAGTTTTATATACCTATCCCAAAGCACCCAAACGAACATTTTATCTCCACCACTCCCCTCCTTCTATGAACCTTGTTCTCCCTCTATGTTGTTGGGAAGTTCCTGTCCAAGTAAGAAGAAAGTGGGGATCTTCTAGGAAAAAGATTCTAGGGTTGCAATTGACTTCCTTTAGGGGTTCCTAAAGCTCCTTCCTAGTGATCTTGACCTAAAAATGTAAGTATTACCTTATTTTCTCCATTTATTTCTTTGTTATTCTTCCTCCTATATTTATCCAGGTTAGAACCTTACTGTTCAATGGTGAAAGTGGCTCTAGAACTCAAAAATCTATCCTTCTTATTTCTTCTTCTAGGGTTTTGCTTCTTTGTGGAGAGAAGTGCCTACTTCGCCAAGTTCAGATCGGAATCTAGGGTTTTTTTACCTTATTTGCTCAAGATTCTTTCTGTTTGGGATTTGACCTACTCTATAGAGGTGATTATATAACATTATTCACTTATATTGCTTGCTAGAAGCTTGTTAATTCATGTTTATTCTTTAATGTGATGATCTAAGCATAAAGAAACCATGTTTGTTTAGGGTTACAATATTTTTTATGGTGTTCCCTATTCTATTCCAGTTAAATATGAACTTTTAAACATGTGTACGACCTTTGTAAGGTATAATATGACCTGGGACAGGTTGATAGAAACAACTTATGGTTCTAAGTACAAAACAATCGATGGTTCAAGTTAGGGTTTTCAAGCTATTTTCTTCCTTAACTCACAACTGATGGTCATACCATTCAACAACCAATGGTGTTTCTATCTTGGCAACTAATGTTCGTGATCAAGGGTGTCAAATTTTATGGTGACAACCTATGTTCACCCCCTTAGGTCAGGTTTTGGCTCAATTAGAACTTTAATTATCATCCACTAAGTATTTTAGTTATGCTATCAATCGATGATGACATTATCTTAATATTTGATGGTGTTAAATGAATATATTGCTGATCTAACAAGCAATGGTGACTTAATGATCACAATTAATGGTTGATCATATCATCACCACATATGGTGAATTAAGAATGTAATTGTAGATTCGACTAAACCTTAAGCCAATGGTTCCTTGGTTCAATTGATCTAATGGTTAGACTTATACTTCAATTGGTAACATTGAACAATGAACCCGAACCAATGAATAATATTGGATGCCTCAACATCCAATGTATTATAATAAACCCCGTGGTATTATATGTGGGTCCTAGTAATGATAATTTGATGGTTCAATACCATTAATTTGTAGTCTTACATTTTCTCCTGTATAGTTATATTTGATAAATCACTATAATAAGTGGATGTGTAACTCCAATGTGATATAGCTTGTTATACCTAACCTCAATGTAATTAGATGATGTTGATTGGTTATAATCAGACCTCTTGAATGATTAATGTGGCAATGTATTACACTTTGTGTTGAAACTACAATGTAGTGCTATTTGTATATCATACTGCCTTTCCATAATAATACCTATGGACACATAATTGCTTATGGCGTTTTGAGCCTTGTTTAAGGCATGAAATAATGAGGATGACCTTGCTATGAATACTGTGATGGTCTTAAATGACCTTTGGGCATGTTGAGCCCTGATTGAGGTGAAATCATTTTCATGTTCCAATAAGGGTTGAAACCCTGGAACTTGTGATAAGAAATGGATATATTGATATGATATGATGATAATGTAGTTCATTATAAGGCAATGGATGTTAGCATATGGTAATATGATTGAGAGCTTTACTTGAAACATTTTATATCTTCTAAAGTTGTAATGCTTATACACTTAATAGAAATGAATTAGGGTTTGTATGTCCATTTGTATGATGAAGCCTTAATTCACCCAATTGGCAATGATTAATCAAGTGAAATTCTAATCATGTAATGCCCTGTGCCATAGATCTATCTGAGTGTCAGAACTTGCCAGATGGTGAAATGAGTATTCCTAAGGGAAACTCGGAGCACATAGTATTGAGTATGTGGGGTGCTTGTCATCGTGAATCCAAGTGCTTAGGGAGGATGACTGTGGTCATACCTAACCCTCTTTTTTTAGAACGACTGTGGTCATGTCTCTGTGATTATCATGTGATAAAGGTTTTACTTTGCATACCTTGGTCTCTAGCACCATGACCTGTACCAAGGTGGGCTAGTTGTTTACAGGACTATATGTTGTTGTTTTGTAGTTAGACTGAGATTTCACTGCAGTGGAGACTCGTACTAACTGAGTATGGAGAAGGTCTTGGACTCCGGCTCTTCCTTGATCTTATATGGAACTGATTGTGACCAAGCAGTGGTCAGTTGGACTTTGAGTGGTATAACTCAAACTCCCTAGGGCATAATAAAAGATATAATACCAGTCACGTAGTAGAATTTCTAGGGTTTAATACGTATCACATTGGTTGATTAACCCTTTTCTTGTCTTTATACTACATAGTTCTTACATGATGCAGACTTATGAAAACTAAATAATTGAACTTGATGCTACAACTTATTTTCTTAACTACTTAGTATGCTTAAACTGTTCAATCTGTTCATATTGCTTGTTAAATACCCTAATCGCTAAATGTATTTATTGTTAATTAATATGTGATAATCAATATATGTTGGAAAGAGTTAAATCTCTCACTGGGACTGGGTCTTAATCGTGGGTCACCACATTTTTTTTAGGTGGTCACGGGCAACGAGGTCGAGGTCATGTTGTGGAATAGAGAACCAACCTGGTGATCAATAGATTCAGAAGGTTGGTTAGTTGTAGATGTTAGTAGTAGAATCATAGTGTCGTCCCTATACTATTAGGACCGGGTATGGTATGTGTTTTCTAGATGATATACTCATATCGACCCGAGATTTTGGTAATATGCCAATGTTTGTAAATATATGGCATGTATATATGAAATATATTTTGTATGCATGATGTGACTGAGGTCTTTGGACCCATATGTGAATACTTGTTACAGTATATGAGAATGGAATGATGGACCTTTAGGTAAATGTTCTAGAGTTTATTTACATTGTTGGAATTGGTTTTAATTATTCCACATTTTTGACTGTGTGATTAATTAGTAGTTGATCGTGTTTTGTATTTTGACTAATCTGATTTTGCGTGATGAGGCATCTCAATGTCCATTTGTATGATGAAGACTAAATTCATTCAATTGTCATAACTAATCAAGTGAAACCCTAATCATGTAGTGGCATGTGTCATAGAGCCATGTTTAGTGTCATAACTAGCTGGATGGTGAAATGAGTGTTCCTTAGGGAAACTCAGAGCGCATAATGTTGAGTATGTAGGGTGCAAGAGACTGTGTGTGTCCTTGACATCCTTACTTAAAGGATATGGAAGATGTCTACAGTCATACCTCAAATATTATGATATGTGAAAAGCATCATTGGGTACAACTGTAGGATGCTTCTGATAGAACGGGCATGTGTGACCTATTCTCTAGAATAGTGACATGAACCAAGGTGGGATAGTTATTTTTGCTTGACTATATGTCATTGTTGGAATTTGATTGTTATGTCTCCATGTTGTCTCTCATATTGATCGAGAGTGGTGGGTGAGATCATGGAGTCTGACTCTTGTATAGATCTAGTATGGCACTAATTTTGGAATAGCAGTGGTCAATTGGATTTGGGTGGTACAACTCAAATCCTCAGGGCATAATGAAAGATGTAAAATAGTCATGAGTATATCTACTAGGGTTAAATGTGTTTCACATTGGTTGTAAATCCTTGCAATATTCCTTGTACTATGAGTTTTTATATGATGCAATAAGAGTGATTAACTAATTCCTTGTTCCTCTCTTCTTTTCAAATGTAAATTAATTCTCTTCTCCCTATTTCCCCTCAAATGTAACTTGAGGTTTCCTTTTTACAATGTAATAAGAAATAGGATAGTTTTAATTTATGTATCATCATGAGAATAAGTTCTTCACAAGGTAAATCAAATGTCTCATGAGACGAACCGATGGACTAGAGGACCGAGGAGGCCAAATGACAGGAGGCGAAACAATCGACTAGTGACCCAACCGACCGGATGGAGCAGTCCATATGTTGCTTGAATTTGAGAACCAGATGATTGTTTCAAGACATCAACCGACTGACCAGGAGGTGAGCTGACTGGTTCAAGAGTTGAACCGATCAAACCAGATTCAAGCATAAATCTTCATCAACAACAAGTTGCATATGATGTGGACCTTAGGTGGTAGTAATTCCTTGTGGCTCCAAGTAAATAAAATAGAATGACCATAACCATTGATAGTGTCTTTTAATTATTGAATGTTCTCATTTGTGGTTATAACTGTTGGATCTAAGGGCTCTAGAGGGGGGTGATTAGAGCTACACAAATTCTCACAAGACAGATTAGACCTTAAAATTATATTAATTTGGAGCAATAGCAAAATGGCAATTTGAATTCCTATCTAAACAAGCATAGCAAGGATGAGAGAGATTGATGGCAAAAACTTGACAAAGGGATGTAGAGTGGTTCCACACTTCAAACTAGAAGTGAGTCAGTCTACCACCTAGAGAGGTCAGCCTCTAGGACTTTGCAAGTGTTTTTCTCTATTATATCACCAAAGAGATTTATAGTAAAAGGCCACCAAAGGACTTACCCATCCAATCACAAGGAGATCTCCTCATTACCAAGGAACTTACCCACTTAGCTTGAGTCTTCATCCTTCACCTAGGTCTTACCCACTCAAGCTCAAGTCTTCCGTCTTGAAGGACTTTGCTTCTCCTCTTGGATCTTCAACCTTTGCCTTCTCCTTCACTTGGAGAAGATCACCACCTCTTCAAAAACCTTGAAGAGGACCACCTACATCTCCTTCTTCACTCGATGGAGCTTGCTTCAAATTTTTTTCATGAGAGAAGGGGATAGGGAAGTAGTGGAAGATTTGAGAGCTTTACGTATATAAAGGTGGAGCTCTCTTACAATATGCCTAACTCACTCACAAATCACGAAATGAAGTGTAAACTAGAGAGAGAAAGGTGCTCAAGGAGTAGTAGCAACTCAACTATAGCAAGGACCTTGAATGTAGTGAATGAGAAAACTAGGAATGAACTCCAAGGGGTCCTATTTATAGCTGGGGGTGCTCCCTTGAGTTGGGGAACACTTAGGGCCGAAATATAGCCATTTTTTCACAAGGCAACGAATCTATTATCATCTAAACAAGTCACCAATGGTTATAATCACTTTTTCTATATTTTTTATACAGTGCATTTGGTCGAGTTTCAATAAAGGTAACTTGACCGATCAACTAAAAGACAAACCCAATTTTCAAGCTATCAGTCAAGTTTGTTCTGGGAAACTCGACCAATCAACTAAAATTGCATTTGGTCAGAAGGTCATTCAGTCAAATTTTGTGATTGCACAACTCGACCGATTGCTACTTTCAGAAAATACATCCATGGGATCGGTCGAGATTGTAACTCAATCGATAAACAGCCTGTGATCGATTTTCTAATTTGGCAAATAAGTGATTAAAACTTGGTACTAAGTGTCCCACATATTTTTCTCATCTTAGTTACAAGTCATATCATCAATATAAGTGATTACAAAAATCTTCTAAGGTCTTTTGAAGTGATTTCCTTATGAGCACACTTGCATTGCATTTGACTTGAACTTTGACAAGCTAGGGCTTGTGTAAATTGGTCTTTTTCATGTACCTAAAACCTGAGATCAATCTCGAATACACATATTAGATATATATGAATGGAATGGTTAATTCATTATCAAAATATGGACAATGTACAACTTCTAGGTCAACATTCTCCCCCTTTTTGACAATGACAAACCATTCCTCAAATACATTGAAAAGGATGTTGAAATTATACATTTTCCTTGTGAATTAGGTGGATTCAAGATTTGAACAATGTGAAATTTCTCCCCCTCAATCTATGCTTACTTAAACCTATATAGTTAGTCTATATACACAAAGAACTATAACATGCATGTACTATATGGTCCTTTAGCAAGTCACATAATAAAGCATGTACTGAATAAGAAAAGGATCACATAAGCAATAATAGCAATATGGTTGAGTTTCAAGATATTGAATCTCTCTCCCCCTTTTGACATTATCAAAAAGGAAGGGGGGGGGTAGAAGAGCATATAAGCAGGTCTTCTCCAAACACAATCAAGCAGATATCCAAACATGCAATCTCAAAAAAAATATACGTCAAACAGAGACGAGAGAAACAAACATGCTAAGTCGTAATCAAAATGTGGTGAAATATGGCATCAACTCATAAGATATGATAGATCAAAGAGTAAGCGTGCACAGAATATGGATTACAACCTAGAAAGCAAGTTCTCATAAAAACAACTACAAGCCAAAAGTGATGAAAGGTAAGGATAAAATAGTACAACTCAGATCATGTGCCCAGATGTTTCTAATACAAAACAACCTAGAAATATATATATGATCAACAAACTAGACTAAAAACTAAGAACATCTAGACGTCTAAGCTATCTATATCCACAACATCATCATCCTCAACATCAGGCTCGTAGTCATCGTCTTTGTCTGAAGGTGTAGCAACATTGCCTTCATCACCGGAGTCACCACCAGAACCATCACCATCATCAGATGCAGCACCAGTATCCTCATCAACATCAGTAGTCTTGTCATCAACCTGGGCCGACATCTCTTCATCCACAAAAGGTCTGAAGTGACGACCGGGCGAACGAGCATTGTGCTCATCCCAAGTCATACCAAGAGCATAAAGCTCATTGGCCTGAGGGAAGGAAGGAGTAGAATCGCCAAGAATGGCAAGCAGAGTGGCCAAGGGGCCAGTAGGTAGAGGCAGGATGACTGGAGCAGGTCCACCAGTAGTAGAGGGTGTGGGAGCAGCAACGGAAGTTCCAAGTGCAAGTGGAGGGGCAGGGTAGAAGTGATTGTATGCATATGATGCATAATCACTATCGGGGTATGGCTGGTAGGTGGGGTATGGGTGTGCATAGGATAAGTTCATGTTAGACATGATTGAACATAAATCATGGTGTAGATTCTCCTGGACCTAGAGGTTGTATGCATGTTGGTGTATCATATAACCCATGAGGGATTCATTGGATAGATAGAACGAGGCACAACTAGGTCGAGTAGGCTAAGGAGGTGGAGGAGCTTGGGTTGACGTAGAGCCAGGTGCAGCTGGGGTAGAGGCAAAGGGTCAAGCACCGGGTGTGGTGGAGGAAATGATAGACACATATTTCTGAATAGTGGTCTCACTAATACACACTCCCTTCCTGGCAGGTCTGTAGTGGAAGTCAGAGAAGAGTGATTTCTCAGTGGTGAACTGGAAAAGACTACATATCAAGGCAGGATATGGAGGATGGGTGCCATGGGTGTTCTTGCCAGAGTCAAATCAAGTCATGTGGTGGAGGATGTATCTAGACCACCTGACTCTGACATTCTCTAAGATGCAGTACATTATCACCGAAATGTTCTCTGCAATATCCATTTGGTTTTTTTTTGGGTGGATGTTGCAATTGACCACTAGGGCTAATATACGCTTCTTGAGATCTAAGGAGGAGGAGGGTAGGGTGCTCTTCTTCTTATAGGCAACCTTAGGTTTATTCGTGTAATGATGGATGTAGGAAGTGTGATATCGTATTGCTTGTATAAACCTTCAGGGTCAAGTAGGTCAAAGTACTCACCATAATCCTTATGCCAGGTATCATTCTCATCGACTCCTAAAAAGAAGATATTTAGGATATCCTCTGAGATTTGGAATTTCTTCCCGGCTATCATAGAAGTAAGGATAACTTGAGTATTGGGAGGAGGTACAAGAGTGTCATAATTCCAATGCACATTTGTGTAGAATTCATGAACGACTTTTGTGCTAGACATGGAATTGTGAAATCACTCACTCTCGTCACCCAGGGAAGATAGGTGTTGAACAGAAAGCAACTTAGCCACTTGATCGATGATATCTTGACGCCTAGGGCTAGGATAAAAAAGACCTCTAAAAGGAAAAGGACTCCATGGAAGAAGATCCTTATACTAATTTACAACCTCATTTGAAATAAAGAGGGTCTCTTCAAAAGGAATCAATCAGGAAGATGAGGAGGAGGATGGTACATTGCTAGGGGCGGCTCTCTTTCTTCTATTTGAATCCATGGAGGCAAAATGGAGAAGATGAAGAAATCAACAACACCAAACACAACACCAAAAACGTTCACACACCTAGGTTAAGCTAGGGGAAGGTCTAGGAAGGTCTCGCTAGGTCAGATTAGGTCTAGGTGAGGGAAAGGATGGTCGAGGGTGGAGAGCTTAGAGCAAGAGGGAGTGGAATTGGTCGACTTTTCTCTAGTTGAGAGGGAGAATAGTCATCCGAACCAACTTAAGTTAGCTTTAGCCCGGCCATCAGTCAAGTTCTGTGAAGTGGAAACTCGATTGATTGGCCCTTTTTAAAAAAGCTCTCAGCCATGGATCGGTCGAGTTTGTCTTGAAGAAACTTGACCAATGGTCAACCTGACCTAAAATAATCAAGCTTAATTTCTAGACATATGGATGCTAATTAAATTTATTTTTCAATTCCATTATGTATATTAAACATACTTAGGCACATATCACTCATCATTGGATATTATTTTGCGATAAAACAAGCGTTTGTGAAAAATACCCAACAAAATAGAGAAATAAGGCAAAATGAATAAGAAAAATTGATTTTAAGCATAGTAGCAAGCAAAGATGATCAAGATAGATGCAAAAAATATAGGATAGAAGACTACTAGCTAGAAGGCATATCAGATTCAATAAAAGTAGTTATAAGCAATTTGATCTAATAAAGTTAAATTTCTCTCTATCTAGAGGTTTAGTAAAAATGTCCGCTAACTAATTTTCCATGTTCACATGCGTGATATAAATATCCTTCTTAACAATGTCATCACAAAGAAAGTGATGATGAACCTCTATATGTTTAGCTCTACTATGCAATATAGGATTGTAAGACAAGTTAATTGTACTAGTATTATCAAAATAGATAGGAGAATCATCAAAATGAATGATAAAGTCTTAGAGCATTTGCTTCATCCATAGGACGTGGACACAACAACTCCCGGCTGCAATGTACTCACCCTCGGTGGTTGATAATGCAATGGTGCTTTATTTCTTGGAGAACCAAGATACCAAGCATGGTCCTAGGAGGAAACAAGTGCCACTTGTGCACTTTCTATCAATCAAGCAGCCTGCATAATCGGCATCACTATAGGAAGTAAGAGTAAAGTCCCTTGACTTGGGATACCGTAGTCCAAAATTTTGGGTTTTGGCTAAGTACCTTAGAATCCTCTTAACAACTATAAGATGAGATTTCTTAGGATTTGATTTAAATCTAGCACACAAGCCAACACTAAACATTATGTCAGGTCCAGAGGCAGTTAAGTAAAGTAAACTTCCAATCATACCTCTGTAGAGCTTCTCATCTACCTTCTCACCTTCTTCATCTTTATCAATTTTGGTGGTGTTTGACATGGGTGTGTCCATCGGCTTGGTGTTCTCCATCCCAAAGCACTTCAGTAGTTCACTTGTGTACTTGACTTGGTTGATGAAGTTCCCATTCATTGTTTGCTTGCTTTGTTTCTTACCACTTTTCTGCTTTCATCTAGCTTGTTGTGGTACACCCATTTGGTGCTAATGATCTTTCTATCACTTGGTCTTGGCACAAGGGTCCATACTTTGTTCTTCTCGAATTGTTCCAACTCCTCTTGCATAGCTAGGATCCATTCTTCATCCCTAAGAGCTTCCTTGACATCTTTAGGCTCTAGTTGTGATATGAAGGCATTGTTGGCTTGTTCTTTGTTGAATGCAGCCCACATCTTTACTCTCTCAAATGGATCACCTAAAATCATCTCCTTAGGATGATTCTTTGCAAACCGGGGAGTTGGATCCTTCTTTTCATCATCTTTGTCTTCTTCTTGAGCACCCACCTCTTTTCCCTTTTGGTTGATGTTGAGTTCTTTAAGGATAGGAATTACTTCATCTGTAACATCATAATTTGAAATAATATCTTTGGGAATAGAGGGGTTAGTCTCAATAAACTTTACATTAATGGATTCTTCTACCTTAGTAAGATCTATATTATAAACTCTATATGCCCTGCTCGTAGTTTTATAGCCAAGAAAGAAAGCCTTGTATGATTTTGGATCAAATTGTCAAGAGAGTCTTTCATATTCAAAACAAAACCAGGACATCCAAAAATGTGGAAAGAATCGATAGAAGGCTTCCTACTACGCCATAGCTCTTAGGGGGTTTTCTTAAGCGAAGGATGAGTGAAAATGCAGTTTTGCACAAAATAAGAGGTACTAACAGCTTCAGCCCAAAACTTCTTAGGAGTATCATACTCAAGAAACATGGTCTAGCCATCTCTTGTAGAGACCTATTCTTCCTCTCTACAACCCTATTTTTTTAGGTGTTCAATGTGAAGAAAAATTGTGTGCATAACCCAATTCTTGACAAAACTTCCCAAAAAGCTCATTTTCAAATTCTACCCCATGGTCACTACAGACGGAAACAATTCGGCAAGAAGCTTCATTCTCAACTCATTTGCAAAAACTTGAGAAAACATCAAGCGTATCACTCTTTGAAATGAGAAAGAAGGTCCAAGTATATCTAGAGAAATCATCGCCAATAAGAAGGCAATACTTGGAACCATGAAGCGATTGCATTCTCATTGGTCCAAAGAGATCAATATGAAGAAGCTTAAGAGATCTATTAGTGCTAAGGACTCCTTTGGATTTGAAGGAGGACTTGTTTTGCTTTCCTAATCCAATTTAGGAAGTCCCTTGACTAAGTCCTTTTTGCTCAACTTCTTTATTTGATGCATCTTTACATGACTAAGCTGGCGCTGCTAAAGAGAAATATCATTTGAGTTGGCTATAAGGCATCTACCAACCACATGATTAATAGAGTTAAGAACAAAAACATAAAGATTACCACTTCTAGTTCCCTTATATATAACTTGGTAGGTGAGGAAATCTAGAATCAAGCATTCATAAGAAGTAAATAGTGCAAGGTAACCATTATCACAAAGTTGACTAACACTTATTAAATTGTGATGTAGGCCATCCACAAAAAGAACATTCTTGATGCATAAGGATTCACCTACATCACCCTCACCTTTGACTTTACCTTTCTTTTTGTCCCCAAAGGTGACGGATCCTCCTTTCTTCTTTGTGAAATTGTTGAAATGGCTTATGTCACCGGTCATGTGCTTTGTGAAGCCACTATCAACAATCCATCTATTTTTTCCCTGTAAGAAAGGAGAATGTCAGTTCCCAACTCAAACTTTGGGATCTAGATTTAGCTTGGGGACCCATTTCATCTTTGGGTTGGTCCCCTTAGGCTTGTAAGGACAATAAGTGAAATGATGATCATCACATTTGCAATGAGAACAAACCATAGGATTCTTACTGCCTAAAGATTCTCCTACAAAGAAAGAGATTTCCTTGCTCTTTTTCTTATCTTTGTCCTTACTTCTTCCATTTGAGGCTTCCCCTACGAATCCCAAACCATTAGTACCACTTTTTTTAGTAGAATGGTCAAGGATTTCATTTAGGGAGTTCTTTTCTTTGAGTAATTTATACAGAGATGCTCTCAGTCTATTATTATCATCTTTCAAAGAAATAATAGTAGAAGTTAAACTAGATATGCCATCCCTATCATGCACAAGATCAGCCTCAAGACATAAAGCTTTAGTAAGATATGAATCCTTTTCTAGAGATATAGAAGTAACATTAACATATGCAACAAGGGTTTAGAGGATAGATCATTTACTTGACTAAGCAACATAGCATTTTCAGATTTTAGCATTTGAATCTCTTTGAGGTAGACATCTCTCTCTTCTCTATGAGCATCAATAAGAAACTTATTCAGTATTTTCAGTTTTAAGCAATTTAAGTTCTTTTAGGCAATTTTGGTTCTCTTCCTTAAGATTCTGAATGTTCTTAAGGTAGATACCATTCTCAACTTCAACCCCATTGTAGTGGAGTTCAAGATCAAGGTATTGCCCTTGCAAATTATCAATACTCTCAAGGTTGGTTTTCTCATTCAATTCCAAAATCCAAAGCTTAGCATAAAGATCATCAATATTTTTTCCTAATTGTTTTCTCTTAGATTTACATTTAGCAAAAGAAGAAAAGGTGGTAATAAGCATGTCAATAATAGCTTCTTTAAGCAGTTCATGCAAACTTACCTCACTTACATCACAAATGTCTTCACTTGTAGAGGTGGCACTCTCCATCGTCTTCGGAGCTAGAGCTACTTGAAGATGAAGCTTCCCAAGTCGCATGAGCTGCATTCTTGTGTCTCTTCTCCTTCTTGTCCTTCCTCATTTGCTTGCTCTCCTTCTTGTAATCCTCTTCTTTCCTTGAGCTTCTCTTATGGTGAGACTTTCTTAACTTTGGGCATTCACTCTTGTAGTGCCCCTTTTGACCACACTTGTAGCATCTTGGAGTAGAGGAGGAGGAGGCTTATTGCCCCTTTTGACCACACTTGTAGCATCTTGGAGTAGAGGAGGAGGAGGCTTACTTTCCCTTGAAGTGCTTGCCCTTGATGTAGTTGGCATCATACTCACTAGGGCCTTCATATTAACTAGAGGAGGAGAGAGAAATCCGTCAAGCAAGTTGTTGTTGAAGGATGACAACCTTCACTTGTTCTTTAAAAGCACTATGTTTGATCTTCTTGGCCTCCTTCTCTTCTTGCTTAGCTTCTTCTTCTTGCTTGTCAAGTCTAGGCTCATGGGCTTGAAGATTGCCAATGAGTTCTTTAGTTGGGATATCACCAAGGTTCCTCACTTATTCAATGGAGGTGACCTTTGACTCCCATCTCTTTGTAAGAGTTCTCAATATCTTTGAGTTGATGATGCCTCTATCCAAAGTGTTGCCCAATGCAGCCAGTCCGTTGATGATGACATTTTTCCTTGAATACATCTCCGTAATGCTTTCTTTCTTTCCCATCTTGAAGTTGTCTAGGAGGCTGTTCAACATGTAGATCTTTGCCTCCCTGACTTGCTTTGTGCCTTCATATGTGATGCACAACTTGTCCTAAATCTCATAGGCGGTGTCCCATGATGAGATCCGGTTGAACTCTGTGGGAGTGAGGGCTGCATAGAGGATGCTAATGGCCTTTTCATTTAGTTGAGCCTCCTTGAGAGTAGCTTCACTCCATGTTGCAACAGCTTCGGTTGGCTCCTTGTAAGGTGTGACCATCACTTTCCACATCAAAGTTCATCCCTTGAATGTAGAACTGCATTTGTCTCTTCCAATAGAGGAAGTTGGTCCCGTCAAAGACTGGGGGACGCATGGAGAACCTCCCTCTAGGTTGAGTGAACCAAGTAGTTTGTCGCCCATCTTCTCATCTCGTGGGAGATTGTTTAAGAAGATCCTTGGCTCTGATACCACTTGTTGGATCTAAGGGCTCTAGAGGGGGGTGAATAGAGCTACACAAATTCTCACAAGATAGATTTGACCTTTAAATTATATTAATTTGGAGCAATAGATAAATGGAAATTTGAAGTCCTATCTAAACAAGCATACCAAGTATGTGAGAGATTGATGGCAAGCACTTGACAAAGAATGTAGAGTGGTTCCACACTTCAAACTAGAAGTAGTTAGTCCACTATCTAGAGGGGTCAGCCTCTAGAACTTTGCAAGTTCTTTTCTCTATTATATCACCAAAGAGATTTATAGAAAAAGACCACCAAAGGAGTTACCCATTCAATCAAAAGGAGATCTCCACCTTACCAAGGAACTTACCCACTTAGCTTGAGTCTTCAGCCTTCACCTAGGTCTTACCCACTCAAGCTCAAGTCTTCCACCTTGAAGGACATTACTTCTCCTCTATGATCTTCAGCCTTTGCCTTCTCCATCACTTGGAGAAGATCACCACCTCTTCAACAACCTTGAAGAGGACCAGCTATAGCTCCTTCTTCACTCGATGTAGTTTGCTTCAACTTTTCTTCATGAGAGAAGGGGATAGGGAAGTAGTGAAAGATTTGAGAGCTTTACATATACAAAGGTGGAGCTCTCTTACAATAAGCCTAACTCACTCACAAATCATGAAATGAAGTGTAAACTAGAGAGAGAAAGGGGCTCAAGGAGTAGTAGCACACTCAACTATAGCAAGGACCTTGAATGTAGTGAATGAGAAAACTTGGAATGAACTCCAAGGGATCCTATTTATATCTGGGGGTGCTCCATTGATTTGGGGAACACTTAGGGCCAAACTATAGTCATTTTTGCACAAGGCAACATATCTATTTTCATCCAAACAAGTCGCCAATGGTTATAATCACCTTTTCTGCATTTTTCGTACAGTGTATTCAGTCAAGTTTCAATAAAGGTAACTCGACTGATCGACTAAAAGGCAAACCCAATGTTCAAGCTATCGGCCGAGTTTGTTCTGAGAAACTCGACCGATCTGCCAAAATTGCATTTGGTCAGAAGGTCATTCGGTCGAGTTATGTGAATGCACGACTCGATAGATTGCTAATTTTAGAAAATCCATCCATGGGATCGGTCGAGATTGTAACTCGACCGATCAACACCTTGTGATCAATTTTCTAATTTGTTAAATAAGTGATTAAAACTTGGTACTAAGTGTCCCACATATTTTTCTCATCTTAGTTACAAGTCATATTATCAATACAAGTGATTACAAAAGTCTTCTAAGGTCGTTTGAAGTGATTTCCTTATTAGCACACTTGCATTGCATTTGACTTGAACTTTGACAAGCTAGGGCTTGTGTAAATTGGTCCTTTTCATGTACCTAAAATCTGAGATCAATCTTGAATACACATATTAGATACATATGAATGAAATGGTTAAGTCATTATCAAAATATGGACAATGTATAACCTCTAGGTCAACAATAGCATGTATATGATATGTACTAAGTATGTGGTAACAGGATATGTATATGTATTTATATATAAAATCCCTCAATACAATATTAAGTCTTAGATGTTTTCCATAAGCAGCACACATGAAAATCTTGATCAACCAAGCATGGGAACTCCCTGGCATGGTGTGTCATCTATCTCATGGAAGTGTGATGGTGGATATGTGGCTCTACCCTAGCAGGGTGCATATTCCATCGTGTTGGATTTTTAGTTAGGCTTAACTAGCTGACTTCATTGGATTAAGCACCTAGAAGCATACAAATGATCAATGAAAAAGAGTTGTATATATCATCTATCAAGAGTTGCATATGATGCAATTGGTAAAAGTTGCCTACCTGATAGAATCAAGTTGTGGGTGACAACCCTAGATGGCTCATGATTTTGGAAAAATTTGGATGTTGATTGTATGCTCAATCTTAAAAATTGATACATGAGGGTTATCAATTTGAACAAAATAGTAGAACCAATATTTAATTAAAAGAATAATTAATATTGTTACCTTATCAAATAAAACAAATCAATTTTTTTTTGAAAATTTCCAATATTTCTTTATAGAAACTAATGTCAAACACAAACACATTACTATTACGATCAGTCCTTGAGAAGGACAAAACTAAATGAGATTGACTTCCATGTCTGGTTAAGGATTTTTGAAAAGTGTTCTCAATCATGAGAGAAAGTTCTATGTCCTTTAAAGATCAGAGCTAGAAAACCCTGCTCCAAATGTGCCTAAGGCTGAAATGGGTGCTTACTTGAAGCATGCCAACGATGCCATAGACATTAAGTACCTTATGCTATGTTGTATGAACTACGATTTGCATGAACAACATCATAACATGGACATTCTCGAGACGGTAACACTTCCTAAAGAATCACGTAAAACATTAAAGGTATAAAATCTCCAAAGCATTATTTGAGTACAAAACTGATAGAGGGGGATCCAGTAGAGCCCCATGTGCTCAATATAATTGGGCAAGTGGAGTGACTGGGATTTCCCTTAGGTCAAGAGTTGACCATGGATATGATTATACAAATAGTTTCATGAATTATATAATTAGTTTGTCAAATGCTTGGCATGTTGATTAACGCCCAAGAATGAAAAAAGAAGGACAAATCTATTATGGTGATCAGCAAAAGTGAATCTAAGGGAAAAGGTAAGGCCAAGAAGAGTTATGAGGCTAAGTTGAAGTCCAAGTCTTCTGCTCTCAAAAAATGGAGAGGGGTAAGTGTAAAAGGAATTTGTCCTTTTCACTTAATGGATTAAGGAAAGAAAGTGTCATCATTGTCACATGTTTGGACATTGGAAAGGAACTATCCTCTTTATAAATGATCTCAGGAAAAGATGGAGATAGAGATCTCTACTTCAGGAACTAAGAAGAAGTAAGCTAGAACTATATGGAGAAATGGTTGCCGCTACAGTTGGTAGTTGTCATTCATGGACACATGATAGAATTAGTGAATTGCTATTATGTACCCTCCATTGATGAAAGAATCATTTGTATTATGTGACAAGAACATTATGTTTTACTATCTTTTATGGAAATGCCCTATGTCTCACAAACTATACTTGATATTTGTAGAGACAAATGTGCATGAAACATATATTGAATGACCTTATAACTCAAACAATAAATACATATACCATTGTCATATAGAGTGCATAAATGAGAAATGCATTTCTAGAATCCATATGATGGTTATCTAGACTCTTTTGGTTATTGAACCAATAGAGACATGCATGTCTTATTTGTTGTGCAATATTATAAAAGTATCTTCACTAGATTTAGTAGGAGAGAAGCTTTTTTACTAGGGATCATACATACTGATGTATATAGACCTTTTAGAATATATGCTAAGGATAGTTATCGATGCCTCATTATATTTACTGATGCTACTAGTAAGTATGACATTTTTATTTAAATGAAATACAAGTATGAATCTATTGAAGTGTTCAAGGAGATTGTGAATGAAGTGCATAACTAACTTGGTAAAAGTATTAAGATACTTCAATATGATTGATGTTGAAATATTTTAAACCCAAAGTTTGAGGACCTTCTGGAGAGATTGTGATAGTGTATCACAATGAACTCCACCTGCAACATAATGACGTGTCAAAAAGAAGGTATCACACCCTGTTAAGTCATTGTGTGATTATCAATAAAATCTAGTTGATCTTCCAAATTCTTTTGGGCACACGCTTTACACTAAAACAATGCACGACCTAAATTGGTTTGAAGATACCATATGAGACATGGCATGGGAGGCGTCCCGATGTGTCTTTTATTGTGATCAGGATAGAAAGCTTATGTAAGAAAATAGTTTCTTAAAATGCTTTGTCCATAAATCACATGAATGATATTTTATTGAATAACTACTTATATTTCAGTCCCCAACAAAGTGTTTATTTCTAGGATGGCTGTATTCGTGAGAGGAACTTAGTTCAGAAGAAATATGTGAGAGTAAAAGTAGAAATCAAAATGTTTGAGACAAATAAGAAAACATTGAACCTAAAGAGATATAGTAGGAATGATGAGAATCACAAGTTTTTGTAGAATCTTTAGTTCCTTATGTAACACCAAACCTTGTAGTACTAGTAGAAAATGCCTTGAGTTTGAAAGATCATGACATCTTAAAACTCAGAAAGGCGATGAATTGATCATAGATGATGAGTCAACAACCTACCAAGAAGCTATTGAGGGACCAGAATCTGGATTATGGCTTGAAACCATGAGATCCAAGATGGAGTCCATATAAACCAACAAGGTATGTCCTTCATGAATTCATCTGAAGGGGTAAAACCCATATGGTGCATTTGGATCTTTGGAAGGAGATCGACATGGAAGGGTAGCTTGGTTGCAAAGAGCTTCAAACAAGTTCAAGGTGTTGAACATGATGAAGTCTTTCACCATTTACCATGGTTAAATCTATCAGATCATGCTTGCTATTGCGGCTTAGTATGACTATGAGATTTGGCATATGGATGTTAAAACAACATTCCTTAACTAGAATAATTATAAGGATGTATATGTGACACACCCTAAAGGACTTATAAATCCAATATTGCAAATAAAGTCTATAAGCTACAAAGGTCAATATGTGGATTGAAGCAAGCATATCAGAGATGGAATCTCCTATTTGACAACACAGTCAAAATGTTTGAATTGAGTCAAAATGAAGATGAAATATGTGATTGCAAAAGATTTAGTGGGAGCATATTTATATTCCACGTGAAGATGGAGAATAACATCCTTACACTACAAATGTTGAAACCTGGAAATGAAAGTACAAAGGTCTTAGGCAAAGCATCGTGTGTGATAGAGATTGAAATCTATAGAGATAAATTAGGAAAGCTTCTTGACCTAAGAAAGAGAACATACATTGGCAAGGTGTTCAAGGGGTTCAGGATGACGAGACTCAACGAGAGAAAAATTGTCCATGTTCCATGAAGTTAGTCTCTCAGGAGCCTAGTTTTCTAGTTATTGTGAAGAATAGGGACACATAGATAGATGTCATATGCATTCGCAATTGGATCTATCTTAAATGCAGTGTTATGTACTTATATCATAATCTTGTATGTATTGGACATGATGAGAGTATATTCAATTATCTCATATGTATTGGACTTGATGAGAGGATATATATACCTATCTAGCAATCTTGTATGTATTTGACATCATGAGAGGGTATATGTTAGATCCCAATGAGAGTCACTGGACTACCATAAATTTCATCCTTAGGTGCTTGTTAAGAACTAAAAGGTTGGTTCCTTGGTTATGGTAATATGGAAGAGTTGGGTGTAAAATGTTACAACGATGCAAAATTTCAAAATGATAAATAAAATAGATACTTGCAATCTAAAATTATGTTTGCCCTTCAGCAAAAATTGTAAGCTAGAAGAGTTCTGAGCTAATGAAAGTTGTTTAAACCTACAAAAGAAGTTGAGCATCTCTGTGTTATGAGAACAACATAGGATACTGTATCGATCAAGAAGTTCTTATGGGTGAACTTGTGTGAGGTTCCAACCATCGGTGACACAGTAGAAATACTGATGACAACAATGGAGCTATTGTTAGGTTAGGAATCTCAGATGGCATACTACGACACTTCCATCTCATATGCTTACTCATACAATGAAACAGATGTGAAGCTTACAAAATACAGACTTGAAGCAAATGTTGCTAACGTGCTATAAAAGCACTTGCACAACAGAAACATGATGGACATGTTAAGACCACTTGGAATAAAATTCGTAGGTGATTGGATCTAAGTGCAAGGGGGAGTCTATTGGTATGCATGCTCAGAGAGCCAATCATATGATGATTGGAGTGTGGCATTAGATACCTAATTTGATAATCATAAAGGTAATTCCATCTATTATGTTTGTCTCAATCATGAGATGATGACACATACATAGTATATGTCTAAACAATGATGTTACTTGATGACATATATCTTCAGGTTTGAGGACCTGAACAATGAGATCATATGTATGATAAGAGTACAAACATTCTTATTATGACCATAGTCGGATATTACTGCGGAAGAAAAATAGACAACTATGCATAAGACTAGAGTGTGTGTTGACTGATGACAAAGTCTCATTAGTCATGATATGTGATATCAAGTCGAGCACACAGGTGCATGTTATAGAACATTGTATTAGAAAAACCCACCATGACAGTGATACATGGAGACCATTAAATGGCAGTCAGAATCATCTCTCACAGTGATAAGTGGTGATTGTGGTTCCTAGACCTAAAATCATTACATTCATCCATGTCTTTCATGTACTTTGACATCATCCAATGTGATCCTGGATAAGGGTCACCATATCAGTGATGATTGGGTGCATTGTGACACATGGGGACTAAGTGTGAGTGATGTAGATGGGATTTGTCCCTCCTATAGGAGATTGATATCCAGGGCCTCTTGATAAGTGAGACTGAGAAATGTACTGTCATACTCATGTGATTTAATATGTGATATGTCAACTCACATGCATCTCAGACAGTCTGATCTAGTTCAAGTAACATTGATTGAATATTGAGAGGATGATGATTTCATGCCTCAAGTTCAATTTGGATATCAAAGACAACAAAACTATACGATCATGGTAAAACTAATGATACATTGTAGGTTGAAGTTGTTCTCCAATTTTCTGAATTACTTAGATAGAAATTATGTGTGACAAGGCACCTTTCTTTGCTTGTGATGTCATAATTAGTTATGGACATTCATTGCCAATGTAATTCTAGACCTATAGGGTCACAAGCATAGGTTACACTTGGATTAAAGGAGTTTAATAATGAATGATATTTAGATTGATTACTAAAGGTGTTTAGGTATTCAATTAAATAATTGAAGTTTAAAATTGACTGACTGGACTCTGAACCGACCGACTCAAGTGTTGAACTCATCGGTTGGAGTGTCAGATCAATTGGAATCAATATTGGTTGAACTTTTCCTAAAACAGACATGTAAAATGACCATTTCACTTATGAAATGATCGTATCATAATGTGAAATGACCATTTCACTTATGAAATAACATTAATCAGGAACTGAATACCAATCTGATTCGAAATAGAAAACTGTGTGAACCGAATAGTTCACTTAGTGAACCGATTGGCTCATGCACCAACCTACCGATGGGGTGTGTGAACCGATCGGTTCACCGTTCATAGGTTCTAGAAAATTCATGATTCCAGACCCTTCTACTCCCACACAGACTGGGAACCCTGACATTGGCCTCTATTATAAATAGAGGAGTACTGGGACTTTCCAACACACACACTTGACAATCAATTATTCTGACAATTATTGTCCTCTAAGATTGTGGTAACCAATAGACAACCTGAGCAAGTTCTACCCGTTAAAGGGAGGGATAGCGAGAGAGAATACAAATGAGAACAATTATGGGAGAGTATGTCGGTGATTAGTACGCCGACAGAAGGGGACAACTCCTTCCTATTAGCTCTGATAATGCAATGTGGAGTTCCTAGTGGTCTGTGTGGACTACTCTAAAGGTAGAGATTTTTGTCTGCCACTAAGAGGACACCGTCAATCACAGTTCGTGGTGTTACATCAGGAGGTCGGTGGAGCGACTATTTGAGTATTGTTACTGCTGAAGGAGCATGTTTTTATCTGAAGAAGAAGTTGCTACTGCAAGGATAATGTCGCTAGACTTGCTCCAGGACCAGATTGAACCTTGCAAACCTTTGTTTCTAGATACATTATTGTTGATGTGATCTTGTTATTTTGGAAAATGAGCGTTTAAATTTTTTTATTTCCGCTGCCTATATTTGCACCCCAATTTCCTACTGCCAGGATGCGGCAGCAGCCCGCGTGACGACGATTTTGAGTGGGAGAGACCACCGACAATATGAGAGAGAGAATGAGTGTGGGATGGTGTTTATAGCCCCGCCTAACTATACATCTTCTCGCACTATGTTTGCTTTTGTCTTGCACTGTGTGAGTGTATCTCCTTGATATATAATGTTTGTCTCATGTCTCGAGACTGGGATGGAAATGTTGGTGTACATAGGGTATCATATATTAGTACTCTTATGCTATATCAACCACAACCTGATACGATGGTCGATGGTGCAATATTAGCAGAGAGCTCTATGGGTAGGGCTATAAATGGACATGGGTATACCTACATACCCTTAAATCCATACCCTACAAACTTGTCATGGGTATAATTTTTTATAACCACATAACCTCTTACCCTTATACCCGTGTATCCACCTCTCATAGGGTAAGGTTATGGTTATGTATGTAACTATACTATGTATATCCACATACCCATATAATTATATTTATATATAAATAATTTACATATAAATAATTTATATTAGAATGTAAAGGTGCACATTTTAGCACTCATACCTTAAAGTATAAGTACTTTACAATAGTAATAGTTTCTGTTAGAATGTAATGGACCATATTGTACCACTCACATCTGGTAAATATAAGTACATTTCAATAGTAAAATAAACAAATTCATTAAACCTTACACCCCCACACAGCCACACATGCACATTTCATCAAATTGAAAAGGCCATAAATTCATTATAGTATTCCATACCTATAATCTCAATACCTTGAATGATATTTCTCCACCACAAGTGTGGGGATATGTTAATTGTTGTTGGTTGTATTTTTCCTCCTAATATGAAGGCAAGCCAACATGTTGTCTAAGATCAGTCGTTGAGTTTAATTCTATTAATAACATAGTCAAAGTATGTAATATTCACCAACAAAGACAAAAATCATCATTCTTTTTGAGTATTTTGATTTAGATGTAGCAACATGTTACTCTTGATTGTTCTTTATAAGGTGACATATTATTTATTTATCCACTACAATATTCATACAATATAGAATGTATTTGATGTCATACTACTACCAATATCACCTAATTAGTCTGGTGTTAGTGGTACCCAAAGTTTGTTGTGTATTATTATAGCAAGTCTACGCATAACCATATACCCAGTTACCCACACATATACCCAGTGGTTATGCGGGTATGGGTATGGTGCGGGTATAACTTTTGAGAAAGTGGGTATATACTCATATCCATATCCGCTTAACGAAATGATTATGATTATGGATATGACCATAACCACACCATACCCTACCCATTTACCACCCTACCTACAGATTTGTTGGCAGAGTATAGATAGCTCCTTCTTCTCCGTGTCCCTGACGTCTCTAATTAATTAACGGAGGAGGAAAGAGAGTGAGATCTGAGATTGGATTATTATTGTGTATTCTAATCATGTCTGGATAGGTTTTGACATTTATTAAGAATAGGTCGCGCGGCTGGGATCAACGATCCGTAATTCTGTTACATCTGTATCAGTAGCGTTCTGGCGGCTTTGGTATGGAAGGCCAGGCCGGTCGCAACCGCAAGGTTAGGTCACGCTGAACCATCGGGTCAGATTCAGTAGACTTGCAGTAAATAAAAGGCGAGTGCTTGCATTCGCCGGGCAGGAAACAACGTATCTGTCTTGTGCCCGACGAGGAGCTTGCAGGTGACGCTGTGTAAAAGGGAAGTCGTAACATTCATAATCGTAACATTCATTCAACCCGTCCCTCTTAGTAAACCTTTCACAGATACATGGTAAGATTCTAACCCACCTTATCTAGTTCATTCACAACATGGCCGACTAATTGGACCGATGGCACTAGGGAGATGCAGCAAATCTTTATTTAATGTACACAACCGCACGCATTACACTAGTTTGTCTTTGTGTGTTCCAATTTGTCGGCCATATACATCTGTCATTATATATTATGTCATACAATTTTCCCGCAAAACGCACTTTTTTTCTCAGCGCACTTGCAACATCCCAAACGACAGCCGCCTTTCTACTGACCTTGATTAGAAACATGGTATCCTATCAAGACCAGCTCTTTGATAGATGAATCGTACGTCAATGGCAGGCTCTTCGAACGGACCAGCCAAACCAGGTAATTAGAAATCCCACTGTGAAACAGGGGAATCAAAGAGCCGGAGAGGTTGAGAGTCTTGAGACGCAAGCGCTTTGATTGGTTTGTTTAACCAACCACCTATAAGACTACATTAGGACTATGCCTTTCAGGATTATCCATTTCAGAGGGAAGAAAAACTCCACATTTTTCTTTTCTGATAGGGTGGCGCCTCTAAGTCAATTCAAGTCAGCAGCCTCTAAAAGCATGCTGACGAGAGTTTTGCCCTTTCCCACTCAGCCGCGAGTCGACAACGAAGGCAACCGTCACTCTCATTTATAACAAACGAAGACCCTCGGTTTCACTTGGCTGGAGCAACATGTAAAGGAGAAAATTCCATATTATCAGTGAAAAGTTCTGATCGATGTGTTCGTGTACGTCAGAAATCACATGCCAAATTAAAGTTGCCAAGTCAGCCTATATTGGATCTACTCGAACGCAATCCAATCTGGTCATCAGGTGGTGCGGACATGCGTGCGCGGCGAGAGTGCAAGCACGCGACTAGTTTACTTTTTGTTATAGAAACTAGTGTACTCGAAAACTACTACAACTAAAGCTAGCTTACAGCAATCTCGCCCTTTCCAACTCACAGGACCGTCAGCTCAATGTGCAACGTGGTTTCCAAAGCGAGAGCTAGTCACGACACAATCATCACAGGAATGATCCAGTATTGAACATCTTTGTCTTGACCTTGAACTGCCCAGGTTTATTGTCTATCACTTTGGCTGGCGCCATGATTCACCGCCGATGATGTTACTCAACAGCATTCGAAACCGTGATCACATGTTGCTCAGGCAGATCATCTTACGGCACGTTTCGGTATTGAGGGATTCAGCCAGAAGAAATTCGATTATGCATTCTCATAATCCAAATCTGTAGAAAGCATTGGTTTTCAAAAATTCTACAGTATAAAAGTTTATGTTTGTTTGTTAAAGATTAAGTGGGGGCATCTTGTCAAAAATCTGGTGGAGGATACCACTTTTGTGCTCCTACCACCCTATATCCTTAGTTTCTTAGAAGTAGATAGCATGTGTAATGGCAGTAGTATTGTCAGGTTGGATTCTAATTCATTTTTAAGTGGTAATTCAGATTTCTTCATTTCGCCTGCAAGGAAAGGGAAGGATGAATGAGAAAGCCTCATCATGTCTAGACAGAGTGGGGGCATCAAGTTTCAACAAGAGAGAACTAATGGGATTTGCGTGGGTGACCAACGAATTAATGAGCGACTGCAACTGCATGAGCTTCTAACTCTAACAAAGCGAACATAAACTTTTGTCCTTTGGGTCTAAGATTACAACCTTTATTACGGTCTCCAAATCAAGCGGGGCATTAATGTGTAGTAGCCTTGTTCAGCCGGAACACTTGCAATCATGCATTCTCATAATCCAGATTTGAAGAAGCGTTGGCTTTCAGAAATTCTACAGTACAAACGTTTAAGTTTGTTTAAAAGGATTGAAGTGGGGGCATCTTATTAAAAGCCTAGTGGAGGATACCACTCATATGCTCCCACCACTTTATTTCCTTAGTTTCTTAGATGTAGATAACATGTGTAATGGCAGTAGTGGTGTCAGGCTTGATTTTGGTTCATTTTTAAGTTGTGATTCAGGCCTCTCTGTTTGGCCCACAAGGGGAGCACAAGATGAATGAGAGAGCCTCCTAACTTGTCTAAAAGAAGTCGGGGCATCTGGTTTCAACAAGAGAGAACTAACTTAAATTGTATATCATAAGAACCATCATGTAATGATTGTAGTGGAGATAGTTTGTATACAATTTGACTATTAACTAAAGACAATTCTACTTATTACCTTTGTTTTAGTTTTGATATAATGAATAAACCTAGTAACGTCCTAAGAAAATTTTGACTCAATGACAAATAGTTTGGGTTGGGAACTTTAACATGAGATTATATGTACATTTAGAGTACTCATTCTTGTAATGTCCCTAGTCAATTATTTTTGTGGATGTTATAAGAAAATAATAATACACAAGACTAGCACGCATGATGACTGATGACTATTGTCTCTTTAATCATGATTTCAGATATCAACATAGATATATGTGAACTTGTTAGAGAACAAGTTATACTGAACAGACCCGCCTGAGTTTAACACTTGAAAATTATATAATAACATGTCTGAGTCTTATCTCAATGTGATAGTGGTGACTGTGGTCCTTAGACCTGAAGTCGCTATAGTAATCATATGTTGTTCTATGTACTTTCAACACTACTCCAACATGCTCTAAATAAGGGTTGCCAGAAAGGTAATAATTGGGTGAATTGCGAGATTTGTGGATTACTGTGAGTGATGTAGATGAAATTCAACCCTCCTTTGGAGTGATCTCACTACCACTTGATAAGAGAGACTATAGATATGTATGGTCATACTGATGTGAGCCAATATATGATTTTGAGCTGGTAATATCTCAAATACTCTACTGTAGTTCAAGGATCATAGATTGAATTATAAGAGGATAAAAGTTCCAGGTGTTGGATCAATGGACTCTAGAAGGGGGGTGAGTAGAGCTTAAATACATAAACAAGATTTGTTAGACCTTCAAAATTTACTTCAAGGGATAAGATTGCAAATATGAAAATTGATGTGCAACTTAACATACATAGCAAGGATAAAAGAAATTGACTGAGATTCATAACAAGCTATGTATAATGGTTCCAAACTCCAAACTAGGAGAATTTAATCCACTACCTAGAGAGGTCAACATCTAGAATTTTGCAACCATTGCGTACTTATATTTCATTATAAGACATACAATAAACCTTCCTTTTATAAAGTAAGGATACCTAGCCTTGCTTTCTAAAGATCAAAAGGAGCAAATAAACCTTACAAGGTCTTACCTATCCTTTAAGCAAGAGTCTTCAACTTCTACAAAGGCTTACCCACTATTGCAAGGAGTTGGACACCTTCACCAAGGAGCTCTCCTCTTACAACAAGTATTATGCCTTGAAGGAATTATCCACTCTTCTCAAGGATCTCCAACCTTCACCTTCTCCTTCACCAAGGAGATTCTTTCAAACCTTGCTTAAAGAAAGGACTTGGGAAAAGATAAGATTGAGAGCTTCACAAGGATTATAATGAAATTACTCTCTCACAAATAACCTATCTCACTCAAAATGAAATTTTGATTAGTAAGGAAGAGAGAGAAAGAGACTCTTAGTAGAGAAATCCACTCAACTCTAGTTAGGAGAATAAGAAGCAAACTTGAGATGAAGCCCAAGGGTCCTTGTTTATAGTTGATGATGTTTACTAGACACTAGAATCACTTAGGAACAAATTAGTCATTTGGAATGTTGTAACTGATCTATTTTTGATGTTTGCAACACTCCAACGGCTAGAAATATTTTTTATTCACACTCTGTATAGTACAGTCGATCGAGTTCCAACAAAGCAAACTCAACCGATAGAACTATGTGATAAAGTAAATTTCAAGTGTTCTCAAATTTATCCTACATGAAACTTGGCCGACGGCTTAAATTTTATATTATTAGTGCCAGGTGTTGGTCGAGTTTGTCCTAAGCAAACTTGACTGACACTGGCAGTTCTAAAATCCATCAAGGGTGTCGACTGAGTTTATCAAAGATGAAACTCAGCCGATAAAATTCAATGTAATGAATTTTAGAAATTATCATTTGAGTGCTTAAATATTCATTTTAAGTGCTCTTGATTTTTACTCATCTTAACTACAAGTCATAACATCGATACAAATGATTACAAAATTGTCCTATGGATTTTAGGACATATTCCACAAAAGTGCATTTGTATTGACTTTGGCTTGTATATGGTCAAGCTAGGGCTTGATTGAATTGATCCTTTTCATGTACCTAATACCTGAAATCAATCTCAAATAGACATATTAGATACATACGAATAGAATGGTTAAGTCATCATCAAAATATGGACCTTGATTATTGTTTGGTCAACATTCTCCTCCTTTTTGAAAATGGCAAACCATTCCTTAATATATTGAAAAGGACTTGGAATTTAAACTCTTAGCTAGTGAATTGTAAGGGGATACATGAATAAGAATAGAAATTCCTCCCCCCTCAATTCATGCTTACCTTTGCCTATATCGTTAGTTCCTCCAAAAAGCATAACCATAGAACATATATACTATTGAGTCCTCTTACATAGTCACATGACAATTCATAGAATTAACTAGAAAAGGATCACAATTCAATATGTACTAAGCTCATTTCTTCCCCTTTTTTATATCAAAAAGGTAGGGGAGTAGAAGAGCTAAAACACAGATGTTATCCAAGGAACAAACGACACAAGCAACCACCATATGCAAGCACCAACCAACAAAACAGAGAGAACAAACACACTAGAGTCATAATCAAAATGCGGAAGCACATACCTAGAAGTCATGAGATATAACCAAGCATAGAGTTAAGGTACATATAATCATATTACAACAGAAGATATGTCCTCTCTAGATGCAAACTACAAACCAGCAAAGAAAAAGCAATGAGATATAAAAATATTAAACCTCAGATACAGTGCCCAAATGTTTATTGCATGACAACATACAAAAGCATTATGTTGTTGTGAATGATCTACAAATCAGATGATGATGAAATTTCGTAGGAAGATAAATATTTTTTTTTGGTCGTTCAAAAAACGTGTTACTATTAATACCAAAAACTTTGGGCACTAAGTACCCCATTACATCAACAGGAGCTAAAAGCTCATACAAGGATCAAACCCCACGCAGGGGAAACTCATGATTTCTAAAAACATAGACGAAACTAAGACGACCTATCTAACTAATAAAGCTAGGTCCAAGCAATCCTACCGGAAGATGACTAAAAAAAATTGATCTATGTGGAGAGTTATTCAAATGCCTCTCATGCTCTCACCAATATATGTTTCTCACTGGATCGTTACCTATATATATATATATATATATATATATATATATATATATATATATATATATATATATGGGCATTCATTCAATACACACATGGGTAGCTTGGATTTTGCTACCCGTCAGCCAAAAAAGTAACGATGTGGCCAAAAAAGTAACTTTGTGAACCAAAAAGAAACTATGTTGATAAAAAAGTAACTATAAGGCTAAAAAAGTAAATCTGGGAAAAATACACAACAAATATATATGTAATTGTATTTTTGAATCTGTTGTTGCAAATGTAACTATCTATCGATGAAAAGTAGTAGTTTACAAGGTAAAGTAACCCTCTACATGACAAAAGTAAGAAACTTTAAAAAAAGTAACCAAAATAGGGGCGGGTAGCTACCCATGCGGGTATTAAATATGGGCCCTATATATATGAACACTCTATAGATGAAGAAATAAATGTCAATGGCATGTATGTAAATGGTCTCCTCATCATTAGGCTGGTAGTCTTCATCATCATCTGAGGGTGCATCAGGAGCAACTAGTGTAGCCTCTTCACCATCTCCATTATTATTGGAGACATCATCACCACCCACATCATCATCCTCATCCTCATCACCATCACCTTCAAAATCATCCTCATCTGCCATATCCTCATCCTCAGGAGGTCCAAAGGAGCGAGCTGAAGGCCACTTGGCTTGTTTCTCCTCCTGAGACATACCACATGCATAAAATGCATTTTCTTGCTCAAACTGGATGTAGAAACCTTGTCAAAACTAGCAAGTAATGTGGAGGAAGGGTCAGGAGGTAGGACTAGTAGCTGAGAGGCACATGGATGAGTAAAGACAGGCACACTATCAAAGGTAGTGGGTGTAGAATAAGTAGCAAGATGGTATGCTAGGAAGAATTGGCTATATGCATAGGAAGCATAATTAGCAGTTGGGTAGGGTTGGTAGGTGGGATAAGGATGGGTGTAGGTAAAGTTCATGTTTGATATTATCTAAACTAGATCCTCATATATGAGCTCCTGGACATGCAGGTTGTATGCTTGTTGGTGCATCATGTAGCCCATCAGGGTTTCATTCACTAAAAATGAGGCACGATCAAGTCTGGGAGGGGCTGGGTGGAGGTCAAAACACTAGGGGTAGAGTAGGTGGGGTGAAAGGATTTCTTGACCATGGTGTCACTGATATAAACTCCTTTTCGACTGACTTTGTAGCCAAGGTATTTGAAAAGGGATTGACTAGTGTGATCCTAAAATACACCACAAATCAGAGTAGGGTAGGGTTGGTGGGAGTCTCTAGTATTCTTCTCTGTGTCAAAGCAGGTCATGTGGTGGAGAATGTATCTTACCCATTTGACACAAATATTTTGTAGAAGACTATACATGATTGCAGTTGAGTTTTCTACAATATACATTTGATTCTTTTTCGGATGGATGTTGTAGTTAACATGGAGAGTAACCAAGTGTCTCTTAATATCCAAAGAAGAAGACGGAAGGATGTATTTCTGCCTATATAGGACCTCTGGCTTCTTAAGAGTTTTGTGGATATCAAAAAGTGATAACTCAGGGTCAAATCTCTTTTAGAAGGCTTAAAGGTTAAGGAGGTCGCTATAGGTAGTATAGGGAGTCAACCAACTAGGAGAGGAGAGAGATATATAATTGTTCAAGGATTGCTTGGAGATAGTAAACTTGACTCCACCTATCATGGATGAAAAAAAACTTGCATGTTAGGAGGAGGCACCAAGGTGGTGTAGTTCCAAGTAAGATTTGCATAGAGCTCATGCATCGCCTTCTTGCTCGAGAGATAGTTATTATAGGTCCAACATTCATAGAAAAGAGCATTAATACATTGGTTAGAAAAGAGTGTATTAACCTCTTTGAGTAGCTCATTGCTAGGAATCAACAAAGGCCAACAGGATAAGGATTCCTAGACAAAGCTCCCTCTACCTATTTACTGCTTCATTGGAGAAAAAGGAAGTACCATCATTTGAGATATGCCTAATGGTTGTAAAAGACGAAGTTACACTTGAAGGTCCAATTCTCTTATGCCTACTGGACGCCATGGAGAAGAGAGCAGCTAAAGATAGCACCAAACAAGGAAGAAAAAATAAGCAGCAGGCCACCCAAGCTAGGTCTAAGCTTGGGGGAAGGTTAAAATAGGGCTGGATAGGGATATGTATGGGTATATGGAGACCTAGGGTTCAAGGATGAACTAAAAGGGAGAGAGATATATTGGTCAATTTTTCTTTAGTTGAGAGGGATAAAATCAGCTAACACTCTATATACATTTCCACTCAATAGTGTTGTCAATCAAGTTTTAAATTTAGAAAACATGGCCGACATTGCTGTGTGTTCAGTCCTTGGCTCAATTGTCAGTCGAGTTTCCCCAAAGTAAATTTGGTCGATAAGAAAGCATTTCCAAAAGATAAGAAACTTAATTATAGTCCACTAGAGTGCTATATGAATTTATTTTTCTAGCCTATCATGCATTTTAAACATAATGAGGCACTTTTCACTCATCATTGGCTACTATTTTGTGATAAAATAAGCATTTGCAAAAAATAGACAAAACAAAGCAAAATAAGGCATTAAAACTAAGCATATGTAACACTAACAAAAAATAGGTGAGAAACATATGAGAAAGAAAAAATATGCAAGAGAACATCTAGGTAGAAGGCATATCATTATCATCAAAAGCAGTATCAAGTAATTTTGATCTAATAAAGTAAATTTCTCTCTAGATAGAGGTTTAGTGAAAATGACCACGAGTTGATTTTATGTGTCCACATGAGTGATAGATATCCATCTTGACAATGTGGTCACAGAGGAAGTGATGGGGGACCTCTATATGTTTGGATCTACTATGAAATATAGGATTGTAAGAAAGATTAATTGCACTGGTCTTATCACAAAAGATAGGAGAAGCATCACAATGAATATTAAAGTCTTGGAGCATTTTCTTTACAAAAACTCCCAACCACAATGTACTCAGCCTCAGTAGTTGAAAGTGCTGGGAAATATGGGCACAAAGTATAGCCACAGAAACAAAAAAAAATTATACTGTATTTCCATTACAATAAGATTGCATTAGCTACTATGAAATTGGAAGGATGGTTAAGCGAGTTATACCTGATTCTGGAACAAGTCTAGCAGCAACAAGTTGCTTCAATGTAACTATCAACAAGTTTCTCTTTGATGGTGGTTCTGCAGCTCGTGGTCTTCACCATGAACATTGAACAGAACAACTTCTGCAACGACTCTTGTGGTCTCACCACAGACTACAGGTTGACTTTGCTTTCCTAGCAGTAGCTAAAGAACTCCTGCATCTAGAGTAGTCTACATGGACCTACTATAACTCCTATCACCCTACCAGGACATACATGAAGGAGTTGTCCCTCCTGTTGGCATACTAGTCACCAACTTGCTCTCCCACAACAACGATCCTCAGTTGTTCTCTCCCATTGCTATCCCTCCCTTATTGGGAAGGACTTGCTTGGGCTCTCTCAGTTACCACAACCAGAGATGACAATAGTTTTTAAAGGAGCTAATTCTCAGTTGTCTGTGTTGTGTTCTGAGAAGACCCTAGTACCCCTCTGTTTATAGTAGAGACCAGGTTCAGGGTTCCCAGTCTGTACGAGGTTGTGCGGGAGTGGAAGGGACCAGAAGATCTTAAAGTTTCGCAACTTGTGACAGCCAAAACAACTATCTATTCACACGAGATGGTCATCTTGCACTTCCATACGGTCGTCTAGTAGTTTCCCAATCACACATTAAATTTACAACTTCAATTCCAACTAATATCACATATTAATTCCTTGCACCACAAAAAATGTGCAACCAAAACAATTTGGGAAACATCCAAAATCTTCATTTGGCCCAACTGATCCATCTCACACAAGCAAGACGCCTGTGTTACTCACCCAAACGGTTGCCTGGTGAGTTGAGTTGAGTCGATCGATTCAACAATTTGGACCGGTCAGCTCACTCCTCAATTTGGGCAGAACTTAGCCAATTCGAACTCTGATTAGCCTGATAACCCAAATGGCCATCTCAACACCTGATATGGTCATCTGGAAGTTCAATCAACCAATCTAATGATCTCTTACATGAATCGAATACCTAAACACTTTAGTAATCAATCCAACCGTCATTCAAGATAAACTCCTCTTCTAGCTGAGTTCCTATGTGTGTCACCCTATAGGTTCCATATCACGTTGGTAGTGAATGTCCATAACTAGCTTATGACATCATAAGTAAGGAGCGGTACCTAACACATATCAGTGCTACCCAAATGAATAGAAAGTTGGAGAACAACTTCAACCTACAATCTGTGTAAGGTGTTGCAGTGATTGTATAATTCCTTTATCTCTGATATCTAGAGTGAGCTCGAGGCATTGACTCATCATCCTCTCAACATTCAATCCAAGTTTCTTGAACCAATAGAAGACTGTCTGAGATAATGTGACCTCAATATCATATATTGATTCACATGTACATGCGCATGTATTTCTCAGTCTCGCTTATCAAGTGGACATGATATCATACTCCAGTAGGAAAGACAAATCCCTTATCAATACCTCATAGTCTATCCCCATGTGTCAAAGTCACCCAATCATCACCTTTATAATAACCCATGTTTTAGGATTGCATTTAATGATGTCAAAGCATACCCAATGATATGTGATGAGTGCAATGATTTTAGGTCTAAGAATCACAATCACCACCTTCACTATGAGAGCTGACTATGACTCACCATATGATGGATTCCATGTGTCCCTCTCAATGTGGGTCTATCTGATACATTGTTTCCTGGAATGTATATGTGTGCTTGGTTTGATATTGCCATATCATGACTTAGTGAGACTTAGTCATCAACCAACTCACACTCCAGTCTTATATGTCATTGGTGTCTATCTACCTTCCACAGTAACAACTAACTAGGGACATAATGAGAATATATGTATATGTACTCTTGACATCCATATGATCTAATTTCCACAAGGCTAATACTTGAATACATACATTATTGAGTAATATTATTCACTAGACATTCGTAATGTTTCCCCATTACCTCATAACTGAATGAAACATAATGAATTGAAAGTTTTCCTTTATGAGTATTAATCAAATCCTTTTTGATATATGCCATGCCAATTATCACATGATTGGCTCTATGGGCATACCTTACCAGAAAGAGCCATTGTGCCATGTTACTTAGAAAACCAAGAAACTAAGCATGGTCCTAGGAGGAAGCAAGTGCCACTTGTGTACTTTATGTCAATTTAGCACCCAACATAATCCACATCACCATAAGAAGTAAGATTAAACTCCCTTGACTTGGGATACCATAGTTCAAAATTATGGATTTTGGCTAGGTACCTGAGAATCCTCTTAATTGCTATAAGATTGGATTTTCTAGGGATTGATTGAAATCTAGAACACAAGCCAACAATAAACATAATATTAGGTCTAGAGGTAGTTGAATATAACAAGCTACCAATCATACCTCTATCAAGCTTCTCATGTACCTTCTCACCTTCCTCATCTCAATCAAGTTTGGCAGTGTTTGACATGGGGATATCCATCGGCTTGGTGTTCTTCATCCCAAAGAACTTTCAGAGTTCACTGGTATATTTGCCTTGGTTGATGAAATTCCTTATTTATTTGCTTGATTTGAAATATAAGGAAGAAAGTAATATCCCCCACCATACACATCTCAAATTCACTCTTCATAAGAGAACTAAACTCCTTACAAAGATCAAGATCAGTTCTTCGATATGATATCATCAACATATATTTGAATGGTCAAAAAGTTGCTAGAAGTGTGTTTACGAAAGAGGGTAGAATAAACTTTTCCCATGACATAGACATTGTCTAGTAAAAAGTTCTTTAATTTCTCATACCAAACTCTAGGGGCTTGTTTGATTCCATAGAGAGCTTTTTCTAAAAAATAAACATGGTTAGGAAGCTTGTCATGTTTAACGTCAGAAGATTGAGCGACATGACTTCCTCCTCTATTCTATCATTTAGAAACACACTTTTAACATACATTTGATATAATAAGAAATAATTATAGTTAGCAAAGGCAAGTAACATTATAATAGATTCAAGTCTAGCAACAGGCGCATATGTTTCCTCAAAGTAAATACCTTCCTATTGATTGTAGCCTTGAGAAACTAACCTTGCTTTGATCCTTACCACTTTTCCACTTTCATCTATCTTATTGTGGTAGACCCACATGGTGCCAATGATCTTACTATCATTTGGTCTTTGCACTAAGGTCCACACATTGTTGTTTTCTAACTATTCTATATCCTCTTGCATAGCTAGGGTCCATTCATCATATTTAAGAACTTCTATTATGTTCTTTGGCTCAAGTTGTGGGATGAAGGTGTAGCTGACCTATTCTTTGTTGATGATAGACCATGACTTCACCCTTCCAAAAGTATTGCCAATTATGAGCTCTTTAGGATGATCTTTAGCAAACTGGGGAGTTGGGTCCTTCTTTTCTTGTTCTTTCTCTTATTCATCTACTACCACTTTTTTTTTCCTTTGTCAATGATGTTGATCTCTTTTAATCTAGGAAATGCCTCATCTACAACATCATCATTTACAATATTCTTTGAAATAGAGGAGTTATTTCAACAAATTTAACACTAATCGATTCTTCTACTTTAGACAATTCAATGTTAAATACTCTATATGCTCTACTAGTAGTTTGTGTAGCCAAGAAAGTAAGACTTGAAAGATTTCTCATCAAACTTATTGAGAGAATCATTGGTGTTTAAAACAAAACAAGGACAATTAAAAACATAAAAGAAATTTATAGAGGGCTTTCTACCACACCATAACTAATAGGGGGTTCTCTTTAAGGAAGCATGAGTGGAAATCTGGTTTTGCACAAAATATGAAGTACTAACAGCTTCAGCCCAAAACTTCTTTGGTGTATCATACTCTAGAATCATGGTCCTCCCATTTCCTATAAACACCTATTCTTTCTCTATACTACCCCATTTTGTTGATGTCTATGAGGGGAAGAAAAGTTGTGTGAATAATTGGATTCCTAAAAAAACGTTTCACACATATCATTTTGAAATCCCCCCAGATGGTCACTATGGATAGAGAGGATTCAGCAAGAAGATTTGTTTTCAACTCATTTTTAAAAAGTAGAGAAAATGTCGAGAGAATCACTTTTTGAAACTAAGAAGAAAGTCCAAGTAATGTGAGAGAAATTGTCGACAATCACGAGGTAATACTTGCTACCATGAAGAGATTGAGTTCTCATTGGTCCAAATAGATCAATGTGAAGAAGTTTAAGAGATCTTTTGGTACCAAGGAATCCTTTGGATTTAAAGGAGGTTTTGTTTCAATTTCCTTATGTACAAGGTTTGTATTCCTCATCCTTCTCAAAGTCTAATTTGGGAAGTCCTTTGACCAATTTATTTTTGCTCAACTTCTTCAATTGATGCATATTTACATGACCAAGCCTACAGTGCCACAAAGATGTATCACTTTTATCAACACCAAGGCATTTACCAAGAATAGGCTTAAGAGAATAAAAAACAATAACATAATGATTTCCATTTCTAGTTCCCTTATATATGATATTGTAGGAGAGGGAATCTAGAAGCAAACATTCAAGAGAAGTAAATAACACAAGATATCCATTGTAACATAATTGAATAACATGAATAAGATTGTGATGTATGCCATCCAACTTTATGCATAGTGAATCACCCACATCACCCTCCCCTATAACTTTACATTTGTTGTTATCACCAAAAGTTGTTGGTCCTCCTTTCTTCTTTGTGAAATTTTTGAAGTGGCTTATCTGCCATCTGTCATATACTTGGAGAAACCACTATCAACAATCCATTTTCCTTTTATAAACAACATAGGAAGATGTCGGTGCTCAATTCAAACCTTGGGATATGGAGTTAGCTTGGGGATCGATTTCATCTTTGGGTTCTCCCCCTTCTCTTTGTGAGGACAATAAGTGGAATAATGATCATCACTCTTGCAATGTGCACAAACCATAGGGTTCTTAGATACAAATGACTCTCCATGGAAAATAGGAGGTTCCTTGGTTTTTTTATTACCCTACCCTTGCTTTTGGGAGCTCCCTCATATCCCAAACAACTTTTACCATTTTGTTTGTTCGAGTGATCTAAGACTTCATTGAGGGACTTTTTCCCTTTGAGGAACTTTTGCAAGGAGGATCTAATCTTGTGGTTATCATCACTTAGAGTAATAATAGTAGAAGAAAGTATAGCTAGAGCATCTTGAGCATGAAGCAAGTTTGCCTCTAGATAAAGGGCTTTATCCAAGTAAGAATCTCTTTCAAGAGTTATACTAGTTAATTCATTATTAGGAAATAAAGATTTAGAAGAAAGATCATTGACTTTAGCAAGCAATATTGTATTTTCATATCTAAGCAAAGTAAGCTCATAAATATAGATTCTATTTTCATCCTTGATATCATCACAAGCATGTCTAAGATAATTGAACTTGGCAACAAGTTTATGATTTTCAATTCTAATCAAAACTAGCCCATTAAGGCGAGTTTGATTTTCATTTTTAAGACTAATGTTCTTAAGATAAATACCATTCTCTACCCCAACTCCATTACATTGGAACTCAAGTTCAAGAAATTAACCTTGAAAAAAATCTATACTATAAAGAGGGACTTTCTCATTTTGATCAAGGAGATCAATTTTATCATACAAGTAATCAATAATTTTCCCTAACCTTTCATTCTTAGATTTGCATTTGGAAAAAGAGAAATAGGAAACATTAAGCATTTCAATAAGGGCTTCTTTAGATAAATCATTCAAGCTTACCTAACTTGTCTCACTTACCTCACATATGTCTTCACTAGTTAAGGCCATGAGAGAAAGGTGGAATTTGCCCTTATTGGATCTGGAATGACTAGAAGAAGACTCCTCCCATGCGACATGGGATGCATCTTCGCTTCTTCTTTCCTTATTGTCCTTATTCATGAACTTGTTTTCTTTCTTATGGTTCTCCTTCTTCTTGGAGCTTCTCTTGTGGTAGGACTTGTTTGCCTTGGGGTAATCATTCTTGTAGTGTCCCTTTTGGACACACTCATAACACCTTGGAGTGGAAGAGGAGGAGGGCTTTCCTTTGATATTCTTCCCATTGGAGTAGTTAGCTTCATGATCACTAGGGGCTTCATATTCACTTGAGGAGGGAGTAGCCCAGAAATCAAGTTGTTGAAGAAAAATGGCCTCCACTTGATCTTTGATGGCATTTTCCTTCATCTTCTTTGAGTCATTCTCTTCAAGCTTTTCTTCTTCTTCTTCTTCTTCTTTCTTGTCAAGTCTTAGTTGATAAGCTTGAAGGTTCCCAATGAGCTATGTGGTAGGAATCTTACCAAGCCTTCTTATTTCTTAAATGGAGGTCACCTTGGACTGCCACCTCTTAGGAAGAGACCTAAGGATATTGGAGTTAATGGTGCCTTGATCCATGGGTTGGCCCAAGGGAGAAAGTCCATTCACAATGGTGTTGAGTCTTGAGTAAATCTCATCCACTCTCTTTTTTTCCCCATCTTGAAGTTCTCAAGGACCCATTTGAGTATGTAGACATTAGACTCCTTGACATGCTTGGCCCCTTCATAGGTGATGCAAAGTTTGTTCCATATCTCATGAGTTGTGTCCTAAGAGGAGATACAGTTGAATTCAGAAGGAGTGAGAGATACATAGATGATGCTAATAGCCTTCACATTTAGCTAGACCTTCTTCAATATAGCTTCATCCCAAGTGGCCACATCTCTTTCCGGATCCTTATATGGAAGGGTGACTACTTTCCACATGGCATAGTTCATCCCTTGCAAGTAGAACTACATCCTTTGCTTCTAATAGAGGATGTTTGTGCCATCAAAGGTTGGTCATCTCATGAAGAATCCAACCTCCAAGCTCAGAGACCCAAGAAGGTTGTCGCCCATCTTCTCCTCTTGTGGGAGATCTTGTTAGAGAATATTGTGGATGTGATACTACTTGTTGGATCAATGGGCTCAAGATGGGGGGTTGAATAGAGCTTAAACAATTAAACAAGATTCATTAGACCTTCAAATTACTTCAAGGTATAAGATTGAAAATATGCAATTTGATGCAACTAAACAAACATAGCAAGGATAAGATAGATTAAATGAGATCCGGAACAAGCTATAAATAGTGGTTCCAAACTCCAAACTAGGATAGTGTACATCTACTACATCAAGATGTCAACCTCTAAGGTTTTGCAACCATTTCATACTTATATTCTATTATAAGACATACAATAAGACCTTCCTTTTACATGGAAAGGATACCTAGCCTTCCTTTTTAAGGATTAAAAGGAGCCAATAAACCATACAAGGTCTTACCTGTCTTATGAGCAACAGACTTCAACCTCTATAAGGCTTACTGTTATTGTAAGGACCCTGACCTTCGTTTAGGGTTTACCCTATTTTCTTTGCTTAACCTTGATGGTTTGATGCTTGCTAATCACCTTTAAGTAGTGTTTAGAGTTTAGTTGTGCTTTGTTGAGAGTTGGAGGTGCTACTTGCAAATAACCCAAGTCTAGGGTTTTGTAGGCAAGTTTGCCACCTTGTGAGGTGTTCCTCTCTCTCTTTGCTTCCTCTAAGGTTGAGAGGAAGGCTTGGGCTTGTTTCTTGAGTTCTCTGGGCTTTGGTTGAGCTTGTTTGGGCCTTGAGGTGCCTTGTTTGGGCTTGGTTGAGCCTTGTATCAGCCTAGGAGTGTTTGTGTCGGCCTGGTTGAGTGTGTGCCTCCCATGGTAATGGTGTGTGTCACCCATGGAGCAACATGTTGTGTCGCCCATGATGCTTGACCTAGCTTTGACCTTGTTTAGTGGACACTTGGTGCATATCTTGGCCATGTGGATGGAGCTTGCTAGAGTAGTGGCTTGAGCTCTAGGACAAGTGTCCCCAGGCAAGTGACACCTTGTGTGGACCAACCTTGTTTTCTCCTCCCTTTCCTTCTATATAGGCGTGGCCTTTCCTTAGCTTAGGATCCCTTTGGTTCCTCTCCACCTTGTGCATGACACAACCCTCCCTTTGCTTGTTGGTGGCCGATACACCCTTGAAGAAGCATCTTGGTGGCCGACACACCCTAGAGGAGCAAGTGGTGGTCGACATCCCTTGAATCTTGGAGTTCTTCTTCTTCCTTGGAGCTTGGAGCTTAAGGCGGGTTGCATAACTTCTAACCCTAGCTACCTTATCTCTTGCCATGATCTTATATACATGTTAGTAGCTTAGTTTCTTGCTTAGTACCCTTGTTGGTCGATCACCATGTGGTCTAGTGTCTCTTCTGAACTAGGGTTTAGGGAGAAATACTCCTTTCTCCCCTTGGTCTAGAGGAGTGAGTTTGAGTTGCTAGTGTCATGAGCAACACCCCTCTTTCCCTTAACCGATTGAGGTGAGGTTGTGTCCTAGTTGCTCAAGCAACACTCTCCTCTCACCTTGGGCTAGAAGGGTGAGCTTGTTGGTGATGGTTGATGTGCAAAAACCCTCCTTCTTAGTCGATTGAGGTGAGCCATCTTCCTAGGGTTTTCGAGTGCCCTTGTGTTTGAGGAAGAAAGATGACCTTGTGAGTGGTATCTTGATGTGTTGCCCGACAACCCCCTTACCTTAGCCTTGCACGTTACCAATGGGTGAGTGTGTGTTGGGCGACAGGCCTGATGGGCGTCAGCCCTTGTTGCTGTGACGGGCGTCAACCCTCATTCTTGTGATGGGCGTCATGCCCTTTGCTTTGCTTCGTGTTGGCCGTTAGGCCTTGACCAAGTTTTTGGCCGTTTTGTAGATTTGTTCTCTCTCTCTCTTGGTTGTTATTTCCTTGAGATGACCTGGACGACAGCCCTGTGTTGGGCGTTGCTGAGCTCCTTGTGACAGGCGTCACATGTATCGACCGATAACACTGAACCGCAACGGGCGTTGCCCGATAGCGCTATGTGCCCGTTACACTCCCTCTTGACGCGCGTTACTCTCTTTTTCTTGAGACGCAGCGTTGCGCTGCTGCTGGTTGCAACGTAGCATTGTGAGATGGTCCTGTGTGTTGAACCTTGGGTGAGGGTAGGTTTCCCGATGCATCTCTTCTAGTGAGGGTTGTAGCTCATATAGCGAGGGTTCCACGATGCATAGAAGCCGACCATTATATATTTCTTGTCCTTGCTTCCAAACGACGGTTACTCCTTGCTCATATAATGGTGATGATAATGGTAAAGCTTGTCCTTCATATCTGACATGACTACATGCATTAAGTGATCATCTTGATTATCTACATAATGATGAGATAAGGATAAGTATATAAATAGTTGCTTAGTAATGTGCTTTATGCACTTGATCACCAGATAATGTAAGGTTGATAAGTGTAGCATCTTGAATGTCATCTCATGATAGTAAGCATAGTCCTTATGTTGAAAACTATGATTATTGAGTACTCTAACCACACAAGTGATGATTAGCCATGAAAGGGCTATGAGAAACAGGTGGTGAGTAACATCACTTTAATAAATTACTCTTTTGGACGAGATTGCATATATGATGTGTTTGTTCCATGATGATGATGATGTAAGACTTGAGAGGCAGTGGCACTATATGATGA
This sequence comes from Alisma plantago-aquatica, assembly GCA_963693085.1. Taxonomy (NCBI): domain Eukaryota; kingdom Viridiplantae; phylum Streptophyta; class Magnoliopsida; order Alismatales; family Alismataceae; genus Alisma; species Alisma plantago-aquatica. The sequence continues at coordinate 1,067,655,789 of OY856411.1, read as the reverse complement.
GGGATTAAGATCCCATGGTATGTGATGATCCTTGTGATGGATATATATTGATTGGAAAGAGGCCAAGTGATAACATGTGATGTCAGATCCTTGAGATGGATCAGATTGATGTGATTACAATAAAAGCATAATGTTGAGTTTTATGTTGTTTACTTTCTGTTATATCTTGCATGTTATACAACTTGGTTGAATCTTGCAATCCATCTAAAAGATACTAAATAATCATAGTGGAATTATATCATATAGTTTCCCTGGGCATAGATCCATCATCATCAGGACTTGGTGATGGTGAAATGGGTTCTCCTGCAGGTTAACCCGGAGCGCATATTTTTGAATATGCGAGGTTTCTCCTAGCCTCAAATAGAGAGGTAAACGAGTTTAGCTGCGGTTGCAGACTCGGATATGTGATGAGCATGGTGAACAGGCCCATGGCTCCGGATATGTGTTATGATGAGCATGAATGTGTTCATGACTCAGACCACGGTGATCAGGCCCGTGGCTCAGTTTTACTAGCGCCGTGACCTGTACCAAGGCGGGCTAGGCAGAGGGTAGCCTGAGGAGCTGACCCTGTGGCTAAAGGCCACTTGAGCATGAGACTATGGTCCTGCTTTGTTTCTCGTGTACTGACCACGAGGGGTGAGGTCGTGGATTCTGGCTCTTCCATTGACCTTGTATGGCACCGGTTATGGGCTTTGCAGCCGAAGGTTGGATTTGAACGGTACAGTTCATTTCCTCAGGGCATAATAATACGTAATTAAGCTGGATAGTGTTACTGCTTAAGACAAACACAAAACATTGGTTGAGGCCTTGTTTGTGTAGTTAACTTTATTTATCTTGTAGTTGCTTGTGCGTTTCTCATATGTGGAGAGCTTTATATATATCTTATCTTGTCAATCATGTTCCATTAAGAAATATGTTGGTTATATGCCTTTTGTATAGCTGGTAAGTTTGATGGTAAGAATGGCTTTTCTTTTCATAAATTGCTCCTGTTATATCCCTTATCAGTAATATGCTATTATAAGCTCTATCTTACCCGAGGTTTTGTAGTTTTGGCGGGGAGTTATGCCTCCCGCTGGGACAATGTTCAATTGTCTCACTCCGCTGAGTTACACCCTTTTTAGGTGGTCGAGCTAGACGTGGTTTTGGTCGTGGTGTCACGGCCGAGCAGCAAGAAGAGCAGTAGAAGGCAAGCGATGGATATGCTGCTGTTTTGGAGTTTTGTGATAGAGTCTAGAGTCATCCCTGTACTCTCAGGTCCTTGGCAGTGTTTTGATGTTGTTTCACGATGCACGGTCGATGATGTTTTGTATATCCTTCTGTTGGCCGGATGTGGGCCTCTATGTATATATGACAGGTGATGAACTCATGTGATGGCAAGACAACTGTTTCTTTAAGTTGTGAACAAGTTTCAAGGAATGTATATGTTTAGGTAACATGTTTTCTTGCAGGATGTGGACTGGAATGTAAAAGTTTCTTAGTTTATCAGTTTTCCACAATCGGTTTTAATTAACCCGTGTTTTCGATAATCTGTGGTTATGGTGATTTCCGCACATTTTCACGTAACACCTCACTGTCTGTGTGATAGTGGGATGTGTTGCCACAGTTATGACCCCACCTTTCGGTAACCCCTAATTAAGGGAGACTGAGAGGTCGAAGCCACACACATGATTTCCAGATTAAAGGTTCAGAAATTAACCAAGACCTATTATTAAATTTTAATAGACTAAATTGCAAAGCTGTAAGAAAATAAACTTTTGCATACCTTTTTAAAACTTGGATCTCTAAACTTCTATCGACATATGAATTCTACTCTAACTAATCCTCCTTGTATTTTAATTCATGTATTTCACAATATGATGATTTACTATTTGTCCTTTTGGCTTTGTACCTAAAATGCTGATAAACAAAACGTCAATCAACATAAAGCTGGTATGTGGGGGAACCAATAATCGTGCAATTATTCATAACAATGTATTGCAACCAATTACCATTTAACAAAAAATTTTACATTTTAAATATAACTACGCAATCCATGCATTCTCTATCCTCTACACGGTCCCTACAGTGGACATGGATGCTACTTTCCTTATAGTAGATCCCCACTAAACCCCTCATGGTCCCACATATAAGTGAACCAGTTTCTAGGGTTGAGTCACATGGCACTACCCGTAAGTAGCCCACTCCTTAAATCATGACATGCTAAAGGGTCTCATGGCACTACACTTGGTAGCCCAGTTTCTAACCCACGATAACCTAGTCCTTACTCTAGGTTACCCCTTTTTAGCCTTTACAAGCCATAGAGGTGGATTTGGATCTAAGCCAGTTATATACATATATATATTCATGGTGATAATCATAGTCACTTTATAGTTGCATGAAATAAAAGGCATCCAACAGTTATTTCAAGCAACCGATAAACACATTCGGAAATCTCCGCGAAACTTAAGAGATTATTCATAAGTGTAACCACATACCTGTTCAGTAGATTTCTCAAGCTAATATCAATTCCAACCAAGAAAGCCATCCAAGCAAGTAGTTCAACCACACAATCAAAAATCCTGAAAAACACATGTACTCTATTTACTACACACTTTATCAAGATTCTTTCTATTCAACTTGAAATCACTGCCTAAGGTTTCCGTATCCATTTTAGGGTTTTGTTTTGCAATTAGGGTTTCACTTCATTTACTATTTTAAACCCCAATTGTATATGATTGCTTACAAACCCTATTTATCTCATCTATTCTTCACGAAAGATATTAAGGTTATCTTTTGACAACATATTACCCTAATTTCAATTTAAGGCACAATTAAACATCAATTAAGTCCCTTATGCCTCTTTTACATTAAAGCTACTATTTTTATCCTTTTAATCCATGACAAGATCATTATGCTCATTAATCATGTTCGAGTTCTTTTTAACAACTCATATTTCATTAATAATTATAGTCCAATTCACTTATGATCCTTATTTATCACTAATTCCACTTTTATACACTAGGAAACTCTAATTATCCATATTAAGGGTTTTTATCCACAAAATAGTCAAAAACACCATTTTCATATCTTCGAGATTAATCTCCATATTAAACTCATTAATCCTCATAACTACCCAAATTAGGGTCTTTAAGCCCATTAAAGCATATTCATTTACATTAAGCCAATTAAGTTCGAAGATCATTCCTTGAGATCAAAATCGTAGTTTTTGATAATAACAGGTTAATATCCCTTTAAACCATGCACATCAATTTACGAGATCCCCTAACATTAAAACTAGGGTTTCTTATTCATAAAAAGCATTAAAGTTACTAACTTTGTGCACTTTTCAGAATAGAATCAAAACTAATCTACAATAGTATTTTTATTGGATTCCTTGTATTTTTCTGAGTAAGATTCATATATAACATGTCTGATTCCAAGTTACTAATCATTAGATATGAATTTCCTAAAATCATTACCTTCAGACGAATCCCAGAGCGCCACGTCATTCTTTGCTCTCTATTTTCCAGCGATTGGCTCACGGACCTTCCTTTAGATCCACCTAACATGAGACCCAGGTCCGACTCCATCGTCTTCTACCTTCGTCCGTCGCTTAGTTCATGAACTAGGCACCCTCTTTATCAACTGGAGGGTTGACCTCACGTTTGGGGTCGTCGGAGGAGCAGGAAATGGTGCTCCCGCCTTCGCCTGGCCCTTTCGAAGCCAATTCTGGTTTCACTTTGGTCTGAGTAGGTAAGAACAGAGCAAGACACCAGCCCCATTGGCCGGCAGCATATTGGATCAAGAGAGCGGAGGAGAGCAAGTATCTCTGGGAAATTAGAGGCCGGTAAAGCATGGGTTAGACTCCAAGGAGTCTTGCGAACGTGATGATATCTTTTCCTTGGTCTCGTTTGCCCTTATATCGAGTATGGGTATAGGGGTAGCCTCCTGGGAGCCTGCAGATTGGGCATATCCTCTATACGTTTCCAAACTGGGTAAGATCTAGGATGTATGGGTGTAGATTTTGCTCCCAAACTCATTGGGATACTTTCCCAACTCTCTCGCACACTAGGCTGCGAGGAAATCACCCTCGAAATTCCCCTACACTGCTTCCTAGTTTCCTATCTTGGCGCAAGGTGGGTGATGATGTAGATGTCATTGGATTTAAGATTAATGGCTGTTGTTCCACGCACATTAGCAAATAAAAACCCATTAGAAAACAAAATTGTGACATTTAATACTTTCCTTTTATAATGCCCACACTTTAGGGATTTTTGTAAAATCAATATCTCTCAAACCGTGTACCCTTTTAACCCCAAATTTTAAGGGAAAGTCTATAAAGACTTAATATACCATTTTACGAAGACTGAGTTGAGAAAGAGAAAGGAAAACCCAATTTTCTTCATATGCAAGTCAAAGACTTATAAGGCTTATTTTATGCATTAAAACATATATTTTTTTCTTTCCTCTTTTCCTATTTTCTTTATTTTGACTACCCTTTCCATTAGTAATCACTTGTAAATGAAAACTAATCAATTGTGGCCATCAATGCCCCTTTCTAGAGATTTCTATACATTTCTCATAAATGCATTACTTAAAAATCCATTACCTTTTATCTTTCTCTATTATTTAAACTTTTCTTCTTTTCTTTTCTTTTATATCCATTATTGGAATAATAATACAATAGAAATCACGAAATTTCTATCAAAGGGGATATTTTGCAAAGAAGCCCACCCTTTGAAACAAAGCATACAACCTTTTCAATGCAAGTCCATATTCCTAAAATATTACATTTTAATTATAACACATGGAAAAATTGAGGTTGTAACATCCTTCCCCTCTTATAGGAATTTTTTCCTCAAAATTTCATCAAGCAAACAACAAATCAGGGTAAGATTTTTTTTTACATGTCCATCATTGGCCCCTATGTGGATTTTCCCTATCCATGGCGCTTCCAAAGAACCTTTATCATCACATATTCCTTTCTCTGAGTTCTTTCACCTTGGCATCTATAAATGTCCTCATAGGTGACTCAGGTCATTTCAGCCTCCCTTGGGGCTCACTAGGTTCATTTCTCTACACATGGTCCAGGTACCTCACATAGTGCTCTAAATTGGACACATGAAACTCATCACACATCACATTATCCTGAGGGGTAAGGGCAACCTTAACCTTCTCCACCAAACCATGTCAAAAGAACTCATGCATCGGGAACTTAGCTCTCTTAGCTATAACTTAGAGGGGTTGGATTTTCATGTCACATATTCCCCCACAGTGAACTACATGTCATTCTCCTATGCATCAGCTTACAACTCATGTCGTCTCTGGGATCCTTTCAGCCATTGCATGATCAACGTGACTTCATCTGCACACACTGTGGTCCTTTCTTGACCTTCGCGAGGTCCCTTCACCAACATCATCTTAATGAAGTAGTGACCGACGCAACCTTTCTTGCAGAGCTTCTTTACATCCAGATACTGGATATGGTGGTTATCATCACATCTTACTGAAGAAAAGAACTGTTCTCCATGTATCACCCTGAACGAGCACACATGCTCTCATCGGACCCTTTAGTCTAGATCATACTAACCATTAGTTAGTTGGAGGTGATAAACTGTACTAACATGGAGTTCTTCATGTTTCTACTTCCACCTCACAGAAGTGAACCTTTAGGTTATACTCAAGAACTTTTGAACTCACTTCCTGGTGTAGTTGAACCATCTCTCTCATATGTAGTTCAACTCGATCTGTCCCTTGACATAACTCTTTCTTTCTCATGTCATCTAGGTAAGGCGATCTACCATAACCCATATTGCATCTTGACCTTCCTTGGTCCTGGGGAGATTTACAACATCCATAGTGATGAACTCCCTTTCTCTTTCGGGGACTCTTTATCCCTTATATCAATGCACTGGGTTACTGGTGTTCGTCCTTCACCCTTGGCTTGCATGGCCATATACCCCATGCAACTTTATCTTAGGCATCTAAAGTACTACTGGAACTTATTATCTTGGTATTACCATGGTGTATGGTGATCTGTATGTCATGATTCTTCAAGATCGATTCCTCAGAAACCCTAAAACACTTTAGTCGGGGTTTCATCACCTTCCTTTCCAAAGAATTGCATTTGAGGTTCTACAGCCATCCTTTCATTGCATCAAGGCCTAGACTGGCTAACCAAACAACCATTAACTTGTTCAACAGATCTCATTACATCTGAGTATTAGCCAAACATATCTCCTTTCCAAACTTAGGGTTAGCCTAACAACCTCTTCTAGCTTCTAGCCAAACTAGTCAGATATATCTCAACCAGAGCATCCATTACCACTTCACATCCTTAGGTATTAGGTAACATTGAAGACATACACTTCCATGTATTTCACTTATCATCTCGAACTCTAAGTCTATCTTCATTGAAAACACTTTGAGCTCATCTTTTTGGTGATCCAACTCAACCTTATATGACTCATATCTCATGATAAAAACATCCTCATAAGGTGACTACCTCATTCCTCTTAGTGGTTGCAAACCATCCATGTATCATTCACTTTACCAGGGTATGTTATCATCTTTGTCCCCATATCACATGGCAACGTTCCAACCCACATCATCTTTATCCTTGGTGTATGGCATGCGTATTGTCCTATCTCTCGCTCCCATAACAGGAGGAAATACTACCACATTTTTGGCCAGTAACGTCGCTGCCCATAGCGTTGGTTTTACTAGAATAACTGACCTAATAGACTAATACATCCGTTTTATCATAAAAACCGACCTTATAGGTTTCCCACCGTGAAAATTCGCACAATTTTGGCTTCGTGCCTCAATCTATTGGGTTAGTTTTTAAAAATAACCGATGCTATAGGGTCAACAAAAAATGCGGGCACCGCTTTGGAACTCTAGAGTCAGTTTTTATATATAACCGAACTTACAGATGCTGACCTATAGCGTCGGTTCTAGTGCAAAACCGACCCTAAAAGTTTATTAAAAAAGGTGCCCGGACTTAACCTATAGCGTTGGTTTTTTAAGATAACCCACGCTATAAGTCAGGTCTATAGCGTCAGTTATCTTAAAAAAGTGACGCTATAGGTTAAGTCCGGGTACCATTTTTTAGTAGACTTTTAGGGTCGGTTTTTACCCAAAACCGACGCTATAGGTCTTCTATTATAGCACATAGCAGCCCGATGGTAAGGTTTAGGTTTCCATTTGCCGCTACTTCTTCCCCATTTCCACTCTCACGCTCAAAGAAAAGTAATGTCGCCTCTACGAAGGTGACCTCTCATAACCATCTCCTTGTCCGAAAAGAGGCAAACTAGTGTTGTTTTCCTTGGATGACGACGCCCAAGCTTCTTACCACCATCTCAGGCGACGACAACGCTCGTTACCCCCATCTCCGGCGCCATTTCCTTGGACGACGATGACGACGTTGCATCTCTCTCCAGTGCTTTCTTCCTTAAGCTCCCTCACCGACCGGTTCTTCTCAAGGTATTTCTCTCTGCCGCCTCATCACTCCTCTGTTTACGTTTACTTTCAAGTAACTGACCAGGTAGCACGACCGTGTTGGGCAGCACAGTCGTGTTAGGAGCAGTAACAAATTCAAAATTGACAAATTTTGATGATTCTGCAACTCAGCCAACACGGCCATGTTGGGAAGCATGGCCGTGTTGTTTGCACGGCCGTGCTGCCCAACACGGCCGTGTTGGCTGAGTTGCAGAATCATCAAAATTTGTCAATTTTGAATTTGTTATTGCTCCTATAAATTGATATATACTGACCCCTAATTAATACATTATAACAGAATTGAATCGTGCATTTGTGTTGTTGCAGTTGCTATTGACTTGTTGTTGACTTGCATATATTTCTTCTTCAGCTTACAGGTGAGGTATAATATTCTCACTCTCCCAATGTGCCATTTTATTTGACTTGTAAATCAACCAATAATAAAAATATGTATTCATTCATATCTACATTTTGTTATCAATCACATATGTAATCATTATATATACATTCCAAAAATATGAGGGTAGACATTGTGTATTCTCAGATTGACACTTTAGGGTTTATATATGAGATCATAGATGCATGATGTTTAACTTAATATATAAATATGACAATAATACATTTATGCATGTATCAACTTAGAAACCCATTCAAAATTTACTCATAGGAGTAAATTTTGGATAGTCCCCGGTTTGGGACTATTTTTGGATATTTAATCTCACTTAGGATGTAACTGTATAATGTATGTTTAGTTTTGAAGAAAATTTTAGTTGTATTTCCTCATTTGTTCTCTGGGTACATATGTGAGTGGTTATTTATCATTTACATCGGTGTACTTGGAGAACTTAGGGGAAATGCTGCTGAAATTTTCTTCAAAACTAAACATAAATTATACAGTTACTAGTGAGATTAAATATTAAAAAATGGGATAGGTGTTACACTTTAGTATAAAAGTAATTAACTTCCTATCAATAAAAACTTACAGCTTATAGTATCAATATTAAATGCTTAGTTTTATAATTAATTTTTAATGTGATATAGAAAATGGATCAAAGTTGGATGTCTATCAAGAACCGTTGTAGTCCAGAGTTTGCCAAAGGTCTTGATGAATTTATCAGATTTGCTGAGGAACATAGGAAACTACTTACAGATAGGTTCTATTGTCCATGTAGACATTGTGGTAACAATTTGAAAGTTGATACTGGTGAGGGAATTAAGAATCATGTCATATGCAATGGGATTATACAAGGTTATAATGAATGGTATTGTCATGGAGAGAAAATTAATAATGGATCAGAAAATGTCGATACTAATAGTTGTGGCATAGAAGATATAGATAATGATGATAATTTGAATGATGAACCGATTCAGGATGACCCGATTTAGGATGATATGGTTGATGAGATGCTACGCAGTTGTCGGGACAATGTCGATCCACTTTCTTTATTTGCAAACATTATCCATGATGCTAAAAAACCTTTATATAAGGGTTGTACTAAGTTCACGAGGTTGAGTGTTGTGGTGCGATTATATACTCTTAAAGCTCAAAATTGGGAGAGTGATAAGAGTTTCACTTCACTATTGTCTTTGTTAAAGGAAATTCTTCCTGAAGGCAACGAGCTTCCAATTTCAACATATCAAGCAAAGAAAATAATGTGCCCAATGGGAATGGAGGCTAAGAAGATTCATGCATGTCCAAATGATTGTGTGTTATTTCAAAAGGACTATAGTAATTTAATAAATTGTCCAAAATGTGGTGCGTCAAGGTATAAGACCACAAATTCATCTAAGGCTAAAAATGGCTCTCCTGTCAAGGTGATGTGGTATCTACCAATAATACCACGATTTCAATGCTTATTTGCTAATACAGAAGATGCACAAAATTTGTCTTGGCATGGGGAGTTAAAGGCCAATGATGATGGCGTCCTACGACATGCATCTGATTCACCACAATGGAAGAAAATTGATTTATTATACCCTCAATTTGGTAAAGAACCAAGAAACTTAAGACTTGGACTCTGTATAGATGGAATGAATCCCTATGGTACATTAAGCAACCAACATAGCATGTGGCATGTTATGATTGCTATATACAATCTTCCTTCTTGGTTGTGTATGAAAAATAAGTATGTCATGTTGTCAATATTGATATCAGGGCCCAACCAACCTGGAAATGATATTGATGTTTACCTTCAACCTCTAATAGATGACCTAATGAAACTATGGGAAGAAGGTATTATGACATATGATGCTTCATGTAAAGAGACCTTCAGTTTGCGTGCTATGTTGTTTTGCACGATTAATGACTTTCCAGCTTATGGAAATTTGTTTGGATATGGCATAAAGGGTTACAAAGCATGTCCTGTTTGTGAGGAAAATACTGATTCAATCAGACTGAAACATGGTGGTAAAATCATATATCTTGGTCATCGGAGATTTCTCCCACCAGTGCATCCTTATCGAAGGAAATGTAAAACCTTTAATGCGTCAACTGAGGAACGAAGTGCTCCTAAACCTATACCAGGAAATGTTGTATATGATAGGGTGAAACATATTGTTAATGAATTTGGAAAGAGTTCAAGTAGTCATACACTCGCATGTGACAAATCTCTATACAATAAGATGTCAATATTCTGGGATCTTCCTTATTGGAGATCTTTGGCAATTAGACACTGCATTGACGTCATGCATGTTCAAAAAAATATTTTTGATAGCATCATCGGTACGCTATTGAACATACCAGGAAAGATTAAAGATGGCATCAAATCTAGAAAAGATTTAGAATTAACAGTTGTAAGAAAAGAATTATCAGTGGAGATCAGGGGTCGTCACACATATTTACCACCAGCTTGTTACACTTTGTCAAAGAAAGAGAAAAAGACTTTCTTTGAGTGCTTGTATAATATTAAGTTTCCACAAAGATACTCTTCTAATATTCATAGATTGGTATCAATGAAGGATCTGAAACTGATAGGTCTCAAATCTCACGATTGTCACACCTTAAGGCAACAAATTTTACCTGTGGCTATTCGATCTATACTACCGAAGCATGTAAGGTTTGCAATCACAAGACTCTGTTTCTTCTTCAATGAAATATGCAACAAAGTGATACATCCTGATACTCTTGATAAATTATAGAAAGATGTAATTGTTACCATGTGTCAGCTTGAAATGTACTTTCCTCCTTCATTTTTTGATATCATGGTTCATCTTGTAGTACATATTACAAGGGAGGTGAAGATGTTGGGTCCAATTTTCTTACACTGGATGTATCCATTTGAACGCTACATGAATGTTTTTAAATGTGATGTTCGAAATCGTTATCGTCCTGAAGGGAGTATTGTTGAGGGTTATGTGGCTAGGGAGGTGATGGACTTTTGCAATGATTTTTTGAATTGCAATGAAACTTCTAGCGATCTAAAAAATCCCCATCACACTGAATCTTATTGTGGCAAAGGAACTCTGGGAGGACGAGTGAAAGGAATCAGTTGTGAGTTGTGGGAACAAGCGCATTTGTATATTTTACACAACATCGATGAAGTTAGTGGCTACATCACAGAACATAATGATCTTATCAAGAGAAATCATCTGCGATCCAGTTCAATGTGGCTTGCAAGAGAGCATAATCGAACATTTATTAGGTGGTTTGAAGAGAAAATATTTAATCAACTATCTGAATCACTGGATAATGTTGCTGAGAACATAAAATGGCTCGCCTTTAAGCCAAAAATGGATGTCATGTCATATGAAGGTTATGACATAAACGGATTTTCATACTACACAAAGCGTCAAGATGAAAGTAGTGTAGTTCAAAATAGTGGGGTCACTATTCAAGCTTGTTCATTGTATTTTGCTAGTGCCAAAGATAAAAGACCACATGAAGTTGAGGACATATGGGAAATGGACTATACAAATTTTTGAGTTCCTATCCTTAGGTGTAATTGGGTTGACAACAACAAAGGAGTTTTAGTGGATGAGTTGGGTTTCAAATTGGTGAATTTTGAAAAGATTGGCGAGAAAGATGAGCCATTCATCATGGAAGACCAAGAAAAACAAGTATTCTATATTGATGACCCGGCAAATAAAATTTGGTCTGTCATTCTTCATGGAAAAAGACAATTTACTGTAGATCTTATAAATGAAGAAATACTACGAAAAGTATGATGATTCCAGTCCATTCTCAGTTGGTTTACCAAGTGTAAATGTTGAAGATAACACCGATGAATATTATAAATGTCAAGACCATGCTAAAGGAATTTTCCTTAACTAACAACTCAACCAATACTAGAGGCATGTATTCTTTGAATTTTTTGTTTTATTATCATTCAAGCTAGTATACCTTATTAGTTGTGCTTTTATTATCACTTATTTTTTTTATCATGTATACTTGCAGGTTCTAAAATGGCGAGTGAAGATGAACATTCTGAGCATGAGCATGAGCACCATGAGGATGGTAGTGGTGATGATAAGAAAAGTAGAGGTCCCACACTGATGCGTAGGCTGTAGGAGCTCAGGGCTAAAGGGGACAAATTGCCAGTCCAGTTTGATATCACAGGAGCACCTGTTGGGGAACATGCTAGTGCTTTCAAACATTATGTAGGGGCAACCGCACGCAGTAAGGTGCCAATAGATATAGAAAATTGGCATGATGTTCCTAATGCCAAAAAAGATCTCATATGGAAAGATATATCTGTGAGTAGAAGTGATATTATTTTAATATATTTTTTATCTATTGATTCTAATTTAGTTTTCTTGGAATTAATTGCTTTTCAAAACAACATTATTAATTGCTTATTTTATATGTATAGGGTGTTTTTCATCTAAATCAAAAAGATCACAAGAAAAGAGTGCTACAACATTGTGGTGTACGATGGAAGGGTTTTAAGACATATCCTAAACAAAAGAAGAAAGCAACAGATGTATATATTTTATAGATCCTGAGGTGTGGGAAACATTTTTTGCAGCTAGGAGATTGGGAGAGTTTCATGTAATATAGATTGTGATGTATTGTATGAATCTTTAATTTTATACAATTAAGGAGGTGAATCTTTTGATACATGTTTGCCAAGTCTAAATTGCAATATCTCATTTTAAATGATCAGGCTATCCACCAGGCTCAAAAGGAAAGACCGGCCAAAAATGTGCATGACCATCGCTTGGGGCCCAGTGGTTATGCCTTCCGCCGCCAACTACAAGAGAAGCAATCCTCTTCTGGAGAAGAATCTAGTACAACTCAAGTTGAGCGTCCACCCCGACACTTGACATGGATTGATGCTAGAAAGAATCGAGCAGGTGAAATTGTCAACCCTGCAACTAAGGAGGTGGCACAAAAGATGGTAGGTTTATCCCAACTAAGTAAAGAGTAACTCCCACAAACTTAGATTTATTTATATCTAATTGATATTGTGATTTAATATTTTTATTAACTATGAATAGATTGATCTCCACGAGCAAAGGAAGGAAGGAAAGTTCATCCCAACTGGCCACATGGATGAACTATCAGTTGCTCTTGGTACGAAGGAGCATCCTAGCTGTGTTAGGGGATTAGGAGCTGGCATAGTATTCAAGTCTTATTTTGGCCCTTCGCAATCTAAAAGAGGTCGTGCAGGAGGTCTTACATAAGAGGAGGTTGAAGCATTAGTAGCGCAGAAAGTATAAGAAATAATGTTTTCATTTCAGCCTACTCAACCTTCTCAACCTATTCATACTGTGCGTCTCTCAAGTGATGTGGTACAAGCCCATGCTACAGTTGTAGAAGGTCATGGGAGCACTCCGAATGACCCACAACAACAATCTGTAGTAAGTTTTTGTTCTATATGTTGTGTTATTAGTATGATATATATATGATAATATATATAGTTGTAACATGTATCTGTTCTACTACTTATTATATAACCTATATTATTTCAATCTAGGTTGGTATGAACTATAAACTTGCAATGGAGGTTCTAGAATATAATGTTGTGGCAGCGGACAAGGTGTACAACCTTGGTGGTACATTGCATTGCCAACAAATTACTGATGACATTTTCCGTGTGTCCATCCATCTTGTGTATGACGAAATGGGGGACAAACCACTACCCATACCTAATCCTGAATATAGTACAGTTGAAAAAGCAAAGGGTTCTATGGTGGGTTGGCCTAGACACTTGGTTATCAATGACCAGGTATACTTGAATTCTACCATGTTTTTCATATTTGACTGCATATATGAACTCGTGTAATAGAAGTATGTAATTCAATTAACAGGTTTGCAAACCAAAAAGTAAAAATTCTACTAGTCATCCTCCTATGCCCAAGCCATCTATTATTCCAGAATCCACATTCGACGAGTTGGGAAGTAAATGTAAATGTTTGTGTCGATACTTAGCCAACCAAAGCTCTAGACTACAAATGTTGATCAATTTAATAGAAGATGCAACTGGGTGGGACTTTGAGAATTATATTTTTCTTGATGATATTATAGAGTTGTTCCGTTATGATTGGTTGAATACTTCGATATTAGAAGTATGGATAAGGTAAGGATTTATCAACATAGAAAATTCCAATACACATTTTTAGCTTATTTCTACATATGAAAATAATTACAAATGTTTAACAGCCATTTATATACCGAGGCCACAAACTTTGATATAAAGAATGTTGGATTCTTAGTTCCTTCGGTCACTAGTCAGGTGGAGACAAATATTGAGGAAGTGAGTGAGTACTTCTCTGATGCATTCAATATTTTGCTACTATGGGAAAGGAAATTATCCTAATTCCTTTTAACGTCCAGTAAGTATTATTATTCAATATAATTTTAATAGTGAACAAATGTATTTATTTTAATTTTTGTTTTATTCTTACTCAGATCTAGACATTGGGAATTAGTGGTGATTGTCCCAAAATTGATGACTCTTTATTATCTTGACCCAATGGGAAAAACAACAAGGGGTCACAAACTGAAATTTCCATCTATGGCATAAGCATAAATATAGTCAATGCTTCCACTACTACAGAAATAGCATTCAGTGACACTTTTCTGGGCGTCGGTTATTAAGGAAAACCGACGCCTTCTATGTTAGGCGTCGGTTGTTTACGAAAACCGACGTCTATATTCGAAGACCAGCCAGACACGGGTACCGCTTTGTCTTCAGCGTCGGTTGTTTATAACAAATCGACGCTTAAAGTCGCCCGCGAAATCCATTTTTTGATAAAAAAAAATAGTGTCATTTTCAGCGTCGGTTATTTAGGTAGAAACTGACGCCTATGTGCGATGAAAATTTGCACGAAAAGTGTCACCTTCAGCGTCGATTATTCAAGGATAACCGACGCTGAAGGTGGTTCCCGCCAAACAATTTCATGAAAATATCGTCCAATTGGACGTCGGTTTTTTCCAACAACCGACGCTAAAGATGTTTAGGCGTCGGTTGTTGTAAGAAACCGACGCTATTTGGGACTTTATAACCCGCGATGCCCGACTCTTCCCCTTTCTTCTGTTTCATTGCGAGCCCTTTTTTCTGCTTCTCCGTCGATTTCCCACGCTGTCGCCGTCGATTTTTCTGCTCCTTGTTCTCCACGACAGCGCCGTCGTGCCGCCACTGCTACTCCGGCGCCCCCTTCTCCGCCGCCACTGCTGCTGCACCCCCTTCTGGACCGTGCCCCCTTCTCCAGACGCCTGGAGATCGTTGCCGCCGATGCCGCTGGTCCTTGGTCTGCCTGCCTGACGCCTGGAGCTCGCCGCCGCGCCACCTTCCTCCTTGCCGCCGCCCGCCGACGCCTGCCTGCCTTCCTGACGTCCTTGCCGCCGCCCGCCGACGCCTGCCTGCCTACCTGACGCCTGGACCTTGTCGGTGCTCCTTGCCGCCGAAGTAAATATCCTATTGCTCTATTATACTAGTAATGCATGATTAGTTTTACTGATTTCCTTGCTGCTTTCAGTGATTAATGAAATAATTGGGTACTGCTGTAATGCATCGAAGTAAATATCCTATTGCTCTATTATACTAGTAATGCATGATTAGTTTTACTGATTTCCTTGCTGCTTTAAGTGATTAATGATTGGTACTACTGGTTAGTATTACTTTAGTGATTACTTTAATTCAACAATTCGTAGTTTGTTATTTACAATTACTGATCTGCTTGCCGATTTTAATGATTAGAGATACTGATTAATAGTAAGTATTGATGAATACTTAGTTAATTACTGATTTGTTGATTAGATATGTATAGAAGTTCCTTATAAATATATTTTTTACATACACATACATGTAATTTTGTATAAAATACATGATGTAGTGTGATCTTAAATCCTAGAGTGTACCCCTTTTGTTCTATGATGGTATCTATGACCCTAAATACATCCATAAGGGTCTATTGTATCCTAAAGAAGATTTATTTCTTCCTTCTGCCCTAATTTTTATATGGATCTTAATCTTATATCGCTTACTCATAAATAAGGAAATATCCTCCCTTATGACCACCTTGATGTGTATGTCCCATATAATCCACATGTTGGACCCTAATGATACAATTTTTTTATGTTGAAAACGAATGTATGTTTCAAGTGTTGAACCTAATGTTGGACAATGTGTTTGTTATAGGTGGTACACATTTATTATATATAAGAATGACATCACATGTGTTTGTTGGCCTAGAATGTGAACAATCATTGTTTTTTATATTACTTGTACATCAGTATAAATTAGAATGAACAATCACTAAATTATGTACTGTTTGTATGGAGTCCGACTTCATTGTAGATATCTATTATTGTGTTTGTTGGCCTAGAAACCCTTCCAAGATTGACTCATTAGGAGTAAATCTTGGATAGTCCCCGGTTTGGGACTGTTCTTGAACACCTAATCTCACTTAGGATGTAAGTGTATAATGTGTATTGAGTTTTCGAGAAAATTTTGGTAGCATTTCCCCGTTTGTTCTCTAAGTACATATGTACTTAGAGAACAGCGGGGAAATGCTGCCGAAATTTTCTTGAAAACCCAATAGACATTATACACTTACTAGTGAGATTAGGTGTTCAAGGATGGGATAGGTGGTACACATTTATTATATATAAGAATGACATCACATGTGTTTGTTGGCCTAGAATGTGAAAAATCATTGTTCTTTATATTACTTGTACATTGGTATAAATTAGAATGAACAATCACTAAATTATATACTGTTTGTATGGAGTCTGGCTTCATTGTAGATATCTATTATTGTGTTTGTTGGCCTAGAAACCCGTCTAAGATTGACTCATTAGGAGTAAATCTTGGATAGTCCCCGGTTTGGGACTGTTCTTGAACACCTAATCTCACTTTGGATGTAAGTGTATAATGTGTATTGAGTTTTCGAGAAAATTTTGTTAGCATTTCCCCGTTTGTTCTCTAAGTACATATGTACTTAGAGAACAGCGGGGAAATGCTGCCGAAATTTTCTTGAAAACCCAATACACATTATACACTTACTAGTGAGATTAGGTGTTCAAGGATGGGATAGGTGGTACACATTTATTATATATAAGAATGACATCAAATGTGTTTGTAGGCCTAGAATGTGAACAATCATTAGAATGAACAATCACTTGTTTTCCTAATATATACTTGTTTTCTCTGATCATAGAATGGATAGATCATGGATGTCCATTCGTAATCGTTGCACCCCAGAGTTTATATCTGGTCTTGATCAGTTTATTAGATTTGCCGAAGAACATAGGAAAAAACCTACAGATAGGTTCTACTATCCATGTAGGCATTGCGGTAACAACTTGAAAGTCAACACTGGTGAGGAAATCAAAAGTCATGTCATGTGCAACGGGATTGTACAAGGCTATACAGAATGGCACTGGCATGGAGAGATTTCAAAATCAAAACCAGTAGATGTCGATAGCAGTGCTTGGGTGGAAGAAGAAATTGCCTCCGATGACGTAAATGTGAACGAACCAGTTCCAGCAGACATCGTTGATGCGATGTTGGATAGTTGTAGGGTAGAGCACACCGATCCACCTCCTATCTTTACAAACATTGTGCATGATGCTAAGATACCGTTATACACATGCTCTGCTAAGTTTACGAAGCTTAGCGCTGTGTTGAGATTGTATAAGTTGAAAGCTAACAATAGATGGAGCGACAAAAGCTTCACTTCATTGTTGACTTTGTTGAAAGAAATGCTTCCTGAAGGAAACGAGCTTCCAATCTCAACATACCAGGTAAAGAAAATGTTGTGCCCAATGGGAATGGAGGCCAAGAAGATACACGCATGCCCAAATGATTGTGTATTATTTCAAAAGGACTTTGTAGATTTGAAAGATTGTCCAAAATGTGGTGCGTAACGGTATAAATTGACGACTTCGGGGGAGTCCAAAACTGGTTCTCCTGCCAAGGTGTTGTGGTATCTACCTATAATATCACGGTTTCAACGCTTGTTTGCAAATCCGAAAGATGCGAAGAATTTGAGGTGGCATGCAGATGTTAAGAAAAATAATCATGGGATCCTACGACATGCGTCTGATTCCCCATAGTGGAAGAAGATTGATCTATTGTACCCTAAATTTGGTGAAGAAGATAGGAATCTAAGACTTGGGCTTTGTACAGATGGGATGAATCCGTACGGGACATTGAACAGCCAACATAGCACTTGGCCAGTCATGCTTGTTATATACAATCTTCCTCCCTGGATGTGTATGAAAAATAAGTACATTATGTTGTCATTGTTGATATCGGGCCCTAAACAACCCGGAAATGATATCGATGTTTATCTTGAACCTTTGATTGATGACTTAAAGAAACTTTGGGCTGAAGGTGTGATGACCTATGATGCTTCAGCAAGAGAGACATTTCATTTGCACGCTATGTTGTTTTGGACTATTAATGACTTTCCAGCATATGGGAATTTGTCTGGATATAGTGTCAAAGGAGCTAAAGCGTGTCCTATATGTGAAGAAAACATTGATTCAATAAGACTAAAACATGGCGGCAAGACTGTATATCTTGGTCATCGAAGGTTTCTTTCAAAATTCCATCCGTATCGTAGGAAGCGCAAAGCATTCAATGGATGGAATGATGAACGGAGTGCACCTAAACCTATACCAGGGGATGTTGTTTATGAAAGAGTAAAAGACATTGTCAATGAATTTGGTAAGAAATCACAATGTAGTATGGCCACACGGAGTGACAATTCTTCATTCAAGAAGAAGTCAATATTTTGGGATCTTCCTTATTGGAGTTCTTTGACAGTCAGGCATTGTATCGATGTAATGCACGTTGAGAAAAATGTCTGTGATAGCATCATTGGTACTCTATTAAATATACCAGGTAAGACTAAAGATGGGATAAAATCCAGACTGGACCTACGTGAAATGGGAATAAGGTCAGAATTAACAGAATTACGTGAAATGGGTAATAAAAGAACATACTTACCTCCCGCTTGTTACACGTTGTCTAGAAAGGAGAAGAAAACTTTTTGTGAATGCTTGGTAAATGTTAAGGTGCCACATGGTTACTCATCCAACATCCGTAGATTGGTATCAATGAAAGATCTGAAGTTGATAGGTCTTAAATCTCATGATTGTCACACTCTAATGCAACAAATATTGCCCGTGGCAATTCGATCTATATTGCCGAAGCATGTAAGGTTTGCAATTACCAGACTTTGTTTCTTTTTCAACAGTCTATGCAGCAAAGTTATTGACCCTGATACTCTCGATAATTTGCAAAGAGAAGTGGTTGTTACCCTATGTCAGCTTGAGATGTATTTCCCTCCTTCGTTCTTTGATATCATGGTACATCTTGTTGTCCACTTGACTAGGGAAGTGAAAATGTTGGGACCAGTTTTCTTGCATTGGATGTATCCCTTTGAACGATACATGAGCGTTCTTAAAGGTGATGTTCGAAACCGTTATCGTCCTGAAGGGAGTATTATTGAAGGTTATGTGGCGAGAGAGGTTATGGATTTTTGCAATGACTTTCTCAGTGGTAATGACACTCCTGATAATGACAAGAATATTGAGGAGGGCAAAGGAAGTTTGGGATCACGGGTGAAAGTAATCAGCCGTGAGCAGTTGGAACAAGCTCACTTGTATATTTTACATAATATGGACGAAGTGAGTGTTTATATCGAGGAACATACCAATTTCATAAAGAGACAACATCCTCGAGCAAGTTCAATGTGGCTTGCTAGAGAGCATAATAAGACTTTTACTAAGTGGTTTGAAGATAAAGTCTTACATCAACTATCTCAAACACCAAATGATATTACAGAAACTATCAAATGCCTCGCCTTTAAACCAAAACCGAATGTTATGTCTTATGAAGGGTTTGACATTAATGGATTCACATATTACACAAAGTGCCAAGATGATAAGAGTGTCATCCAAAATAGTGGGGTCACTCTTCAAGCGTCGACTATGTACTTTGCAAGTGCAAAGGATAAGAGTCCACGTGAAGCTAAAATGTCATATTATGGTGTCATTGAGGACATTTGGGAGTTTGACTACATAGATTTCAAAATTCCGCTCTTTAAATGTAATTGGGTTGATAACACCAAAGGAGTTATAGTGGATGAATTGGGTTTCACTTTGGTGAACTTTGAAAAGATTGGCGAGAAGAGTGAACCATTCATATTGGCATCACAGGCGAAACAAATATTCTATATCGATGATCCTGCAAATGATAAATGGTCAGTTGTTCTTCATGGTAAAAGACAGTTCATTGAAGATCCTATAGATGAAGAAGAGTACTATGATAAGTATGATGACTCCAGTCCATTCTCAGTTGGGTTGCCAACTCCACAAAATATTGAAGCTAATGATGACTTATATGTGCGCGGAGATCACAATGAAGGATTGTTAATTGATAAAAGATCACAGTTTTAGAGACATGTATGTTTATACAAATGCTAAATGTTTGCCTTTTTCTAGTTAATACAAATGCTAAATGTTTGCCTTTTTCTAGTTAATACAAATGCTAAATGTTTGCCTTTTTAATGACATTTTCAGATGGCTGACCATGATGAGCATGATGTCCATGATGAGCATGAAGTCCATGATGAGCATGTTGTCCATGACGAGCATGGCGAGGATACTAATGTAAGTTCTAAAAACATATCCTGTATTTCTATAAAATTCATTATCTTCTAGTTATGTCATATATCCTATATTTCTATATTGGGCTAATTTAGTGTGTTTTATTTTTGTCAAATTTTAGGTTGATGCACCTGTACCCACTGAAGCATTGGAGCAACTTGATGCGCAACACCAAACACTTAACAAGAAAAGGGGCATCACTCTGTTGAAGAAGTTATTAGCGCTAAGTGGTAGTGGATCCAAATTGGTGGTGGAGTTTGATAATGGAGGAAATCCAATTGGAGTGAACCGCAATAATTTTGTGAACTATCTTGGGTGTACCACTCGGAGCCATTATGGTGTTAAGTATGACAGTTGGCATAAAGTTCCTCAAGGGAAAAAAGACTTGATATGGAAGGATTTATGCGTGAGTTATTATTATTTGCAATTCTATTTTGTAGATTACAAATTCTATTATTTGCAATTCTATTTTGGATACTAGTTAATAACATTTCTATTTTACATAATTTGTTTGCATTGGATGAGAAGTTGCATCGTAAAAATGTGATGCAACGCGCTGGAAAGATGCTTAGGAATTATAGGACAAATCTGAACAGAGAATACATAAAAGAGGGTGATAAGAAGAAGAAGTCAGCTCTTGAACAATGGAACTTCTTGGACAAAGAAGATTGGGACAATTTTTTTGCTTCAAGAAAATCTGAAGAATTCAAGGTATTAGGCGTCACTCCTAATTTAATTAATATACATTGTATTCACCTATTCAAGATTAGCATTTAGTGCTACTAACCAAATCATTAATGTGCATACTAACTAGGCCCTCAGTGACGCACAAAAAGCAAGACGTGCACTGAATGTGCATGACCACACTATGGGTCCAAAAGGCTATGCAAGCGTTCGCCAAAGACTACAGGCGGAGTCTGCGGCTACTCAGGAGTCTGCTCCTACTCAGGAGTCTGCCACACCCATGCCTCGCCATGATATCTGGATAGCTGGCAGGCAAAACAAGAAGGGTGAAATAAAGAAGCATGTAACTGCTGAGGCGGCTGCAAAAATGGTAAAATAACACTCTTAGAGAAATCGTTTGAATATTGATTATTTGTGGTGTTAACTTACCAATTTTTGTTTATGGTGATTAGCGGGAGCAGCACGAGCAGAGGAAACAAGGCACGTTCATCCCTCAGGGCACAAGGGATGAATTGACAGTTGCTCTGGGTAACCCAGAGCATCCTGGACGTGTTAGAGGTGCCAGCGCTGGTGTTGGCATCAAAGCATTCTTTGGGCCATCCCAGCGCAAACCCAGAGCGGGACTTTCTCAAGAAGAGGTAACCTATTCTTTTTTTAGAATGTTACTGCAAAAGGAAATTCATTAATAAGAAGCTAATGTTTCTTTTATCCATGTATAGGAGAATAAGAGAGTTGAGGATTTAGTTGCTAAGAAGGTCAATGATGTAGTTGCTGAGAAGGTCAAGGAAGAATTGCTGCGGTGGCAAGCATCTCAGGCTTCCAATACGCCTATGGCGACCCACTCTTCTCCTGATGCACAGACTGCGAGTAATCCTGGAGACCCATCGCCTAGCACGTCTGCTGTAAGTATTGTTTATGACATTGTAGTTAGTCTTTTCAAGTTGTTATGTTTTCAAGATGATATGTATATATGTATAATATTCTTTACGTAAATTTGTAGGCATTGAAGCCATGCCGCTTAAGAATGCAAGACTACGTTGTTGCAGAGGCGCAGGCTTACCCGTCCCTTCCTGGGGCAATGTTTCACGGGACTCCAATGCCACAGGGCTACGTTCGTGTGAGCCCGATACGTGTGTTACCTGATTAAAGAGAAGCTACATTGCCATATCCCCACCCGGATATTGATAGACTTGCTGATGCAGAAGGCGGGGTGATATTGTGGGCCAAAGCAGATTTCGTCTACACGACTGAAATTGTAAGATAAATTTACATTGATTTAGACTGTTAATGTGTATATATGATGTCAACTGATCTGAAATTATATGTACAGGTTAAAAAGAAGACACCAGGAGCACCTAGGCCTCCACTTCCACTTCCCGCATTACCCGATTGGGTTCCAACTGACCTAACATACCCGTTAGGTCCTTCTTGTAGGGGAATGGCATGTTGGCTACGGGCACATAATGTACATTGCCCTATAATTATTTCTTTAGATGCATATTATGCAGGTCAATCATACGATAGCTCTTTATTTATACAAGATATTATTGAGCTGTTTATGTATGATTGGCTGAATACATCAATGATAGAGACATGGATAAGGTGAGATCTTGTTTATACATCCATATACCTTGTGTAAGATCCGGTGATCTGGTTTCTTATATATTAATGCATACGCCTATATGTTTTGCAGCTACTTAGTCGAAGATCATTGCAAACAATTTGCATTTGATCATTTGGGATTTTTGATTCCATCATTGATTAGTTTGGTAGCTAAAGACCCTGATAATGTTCAACAATACTGTATAGATGCTTTTACAATTTTTGGTCAGCAAAAGAAGACGATAATAATAGCTCCATTCAATGTCAAGTAAGTTTACTTTATTTATAATTTGGACTTAAGAAAATTCCATTTTTATTTTACATTTTGAGTTATTAATTGTTAACTTCTTACCTCTAGTGGTAGACATTGGGAGTTACTAGTTATTGTCCCCGGGACATTCACTGTTTATTATCTAGATCCTGTGGGGAGTACATTGAACCCTAAAATTGGACACGTAATGAGAATGCCATTATTCTGGTGAGAAATATTTCATTTTTATATCTGTTAACATCTTTTATTACATTACTATTTACTTATGCAATTTATTGTGTTATATTAACATGTAGGGGTTTAGATGCATTCAAAAAGGCTGGAGGAACGGTCCCAAGGAAAAAGAACCATCCAATAAATTGGCAGAACGTACAAGTAAGTTCCCGACTCGAATATATATATTATTGATGTGAATTGTGCTTAGTTGTATTATTTTGTATGTTTCAATTTATAGTGTGCTACACAAGACAATGGCTGGGCATGCACATACTATGTGATGCGATTTATGCAGATGATTATCAAATATGCCACATTGGACATCGATACCATACATGAGGTATTATATATACTCTCATTAGTTAGTATGCAATATATCAATCTTATCTTATTTTATATTATTACTTATATATATACATCATTCTCTTTGCAGGTGTTTAAAACTGACAACACTATAGGTAAACGCTTAAAAATATACATGCTCCATATACGATGGAAGCATTAAATGAAGTAAGAGAAGAATGGGCAAAAGCCATACAAGCAGTGGCAACTGTAAGATATAATTGGGATGTTGATAGCGTTAATGAATGATACTTTGTAAATGAATATTTCTGAATGTTAATACATGTATTTGAATGTTTCTATATGTGTGAATGTGAGAATTGAATTGATGTCTGAATGTATGTACTTGTGTGAAATTTTGCTTATGACTTTTGCAGGTTTGCGGCCTGTTTGTAGGCTGATATCAATGGATGTCGTAAACCTGCAGTTCAGAAAACTGAACTGCAGGTTCTCATCCTGCTGACCAGCCACAGCAGGCCTGCAAACTGATATGAAAAAAAAAGGCGTCGGTTATTTATAAAAAACCGTCAGCAAAGATCTACAACGTCGGTTATTTATAGATAACCGACGCCTTATGTAGCCAAAGCAGTCCTCGAAATGGCGTCGGATATACGTATCAAACCGACGCCTATTTAAATTAGTGGCGTCGGTCTTTTGGTATATAACCGACGCCAAAAGTGTTCGCGCCACAAAAAATGGCGTCATTTAGGACACTTTATGCGTCGGTTATCTACTAAAAGACCGACGCTATAAGTAATATAGGCGTCGGTCCGTTAGTAAATAACCGACGCAGAAAGTGCCCTAGCTGACGCCGTTTTATGTGGCGCGAACCCTTTTGGCGTCGGTTATCTACTAAACGACCGACGCCGATAGGTTAAATAGGCGTCGGTTAAACAACCGACGCCGAAGTGTTCGACCTTTAGCGGCGCCCACATAGGTGTCGGTCGAAAACCGACGCCAAATGGGGTTAAACGACCGACGCCAAAGGCCACTTCTGTAGTAGTGTTCAACATGATATTTCTGTTTAGAATTTCTATTTTACCAACTATCGTTTAATTCATAGGGGTATAAAAGCTTTTCGTGAAGGCGGAGGACAAAAACCCACAAAATTAAAGACATTGACTTTGAAAAATGTCAAGGTAGCTACTTTGACAACTGCTTAGTCTTATATGTATTAATTTTCAACTCTTATATGTCAACTATTCTTCTGTTTATAGTAGTTACTAACATTAAGTATAATTCTTTATTTGTAGTGTCCTATACAAAATAATGACTGGGCTTGTGGTTACTATGTAATGAAATATATGCAAGCTATTGTCAAACAAGCATCAAATGACATTCAGACTATAGATCAGGTAATAAAGAATAACATCATAAATTTACAAGTGAGTTGTAGTCATTTTATAAATATTAGCATGTGCATTTTCTGTTATAGATCTTTACAACTCAGCCTTAGCATTGGAATTCCGAGAAGAGTGGTCAGATGCTTTTCTAAATGAAGTCAATATAGAATTGGAATAAATATGTCAATTACATTCCATTTATGTATGTGGTTTCAGTACTCTTTCATATTTACTTTTATATCTGACATTTAATATCATCTCAGACTTGTAATCTATCATTTTGTAAATTATGATGTGATTATGTGTACTAAACTCAATATATGAATCATTTTTGTTATGAATGTGTGGTTTGGAATGGTGACGGTTGAGCATCAATGCTCCCCTCTCCCATATCTTATTCTTGTTCTTCTGTTTTGTTGTGTTCAGTTTCTGCAGAAATTTTAAAAAAAATTCGACCCTATAGCGTCGGTTTTCTTAAAAAATTGACCTTATAGGTGTCTTGGCCGTTCCACGTAGAACGGCCGTGCTGCATAAAATGGTCGTATTGGGATGAGGTAGAACGGTCGTTCTGCATAGAACGACCATGTTGAGATATGGTAGAACGGTCGTGTCGTGTAGCACGGCTGTGCTAATATAAACCAATACGGCCATGCTAGGAGGCACGACCGTTCTACCTCATCCCAACACAGCCATTTTATGCAGCATGGCCGTTCTATGCGGAACGGCCAAGACACCTATAAGGTTGGTTTTTTAAGAAAACTGACGCTATAGGGTCCTTAGAAATAATCTTTAGAGTCAGTTATTTATTAAAAAACCGATGTTATAGGGTTCAGGTACAGTTTCATTTCTCATTTGGGTTTAGTTTTTGAGAGCTTATAGGGTCAGTTTTTACTATACAAGGTCGGTTTTTTGGGTTAAAAAATAGACACTACAGAGAAATTTCTATAGTGACGGCCACTTAGGCGTCGGCTGAAAAGTGACGCTATAGGCTTAAAAAAATAGATGCTATAGACCATTTCTGTACTAGTGAAATAAGCATTTGGCTACAGTCCAAATACAGAGTTCTTCCTGTTCCAAGAGAAGAGATGATACATCCCACCTTGCCAGTACACCTTCAAATCTAAGTTAAAATGTGTCGTTTATGCCTCTATATTACAATCATCTTGATATCAAAGTTACCTCCATGGAAAACCAGTTTCGAACCTTCTTGGGTCCACACATATTCCTTGGCCATCACCTCTAGGTCTATAGGGTGTCGACACTTTTGGGGTCATCCCTCTTCCCTTATGCATTCAGAGAGTGCCCTACTCATCTGCCCTTTGGGTCCCATGAGTTCATGAAGGTGATCAATCTCCTAACCCATGGCCCTCAGACAATGATAGTTGTTACCTCCCGACCCTATGGTCATGTGCAACTATGGAATTAGGCAGCTCCTACTCCCATCGGTCTTATCCCTACCTGACCCTAGGATAGACTTAGGATTCTTTTATAGTACATGTTCAACTTAGAACCTTACCCAAGCCTTCATCATCTCTCTCTCCACATTCAAGGGCTGACTTTCATCCTTTCATAGCGGTCATGGAGACCTACCTACCTTGGTCAGGTCCCATACCGGTTACCTCCACGGTAATCACATCCAAATGCACGTAGAGATGTTTATCTATGGGTCTACAGGTTCATTCTCATACCATGTACTTTCCACTTAGCTTCTCACAATCCTATGAGACCTCTTTAGGTTTCCACAAAACCCACAAACTGATATACACCCTACCAAAGGGTCCCTCTCCCAGGATGGGAGGAAGCTACAACTCTTCACAACAAGGTCACAAACGTCCTTAGGGTTTACCTACACATGAGCATGCTTAACCAGCATCTACTAAGGCACAAGAAGACCACCTACTAAACCATGCTAGGTCATACTTGTTATCATCCTCAGCATTGGATCTAGATCATCAAGTTAGCTGTGAGGGGTTCATCAAATATACCTTAAACTTAAGGGGTTTCCCTTTCCTCTAACCATGAGGAGTACCATGATCGAATCTATAGAAACCCAAATCTCTTCATGAACATCAGGTACACCACTTCCCCTCTTAGGCCTAGGTTCACTTTTGGGTGTCAAAGTGCATGCTCAATCACTTGACCACGAATTTAGCATGTATAAGACATGACATGCACTTCCTGTCATCCTTCTACTCGAGTAACACTTCAGAGTTGAATCCTCCTCAAGGACAATCACAAGGTATAAGGTCTTACAACCTGTTACTAAACCTCTTCATGGTTTAAGGAACTTGTCTTCTCATCTATACCATAGGTACAGAGGTACCAGCAGACTCATCCTCTCTCTAGGGTTTGGTTCCTCTCATGGTAACCAAGACATCATCAGCCTCCAGGGATCAAGCATGAGGCAATCCACAAACATTCACTTAGGTCGCATCATCCTCAACTCCCCACCTCATATCTCAGAGTGTAGGCTTCCTATCTTCTTGCTTGAGTCCCTCTCTCTCTCTCTCTCGAGCTAACTCCACAACCAACCTTATACTAAAGGTCCTCTCTCCATGAAGATGGATCAGGCTCACAAGCATACCTCCACATGGTGAAGCCTATGTTCACGGTTATGTTTTCTCAAGGTTATCCACAACTCATTATGCTTATCTCATCAGCTATCCAACATACTCCCTTAGCCAGGGTTTCAATCTACTGCTCCAACTACTGACGTAGTCTGGGTGCCTACTATGCCATGCTCATATAAGCTCATGCGGTTTCCATAGGTTCTTCTCTAACCTTATCAATGAAGGATCTATCCTTTTCTCTAACATGCACGACCCTTCCCAGGGTTGGGTCACCAAAGGTACTCCGTCATCCAAACCCTCGTGGCTCATATGGCATCCAAGGCATGTCCATCTAAATGTCTGGTCTACCATGACATCTAACTCAAGTCATCTCTCTCTCTAACCTTCACTTGGGGTTAGGTTTAACATCATCCTTAGAGGATGTGCCAGGTCTCTACTTCTAATGGAGATCTCTACCTCCAAGACTAACTCTCTTTACTTATCCTCCTGACAAGAAGGTCTAGCCTCAGGACTTTCCTGAGGGCATGACAACTTATGTCATACGACCTAAGCATGTATCTTTTATGCTTAATCTATTAAGCTTATGTCCATGACATCTTATTTACATGCTTTTTATTAATTTGTTTGAGGATTTCTTAAACCTTATCAACCTTACCCATACCTCAAGAGGGTGAGGAAAAGAGAGAAAACCCTAATCCTTATGGTCCTTAACAGAAATTGTGATGAGAAGGAATGAATAAGATGAGAAAGTCCTAAAGGTATCTTATTTCAATTCATACCCTAAGACTTTGGCCAGATAGTCACACAGATCTGGGAGTCCTCGTATTCCGTCTAGCGGTGCGGAGGAAAATATTGCTAGCCCCCGATCGTGATCCTTTTCTAGAAACCTCCGTCTTTCAGATAATCCTCTAATAACTCCCTTGGGTTCTATGGAGTTTGTAAAATTTAATAATTATTAATGGTTAAGTAAGGAACCTACGCTCTGATACCAAATGTTATGACCCCACCTTCCGGTAACCCCCAATTAAGGGAGACTGAGAGGTTGAAGCCGCACACATAATTTTTGGATCAAAGGTTTGGCAATTAACCAAGAACAATTATTAAATTTTAACAGACTAAACTGGAAAGTTGTAAGAAAATAAACTTTTGCATACCTTTTGAAAACTTGGATCTCTAAACTTCTATCCACATATGAATTCTACTCTAACTAATCCTCCTTGTATTTTAATTCATGTATTTTACAATATGACGATTTACTATTTGTCCTTTTGGCTTTGTACCTAAAATGCCGACAAACAAAATGTCGGTCAGCATAAAGCTGGTATGTGGGGGGGCCAATAATCGTGCAATTATTTATAACAATGTATTGCAGCCAATTACAATTTAACAAACAATTTTACATTTTAAATATAATTGCGCGATCCATGCATTCCCTATCCTCTGCGCTATCCCTGCAGTGGATCTGGATGCTACTTTCCTTATAGTAGATCCCCATTAAACCCCTCATGGTCCCACCTATAAGTGAACTAGTTTCTAGGGTTGAATCCCATGGCACTACCCGTAATTAGCCCACTCCTTAACTCATGGCATGCTAAAGGGTCTCATGGCACTACACTTTGTAGCCTAGTTTCTAACCCACGATAACCTAGACCTTACTCTAGGTTACCCCTTTTTAGCCTTTACAAGCCACAGAGGTGGATTTGTATCTAAGCCAGTTATATATATATATGTATATATTCATGGTGATAATCATAGTCACTTTATAGTTGCATGAAATAAAATGCATGAAACAGTTATTTCAAGCAACCGATAAACACGTTCGGAAATCGCTGTGAAACTTAAGAGATTATTCATAAGCGTAACCACATACCTGTTCAGTAGATTTCTCAAGCTAATATCAATTACAACCAAGAAATCCATCCAAGCAAGTAGTTCAACCACACAATCAAAAATCCTAAAAAACACATGTACTCTATTTACTACACACTTTATCAAGATTCTTTCTATTCAACTTGAAATCACTTCCTAAGGTTTCTGTATCCATTTTAGGGTTTCGTTTTGCAATTAGGGTTTCACTTCAATTATTATTTTAAACCCCAATTGTATATGATTGCTTACAAACCCTATTTATCTCATATATTCTTCACGAAAGATATTAAGGTTATCTTTTTACAACATATAACCCTAATTTTGATTTAAGGCACAATTAAACATCAATTAAGTCCCTTATGCCTCTTTTACATTAGAGCTACTATTTTTATCCTTTTAATCCATGGCAAGATCATTATGCTCATTAATCAAGTTACGAGTTCTTTTTAACAACTTGTATTTCATTAATAATTATAGTCCAATTAACTTATGATCCTTGTTTATCACTAATTCCACTTTTATACACTAAACTCTAATTATCCATATTAAGGGTATTTATCCACAAAATAGTCAAAAACATCATTTTCATATCTTCTATATTAATCTCCATATTAAACTCAATAATCCTCATAACTACCCAAATTAGGGTTTTTAAGCCCATTAAAGCATATTCATTTACATTAATCCAATTAAGTTTGAAGATCATTCCTTTAAATAAAAATCATCCTTTTTTATAATAATAGGTTAATATCCCTTTAAACCATGCACATCAATTTACTAGATCCCCAAACATTAAAACTAGGGTTTCTTATTCATAAAAAGCATTAAAGTTACTAACTTTGTGCACTTTTCAGACTAGAATCAAAATTATTCTACACTAGTATTTTTATTGGATTCCTTGTATTTTTTTGAGTAAGATTCATATACAACATGTCTGATTCCAAGTTACCGATCATTAGATATGAATTTCCTAAAATAATTACCTTCCGACGAATCCCAGAGCGCCACGTCATTCTTTGCTCTCTATTTTCTAGCGATTGGCTCACGGACCTTCCTTTAGATCTGCCTAACCCAAGACCTGGGTATGACTCCATCGTCTTCTACCTTCATATGTCGCTCAGTTCATGAACCAGGCACCTGCTTGGTCAACTGGAGGGTTGACCTCACGTTTGGGGTCGTCGGAGGAGCAGGAAATAGTGCGCTCGCCTTCGCCTGGCCCTTCCAAAGCCAATTCCAGTTTCACTTTGGTCTGAGTAGGTACGAATAGAGAAGGACACCAGCCCCATTGGCCGGCAGTGTACAGGAGCAAGAGAGCGGAGGAGAGCAAGTATCTCTGGGAAATTAGAGGCCGGTAAAGCATGGGTTAGACTCCAAGGAGTCTTGCGAACGTGATGGTATCTTTTCCTTGGTCTCGTTTGCCCTTATATAGAGTATGGGTATAGGGGTAGCCTCCTGGGAGCCTGCAGATTGGGCATATCCTCTATACATTTCCAAACTGGGTAAGATCTAGGATGTATGGGTGCGGATTTTTCTCCCAAACTCGTTGGGATACTTTCCCAACTCTCTCGCACACTAGGCTGCGAGGAAATCACCCTCAAAATTCCCCTGCACTGTTGCCTAGTTTCCTATCTTGGCGCAAGGTGGGTGATGATGTAGATGTCGTTGGATTTAAGATTAATGGATGTTGTGCCATGCGCATTAGAAAATAAAAACCCATTAGAAAACAAAATTGTTGCATTTAATACTTTCCTTTTATAATGCCCACACTTTAGGGATTTTTGTAAAATCAATATATCTCAAACCGTGTACCCTTTTAACCCCAAATTTTAAGGGAAAATCTATAAATACTTAATCTACCATTTTACGAAGTTTGAGTCCAGAAAGAGAAAGGAAAACCCATTTTTATTCATATGCAAGTCAAAGACTTATAAGGCTTATTTTATGCATTACAACATATATTTTTTTCTTTCCTCTTTTCCTATTTTCTTTATTTTGACTACCCTTTCCATTAGTAATCACTTGTAAACAAAAACTAATCAATTGTGTCTATCAATGCCCCTTTCTAGAGATTTATATACATTTCTCATAAATGCATTACTTAAAAATCCATTACCTTTTATCTTTCTCTATTATTTGAACTTTTCTTCTTTTCTTTTCTTTTATATCCATTATTGGAATAATAATACAGTAGAAATCACGAAATTTCTATCAAAGGGGATATTTTGCAAAGAAGCCCACCCTTTGAAACAAAGCATACAACCTTTTCAATGCAAGTCCATATTCCTAAAATATTACATTTTAATTATAACACATGGAAAAATTGAGGTTGTAACACTTACCCACTTTTGCAAGGAGATGAACTCCTTTACCAAGGATCTCCCCTCTTGCAACAAGTCTTCTGCCTTGAAGGAATTACCCACTCTTCTCAAGGATCTTCCTCCTTCATCTTCTCCTTCACCAAGGAGATGCTTTCACCAACTTTGCTTGAAGAAATGGATTGGGTAAAGAGAAGATTGAGAGCTTCACATGGATAACAATGAATTATCTCTCACACAAATAACCTATCTCACTCATAATGGCATTTTGACTAGTAAGCAAGAGAGAAAAAGGGGCTCTTAGTAAACAAATCCACTCAACTATTGCTAGGAGCATAAGAAGAAAACTTGGGATGAAACCCAAGGGTCCCTATTTATAGTTAGGGATGTCTACTAGCCACTAGAAGAACTTGGGAATGAACTCTAGTCGTTTCGGGTGTTCTAATGGATCTATTTTTTATGTTTGCACTCTGACAACTACAAACAAATTTTCAGCACACTCCTTATAGTGTAGTCAGTTGATTTTTAATAAAGTAAACTCAACTGATAGCACAATGTGACAAAGAAAATTTGAAGTGTTGGTTGTGTTTATCCTAAATTAAACTCAATTGATGGCTTCAATTTGATTTTCTCAGTGCCAGGTGTCTGTCGAGTTTGTCCTGAGCAAACTCAGCCAACACTAGCAGTTCCCAAAATCCATCAAGGGTGTCGATCGAGTTTATCAATGATGAAACTCAACCAACAAAACTCCCTATAATGAATTTTGTAAATTTCCATTAGAGTGCTTAAATATTTGTTTTAAGTGCTCCTAATTTTTAATTATCTTAATTACAATTCCTAGAATAAGAATAAAAGATTTCAAAAAAAAATTCTAAGGATTTTAAGGCATATTCCACAAAAGTGCATTTGCTTTGACTTTGGCTTGTATTTGTTCAAGCTAGGGTTCGATTGAATTGATCCTTTTCAAGTACCCCTAATACCTAAAATCAATCTCAAATAGACATATTAGATACATATGAATGGAATTCCTAAGTTATCATCAAAATATGGATAGTGTAAAACTATTTGGTCAACACCGGTCCTCATTTTCAATCTGGATATCTGTGACAAATGAATTATACAATCATGGTAACAGTGGTTACTTTACAAGTTTTAGTTTTTCTCTAACTTAATCCTATTACTTTGGTGGCAATGATGAGTTCCTAGACACTAGTATATGCTTCTGAGGTTTAAAGAGTAACGATGAAGGTAATTAAGAATCTATAGGGTCATACATATAAAGATACATAAGGGAATTTTAATTTATAATCATACATATGATTATTTTGGTTTTGCCATAAATAGGTGGATATATTTCTAGTCGGGCAAATACAATGTCCAACTCACTAACTATATTCATTAGGTCAATGGATAAATTGATTGTCAATCAATCAACTGACTTTAACTATGGAACTAACAATTGATTGATTTCAACAAAAAAAGATCCATATTTGATTTGAGATCAAATTAGGAAACCAATTCAAATCTAAAATCTAGAGACGGTTGAGTGGTCCCTTCATCTAATTCAAACCCCATTGTAGTCCTATAACAAACCCATTCGGGCAAGTGGGAGTCTCGTCAGTCAATTGGAATGGCAGTCTGAGTTTTTAGTTTTGAGACTATTTTAAGTTTGCAATTAAGTAGATGATTGGAATTAGGAAATGTAATTCCCATGACTCTCCTATATAAAGTTAGTTCGTCCCATTTGGGTTACACACACTTGAAACTACTAGCGAGACAGGTTTGCCTTACATTTTCTCTCTTGGTGAGAGAGAATGTTTCCCTTAGGGTATCTGCCCAAGAAAGGGAATTATGGAACAACTAGTGCAACATACCAAAACTTGAACCCCTTGCCCTAGAAGCCTAAATATCTTGGATATGATTCTTACATGTTTAGAACTTTATTTTTAGCCAAACAAGGATAAATATAAACCCTAATACATTTCTTTGAACCCTTAGGATAACTAGATTCATATAAAATGGGTAACTTAGTTATAAACCCTAACTAATGTTACATGAAACTATAATCATATGCATGACCTATAAACCCTCTTAAGATGATGAAATGAATATATGGAACCTAAACCCTATTTTATAGTTCTATGATTTAACCTACCCATGTTTGGTTCCACATATGATTCATTAGCATCATTAAGTGTCATTATAATACAAGATATATTAATAAGCATAAAGTAAACCTAATAAACTAAATGATGTTTAATATGTAAGTAATCCCCTTTTAATAAGTGATATACGATTCTATTTCACTGACGCATACATAATGACTAAAATATGACTAATGAGGAGTATAATGTTCGTATTGTATATATGAAATGACAATTGTATATTTCTTAGTAATAGATTGGAATAATGTGTCATCATATATGTTAATGTAAATATTAATGGACCTAATGAGTAATGGAGTAAAATAACCTAATTCATGAAATATAATTCACCATAAATTGTTTTATAATTATATTAGGATAACATGACTCTAAATAATAAATATTCATGATAATATTATACTAATATTAAGGTAATGATAGTCAACCTAATTGTATTAGAACTCATAAAAAGAAAACTCAAAACTCAAACCTAATGACAAATCATGATCCTTGGGACCCAATTACCTTTGGTGCCAAGCTTGAGATTAATCAGACAATCCTAGCCTACCTAATTTAATTGGAAATAAAAATGTTAATAGAGTGTGGTTTGCTAAATTATTTTGAATAAAGTTTCTCTATTTAAATGGTAAGATTAAATTTAATGTGATTTGTAGTCTAATTTATGGCTTTCCTTAAGTCATTGTGTCACACGGTTTGGTAGGACCCAAGCCTTATTTGAACCCTTGGTCTAAGATCCTATGACACTGGGATTCTCTCCTACCTCGGGTAGGAATATTTCCCAATTGCGTATGATAAAGATTTTTTTCTCTTGATTTCTCTCCCCTTTACACCTTTCTTCTTGACTTTATCTCTAAAACCTTCCTTAGAAAATTTCATGTTGGATGATCCTATTCTTTCTTGGGTTTCATTGTCCTCACCATGCAATCAACACACTTGTCTCACCTTTCCCTCTTATTTCTTTCTTCTACTGGTATATTCATCACCTTTTCCACCTATAGGGTTCTCATCTATATATATCCCCGTTATGACCTATGTTCCGTATCCTCAATCATTGTTCCATCCACGCTTGGCCCTAAAATATACAGGTAAATCCATCTTGCCTCACTTGTGCCGCTCAACCTCATCATCAAAGGCAAAGTCTGTGCTCTTGAAGTCTCCACAGATTTCCTAGAGTCACCTAGAGCAAAATCGAGTAGCTGGTCATGGGTTGATTATTGGAGGTGATTTTCTTGTCTTCCTTTTTCTATGGTGTTGTGAGTTTCCTATATTTTCCTTCCAATTGATTTCCCATTTGATGGTTTGTCTTTTCTTAGTCATTGATGGGTAGTGGCAGTCTTGCAGTTTCCTTCTCCTCATGTCCTTTCATTTTTTTGTAGCTTGCCACTCTGGCCTTTGATAAATGATGGGGAACTGTGGTCTCTTATTTGTGCCTAGGAACTACTCGATGGTCTTCGGGTCTATGTGAGTTTAAAGAACTCATTTAGATTGTCTCTAGGGTCTATGGGGGTCAGTTGTTTGGTCTTTGATCCATCATTTATGAAAAGAAGATGCCTTGTGCTACCTCTCATGGGAAGGCAATGGGAGGTGGATGACCTCCTTCAATTGGATGACTTTATCCTTTCCGACATTTTATGTTTGTCACGGTACAATGGGTAATCCAAACTCATCACATTTTATTTCTTGTGTGAACTACACATATTCATTTGATGGAAAATGAAAAGGTTGAGCATTCATGCATATAAAATGTAATGACTCATGTCAAGGAAATTTTGTTATTATTCCTAACAAAACCATTACACACTATAAACTTCAATAAATCATTATAAAAATCTGGAAAAAAAGTAAAATATATTACGATATTAAGAAAATATAATTTAATGGATGGAGTAGTTTTGATGACCTAAATCATTAATAACAAAAATACAAATTTTAGGGGGTATGAATTTAATAATAGGTTAACACTAATTTCATATATGTGCTTAATAGGTGGCTTGTGACTTGATGTGGATCTAGGATTGACTTTGGATATATCTAGGCTCGATCCTAGGTATCTTGCACTTCTTTATCATATTCAGCAATGGAACTAATTTCTCCCTCAATTTTATGTATGTTGCTCTCCTGATAATCAAATTGAACAGTCACCTATTGACCAGCCTAAATCGTGCGTCCGAAATGTGGAGGTGGATTTGAAGTAGTCGGACTTTTAAATTTATAACCCAAAACCTTCTAGGCCCCCGCAACTTTGTTTACGGGGTCGAATTAGATATGCGGGGTCGAACACAGGGAGAAGGGTGGTAGTGATGAGAACGCTGAATCGACACTTTACACTCTAGTACGGGTAAGAAGACGATAAAGTTCCTCAAGGGAACAACAGGCTAAGATCGATGAAATAAAAGAAAACTACCTCCAACTGGAGCTACTAGGAAAAAATAGGTTTTTAGCATTTATCAGTTTTTAGGGTTTTCGTGCAACGGAAACAGAGAGATAAAACTATCGCATTAGTAAGGAATGAAGGAGAAAGATTCGACAAAACAAGCGGCAACAGAAACATCCCGTACCCCTTCTCTCGAAGTGGGTACCTCTAACTAAGTATCAACACCCCTCTCGAGGTTGCTGGACTTAAGTTACAGTGGAAAGGTTACTACAACAACTCCGATCCTGGGCACTTTTATACTCCAGTATCGGACCAAACACTAGAGCCACAACACCTCTCTCAAGGCTGTTGCAACAGGAAAACACGATTAGGTAGATAATCGAAACGCGATCCAAGCGTACAAGCTAGAGTTCAAATGTTAAATATAGCAATCATCCAACAAAGGTACCAAACATAAAGCAGCAGATAGTTAAACTCTTCTAATTCCATTAACATATAAGGGTCTGATTACATTGCATAAGTAAAGGAAGTAAATGACTGAAATAAGTAAAGATAAAT
Source organism: Alisma plantago-aquatica (assembly GCA_963693085.1). NCBI lineage: Eukaryota > Viridiplantae > Streptophyta > Magnoliopsida > Alismatales > Alismataceae > Alisma > Alisma plantago-aquatica. The sequence goes on along the minus strand of OY856411.1, from coordinate 1,067,618,938 downwards.
GTCGCCTTCTTGATATAGAAGGGCGACAGGCAGCAGCAGATCCTCCATCCCGATACTGGGCAGGGGCCTTGCCTGATACGCCTGTGTCGGGCGGCACACCCTCTCGGGTGACACACTAATGATGGGCGGATGTATCATGCTGGGCGCCCTTGCCCGATACGATTGTGTCGGGCGGCACCCTATCGGGCGACACGCCGCGATCGGTGATGCGTATCGGGGTTTGGTATCGTGTCGGGTTAGAGTGTTGCTTCCACTATTGGGCACTCTTGTCGGGTGTCCTTGTTGGCCGATATCGACCGCAGTGGTGCCCAGGACGACCCTAAATGAACCATTCTCTCCCTCTCAGGATGGGGAAGTGCTCACCTGGAATTGCCCCACACACCCCTGAGGCACGACACGCTAGCTCCTGAAGCTTTCCTAAGTTGTCTTTCGAGAGATTTCGACCCGTCCCATCAGAGTCCTGTAGCTACTATTTATAGGAAGTGGTTGGGGAAGTTATGGTGCTCCGGACACCACGTGTTCTTCCTTCAGCTCCATTATTGCAGCTTCAGGGACGCTCGATATGTCTATCGACCGACACAAGGATAGCGGGCTGTCAGTCATCGTGACGAGTGGCGCCTACCGGTGGGTGGCCTGTATCGCATGACACACTTCAGTTGTCGTGGCGAGCTCGGCTCCCTGTCGGGTAAATGGTGTGTCGCTCGTTCGATCCTTCTTGCGTGGCATCCTTGTGTCGCACAGTATGGTATCGTGCACCCATGTCGGGTAGCGAGCGTATCGGTCGGTCCGATTGGTAAAAAGGCCGATGTAGGTGAAACATGTTCGTGGGCTGGGACGGGCCTGTTTGCTGCTAAATGAGTTCAAAAATGAGGAAAACTCTGCAAAAGACGATAAAATTGAGTTAATAGCGTAGCGTGGCTTGTTTATTCAAAAACATGACAAAAGAGAGAGGAAAACAGTTAAAAGGGCAGTTTTGATAACAAAATAAGGGCCAAAAACATCACAAAATTTTGTGTTATCAACTCCCCCAAACTTAGCATTTTGATTGTCCTCAATCAAACTTTAAACTTTGTTTTGTGATGCTTCTTTTTGACCGGTATTTTCAGTCCATGGGTTTAAGCGAGCATTGAGATGTCTCATAGAGAATGCAGCCCAACCACGAATAACAGACTTTATTTCTCCTGCCTTATTTAAGCAAAAATGTTCTCTACAGCTTCAGCGAGACTTTGGTGCATGATTTCGAAGTTAGCTTTCACACCAAACAGCTTTTGGGGGAAGAAAGTTGAGTGCTTGGGTAGGCTTAAGGCTTTTTGGGTTTTCCTTGTTTCCCATCAGTCCATCCAGGTAAGGGTCCGTTAACAGGCAAGTGGTCCCTGCAGTCCAAGCCAGTTGGCTTTAGAGCAGTGATTTCACATCCTACGTACCACTGCCCCGGATCTACCATGCCTAAAGATGGGTACTTTTGGAAAAAAGTGTGTATATGTATTTTTTTTCTTTCTTTTTATTTGGCACAACTCTCTTGCTTTTATTCACTCTCATAAGGCTATTATCTCTTTTTGGGATTTTTTTGGGTAAGGGGAAAACAAGAGAAATTTTTTGCTGTTTGGGCAGCTTTTTCCTTCTGCATACACGTCTCTTAGCTGTTGTAAGATTATTTTTCAAAATTTTTGGCATGGAAAGTCATAGTCTTTTGTCGTTTGGGGATGCATTATTAGAAAGACATAACAAAACTTGTGTCTCCTTAGGCACATAGAAAATAAACTGGCAAGAAGTCATATCTGATTTTTACTATATAGTGTCTTTGTACATATGCATGGAGACAAAATAAGTAAACATTTTCAAAATTTTTGTATGAGCATGTATATGTACATATGCTATAGAAGAAGAACAAAAGAACAAAAGGGTGAGGTCTGAAAATTTTTCAAAATTTTTATACCTCCCTCACTGATACATGGTACCCCCCCCCAAACTTACTCCACACTCTATCCCAGAGTTGTGAAGTAGATAAGGTAGGGTAATGTTAATTCAGTGAGGGTTAAAGGCTGGTGAGCGCACCTACGCCAGATAGAAGCTCCCACACATATTATCCTCGTTTGCTGTGGTAGTCGATGTGGTGGAGTTGGTCAGGCGTCTCTTCATTCGATATCCATTCCAACACGAAGATGCCGCAGTCATTGGATAAGGGAATCTGTTGTGGACTACGGTGGCAGAACTGAAGCTCCTACCATTTGCTTGTTGTTGTGTCTAGGAATGGTTGTATCAGCGCCGCCACATCCTCGTAGTATTTTCGTACTAGGCGCTTGAGGGAGGTCATCGCTGTTGATGTACACTGCACCGGATGGTCTTTGTTGCTGTCTGAGCTGTTGTAAAAGATTCCTACTCGTTGGCGAGTGTACACCGTCAGGAGCGTCCAGTGGTTGTAATACAGGATGGGCAGGAAGATTGTGCGTGGAACCATGTGCTCCAACTCTGCCAGAAATGATTGCTTTGCTCCTATTTCATCGGCGAGGCAGATGTCGTTGAACAACATTGGATGAGCAATGTATGCATGTTCAAACTTTGTTTTTAGCGTTTGGATGTAGGCATCCGCAACAGATATTTCCAAGCATCCTCCATCCTTTACCATGTCCCTTAAGTCATCAACCGGGACTATGACATCGCCTGCCTCATAGATTACGTTTACTAGGGTAGAATCGGCTAACTTCAGAAGAATTTCATTAGCCTGCTCCTGCATGAGTGTAGAGCATGAGAAGCAGTCGAAGTTGTGGATCAATTCTTCTGATGTTTCAGGCGAAGCAAGGTCTTCAAATCCATGCACTTCCCACAGGATCTTTAACTGCTTGCCTGCCCCATACATGTCTTTTTCTATCTCAGCTTCCTTCTCAGGAGTTCTGCTGGGCTGCGAAGATTCATCTTCTAGGTCACTGTCCAGTAGCCTCTCTGGTATGCCCGCGTCTAGGAAATAATGCTTGTCCTTGATCAACAACAGTGCATATATGCTTCTGAGCTGGTAGAAGTTTTGGCTCTGGAGTTGTCTTAAGAATCCGAAGACATGTATCATCTCCATGGCTCACAGGACTATAAAGGCATTGTTTCCACTTCCCTCTTCTTCTTGGACGGGAAAGTCCCTCAGTGTGAAGAAATTCCAGACACCGTTGTGGCGTTGGATTCCATTCTTGATAACACAGTGGAGGTGCAGTGGGAGTAGCCTCAGAAGTTTGTCTTTGGGGTGTACGAAAGTGTTTCCTGTGTGTGGGACCTCTTTGTTGCAGCAGCTGAGTAGTTGAAAATCATGACTGCGGAGGTCAGCAATGCACATGAACCAATTCTTTCGATGTTTGTAGGGGGGCAGCACCAGGTGTGGGTTGTGGTCATCAATGTGCTTCAGCATACTGGCCACCTGTGTAGATCTATACAAACCCCTCATCAGTCTTCTCGCCAAGGCCAGGGTGGCATTGTAGATCGTCCGTCGGCCTGTCCTAACGCCTACGTTCTTTATCACGACGCCTTGTAGGACCCTGAACAGCTTCATTACAACGACGGTTGGGGAGGGAATATGCTTCTTAGCACTCCCCGTTGCACTGAGAAATAGCCGTCACTTCAGATGACTTCTTCTTCGTCGGCCTGTGACCTCAAGACCTTATTCAGCAGCTTCTGGTCCCTGATCGTCAGGTATTCAATTGCTCTTCTGTCAAAGTCCGCCATCTCGAAGGAAGGTATCTCCGACGGCGCAGAGAATGCATCTGCCATCGAGCTTCTTCCTTTGGGGGGTGTCTTTGGTTGGCAGCGTAGATGTCCCCCCTTCTCCCTCCGATTCATCAGAAGAATCCTCCCTGATGCTGACATATTCGTCGTTGTCTTCGACTTCATTTAGGGAGGTGGAGGGAGCGAAGTCTTCAATGCCTCAGGTGCTCTCTTCTCCTGCTGGAGATCCTGTGATAGACTTATGCATCATCTCTTTTTCGGGCGTTGTAGAAGGCCCGCTGGAGGAGGAAGAGGGCGATGATTTTGATGAGGTTGCCGATGAGGAAGGTGGAGAGCCTGATCCAGGAGGCAATGGAGACTTTCTCAGATGCCTTGGGCGCGGATGATCGTCCCCCCTATTTAGCCTCTCCTCGATCACGTCAAGGCACTGGAGGGCCTACTGAAGAGTAGCGTTGAATGCCTCTAGTTGGCCAGGAAGTCCAACGAGAGTCAGCAGTTCCCGTTCTTGGCTATTCAGCCTCTGCTGGAAAAATGAAAACTTGCGGGTTAGAGAAGTAAATGTAGCCGAGTGGCTTTCTGTTACCTCCCGTAAGTGGTCGAAATCGTGCCCCAGCATTTTCCCGAGCGATGGAGGGGTTCCTACAGATCTCCCTCTCGTCCCCGCGATACTTCTCTCGCGCAAGGGTCTACCTGATGAGGTAGAACCTATCTCGATCATCCACGAGGTGGCTGTTGCTGGGCGAGGCGTCAACATTTTTGCGGCTGCCTTTGCCTCGCCTTCTTGTCGTGGCGGAGAAGGTTGTGGTGTGGGCGGATGCTACTCCACCTCTACATCATCGGCGATCTCATCAGCAACTACTATAGGAGACACCGGCGGCGGTGTCGACGTTAGCAGTGTAGCTCCGAGCTCCATCTCGAGGATCTCGGCGAACACCCTATTATCGGCGTCTGGCTGTGGTTCTTCTTTTGCCTCTAAAGGCACCACAGGAGCTTCGGGAGCTGTGGCTGTCTCTCCCACGACAACTCCCGTCATTGTCTCGGCGACCTCAACAATCGCTGGTTCTTCTTCAGCCACGACAGGTGTTGTCGTTATTGTGGCTGGTATAGTAGGAGCGACGAAAGCGTTTTCAACTACTGTCGACAGTTGCTCTGGAGTAGTGGGCTACTCGGCAGGGGCTGTTGAAGATTTGTCCTGCCGAGCGCCAAGAGGGATTGGTTCTCCTCTTGCAGCTACCCTTTCTTGTATTCTGGTGGTGGCGGCATAAGCTGCATCTACCGCCACAACTTCTATTTATACTATAGTGAAGACCAACTTTTCTACGTCGTAGGCGGCGCATCGAGGGAGTGGAAGGAGGGTGTTTGTCCTTGCGAACTTGTAGAAGTAGCTTCACCCCTCCTTCTTTATGATGATGGCCCTCATGAGGTACTTGAGGTCGATCAACTCATTGCCCCTCATCCGCGAAAGACTAGGCGGCTCCCGTGGGTACCCTAACCCAGCCACGATCAGGTTGACGATGCCACCCATGCAATATTCTTTGGTGGCATCCTTTATCAGGTGTAGCATGTTCAGTAGAAAACGCCCCAGGTTGATCACTCTGCCCTCCATCATGTGCCACATGACATGGAGTTCTTCGGTGTAGATATTGCTGGACTCATTCTTGCTGAAGAGCAGGCACGCCACCGGCTTGTGCACTATCCTCCAGAAACAGGAGTGCACCGCCGCCACCTTGCTTCCCGGCATGAACGATGTTTTGCCGGTCAGCTTCTTCCAGAGATCAACAGGGTTGAACCTGTCTCCTTCGGTGATCCTTTCACCGTTATTTAGCAGCTTCTCCTCCTCCTCGCTGGAAGAGAAGATCTTGTTGAGCAACTTTTCGGAGATGATGTGCTCCAAGTTGTACAGCCGCCCTTGCAATCTGTTTGCTCCGCCATATTTTTCAACATCCACAGCTGTATTCATCACTCGGCAGAGAGACGACATGAACTCTTTTGTGAGTTTGATGTCAAAGGCAGAGCGGCTGAGGCAGATCTTCCTCAGTCCTGCTACGGTGAGGACACTCTCCAGTCTTTCGAAGATACCCAATTGAATGAAGGAAGACTGGTGGTAGAATCTGTTGGTATGTATGCCCATAGAGCAAGTCATATGATGATTGTAATGGGATACTTTGTAAATGATTTGAATAATAATAAAGGCAATTTCCAATCTATATGTTTAAACTATTTATGAGATGATGGTGTAACATGATAGATGTCTAAAGATTGTTTTACTCAATAACGTATGCTTTTAGGTTAAGGACCTAAACGATGAGATCATACGGATGTTAAGAGTATACATTCTTATATAGTCCCTAGTCCGTTGTTATTGTGGAAATAACCATAGACATCAATAACACTAAAGACTAGATTGTGTGTTGGTTGATGACAGAATCTCATTAGTCATGAGATGGTGATATCAAACCAAGCACATAGGTACTTGTTAGAGAACAAGGTACCGGAAAAACCCACCGTGAGAGTGACACATGGAACCATGACATGGTAGTCACAGTCAGCTCTCACAGTGATGGTGGTGAGTGTGATTCTTAGACTTGAAATCACTGCACTCAACACATGTTGTTGGGTACACTTTGACATCATCAAACGCAATCCTGAAACATGGGTTGTTATAAAGGTGATGATTGGGTGGCTTTGACACATGGGGCTTTTGAGGGGTGAGTGATAGATATGGGATTTTTCCCTCCTAAGGGAGTTTGATATCCTTGGCCACTTGATGAGTAGGATTGAGAAAGGCATGTGCATGCACGTGTGAATCAATATGTGATATTGATGTCATACACATCTCACTCGATATACTCTGAGATCAAGGAAATGAATGAACATTTACAGGATGACTGTTCCATGCCTCAAGTTCATTCTGGATATCAGTGACAAAGGAATTATACATTCACTGTAACACCATTCACGGATTGTAGGATGAAAGTTGTTCTCCAACTTTCTACTTTCACTTGGGTAGCAATGATGTGTGACTAGGCACCGCTCTTTGCTTGTGAAGTCATAAGTATTATGGACTTTCACTGCCAACGTGAAATGGACCTGCAGGGTCACACACATAGGATTTAACCTGAAAGAGGAGTTTTGTCCACAAGCAATGTTTAGATTGATTACTAAAGGAGTTTAGTAGTTCAATTAAACACTCAATTAATCGATAGCTCAATATCATAATGTTCAAGGTGTTGGATGCATTGATTGGAGTATCGGATTGATTGAAATCGCATTTGACTAATTCTGCACAATCTGCATTCCCAACCAATCGGTTCATGTGATGAACCGGTCGGCTGAGGTTGCTGAAGCGGTCGGCTCAATTATTGAACCGATCGGCTCATGCACAGAGTGAAACGACCGGTTCAAGTGTTGAACCGATCGGTTCAACTGGTGCAATCGAGCAACTTGGGAAAGTAGGATTGGTGAGAATTTTCCTTTCGTTTCAAATTGCCCAATTCGATTGGGAATAATATTGGTATTCGATACCAATTGGGAAAGAAACAAGGAAAGTCAATCGGGAACCAACCTGGAACCCCAACTGACCGATTCATGAGTGAACCGATCGGTTCAAGGGTCCCAAACGATCGGTTCAGTGGTGAACCGATCGGTTCAGGTCCACAACCGACCGGTTCACTTGTGAACCGATCGGTTCAGGTTGCGAGATGGTTGCTTTTTGTGGAAAATCCCGAACCCTTCTACTCCTGCTTTAGTCCCGTATTGCCGGGCACAGAGAACCCTGTCCCATGACCCGCCTATATATATAGGGGTATTGGGGGCTTCTCAGAGTACAACTCATTGCATGTTGATTGCTCTGCAAAGTTGTCGTTTTCTCTAGTTTTGGTAACCGAGAGAGAGCCCGAGCAAGTGCTTCCCGCAAAGGGAGGTGCAGCAAGGGAAGGACAACTGCAGTTGCAGTTGACAGCAGGAGAGTGTGTTGGCGACTAGTACATCAACAGGAGGGTGTGACTCCTTCCACTTCCTTGTGGGACAAGGAGAGTGGAGTTCCGGGTGGTCCGTGTGGACTACTTCAGAGGCGGGAGGTCACTGCCGCTTAGGAGGACAACTGTCATCTGACAGTCCGGTAGGAGGAGGAGTCTTCAGTCCCGGTGCGACCAGGAGCTGCACATACACCGTCCAAGACCGGAGTTGAAGACCGCGCAAGGCGTGTGGTATTGTCGACGAGCAAGCCTCGGGACAAGGTATGATTCACAAACCATCTTTCCTATTATATAGATGTTGACGTGATTCCTTTTGTTCCGGGTTTGGGGAGAAAAAGTTTTGTTTCCGCTGCTTCTCTGCCTCCTCCAAAAACCCAACATTGGTATCAGAGCCAGGTCAACCACTCTATATTTTAGGATTATCGATATGATCGATTTTGGTTTGTCGCCTTTATTTATTGCATGCGATGCGAATAATATCGGCTTTATACATGTCCAATCCACAAATCCCTAATATACATATATGATATGTAATATTAATGCACTCGATACGCGTTGCCCTCAAACGAGTTTTGTGGTGGATATGTAGCATGATTATGGTCTATAAACCCCTATATCTGTGTGTGGTTGTTTGTGTGGTTGCTTGCATCTCGGTCTGCGCACCGATTCCCTTTCTCTTATTCCTGATGTAACTCGAAATAATTCGAGAATTCTTTTCCTACCTTTGCTCCCCCCGAATGTAACTCGGGGTTTCTCAATTCAAATGTAAATAGGATAGATTTTATTTCCTGTTATGTCAAAGAACGGCGGACAACCTGAAGACGATCGGTTCAAGGAGTGAACTGATCGGTTGGTGATCCAGAAGGCCGGTTCGAGGAACGAGATGAGTGGGTGGCGACCTGAGGAGATGCACGATGACCGGTGAACCGATCGGCTGGAGGCGCCAGTCGATCGGCTGGTGGAACCCGAACAACCAACCTGATGGTGAGCCGATCAGTCATGGAGATGAGCTGATCAAACCCAGAAAGGTAGGCACAGATTTCATCTTGTACAGGTTGCATGTGATGTAGACCTAGATGACCGTGATTCCTCTTGGCTCGAGGAATCACAAATAGGATGGCCATAATCATTGCTTTTTATCGTTTATGCATGTTTTGGGTGGGATATAGCATGTATATGATACGTACTATATATTGTGGTGATTGGATATGTATATGTATATAAAAACCAAATCCCTCATTAAATATTAAGTTTTAGATGCCTTCCAAATGCAACACACGTGAAAATCTTGATCGACCAAGTGTGGGCACGCCGTAGCGTGGTGCACCGTCTATCTCGTGGAAGCGTGAAGGATAAATGTGTGGGTCTGCCCTAGCAGGGTGCACATTCATCGTGTTGGCTTTGGGTCGGACTTAACAAGGTGATCTAGATGGGATCTGGTACCTTGAGGCATGGAGATGATCATGGCAAGGAGTTGCATATGACATCTTTCAAGAGTTGCATATGATGCAATTGGCAAAAGTTGCCTACCTGAGAGATCTGAGTTGTGGGTGACAGCCCTAGCTGGTCCACGACTGAGAGGATTTCAGGATCTTGACCCACTAGAAGATTGTACGCTGCAATCTTCCGAATTGATGGTGAGGGCTATCAATTTGAGTCAAAATAGTGGGAGCGGTAATTAATTAAAGGCCTAATTAACTATCGTCAAATTTTATTCAAATCAAATCAAAAAGGTTTTGACAAATGCAAATTTTCTCTTGTAGAATGGAAAAAGAATCATCTTTTAAAATGGGCAAATTAATTGAGAATAAATTCCATAACTGGTTGAGGACTGTGAGAAGTGTTCTGCACAATCCAGATATACCAGGAGCCTTAGAATCCACTCTATGTACGCTTAATGCGTTGGTGAAGAAGAAAGTAGGTAAGGGAGAGAAGTGTTCTCTCGCCAAACCAATTTCTTCTACATGGAGAGGATGGAAGGAACAATGGAAGAAGAAGTCGGAGATAGAGATCTCTACTTCTGGTGTATACGTGATAGAGATTAACTTTACTACTTCTTCGTCATGGGTACTTGATACCGGATGCGGATCTCACATTTGTTCAAATGTGAAGGATCTTAAGAGAAGTAGGCCTTTGGGGAAGGGCGAGGTTGAACTACGTGTTGCTAATGGGGCAAGAGTTGCCGTCAGTGCCGTAGGAACCTATGAGTTAACTCTACCTAGTGGGCTAATAATAGAGTAGAAGAACTGCTATTATGTACCTGCCATAAATAGGAATATCATTTCCGTCTCTTGTTTGGACAAAGATGGATTTGAATTTCTTATTAAGAATGGAAAGTGTTCCATTTATAAAGATGGGATCTTTTATGGCAGTGCCCCTATGTCTTATGGTCTATACTTGATAGACTTGGAGACAAGTGTATACAACGTAAACACCAAAAAGCAAAAACTCAACGACTCAAACAAAACATATCTCTGGCATTGTCGTCTAGGGCACATAAATGAGAAGCGCATTTCTAGACTCCATAAAGATGGTTATCTAGACTCTTTTGATTATGAATCAATAGAGACCTGTGAATCTTGTTTGTTGGGCAAGATGACCAAGACTCCCTTTTCAGGTAAAGGTGAGAGAGCTAGTGATCTATTAGGACTCATACATACTGATGTATGTGGGCCTTTTAGAACTAATGCCAGAAATGGGTATCAGTACTTCATTACCTTCACTGATGATTTCAGTAGGTATGGCTATGTGTACCTGATGAAGCATAAGTCAGAAACCCATGAAAGGTTCAAGGATTTCATGAATGAAGTACAGAACCATCTTGGTAAAAGTATTAAGGCACTTCGTTCCGATCGAGGTGGAGAATACTTGAGCCAGGAGTTTGAGGACCTTCTGCGAGCCCGTGGTATTGTATCACAATGGACTCCGCCTGGAACACCACAGCATAATGGTGTGTCTGAAAGAAGGAATCGCACATTGTTAGATATGGTGCGATCAATGATGCATTTTTCTGATCTTCCAATTTCTTTCTGGGGTCATGCTCTTGAAACCGCCGCGTTTACACTTAACCGTGTGCCATCTAAATCGGTTCAAAAGACACCATATGAGATATGGTATGGGAAGCGTCCCGTTTTGTCTTTTATGAAGATTTGGGGCTGTGAGGCTTACGTTAGGAAAATGTTTCCTGATAAGCTTGGACCCAAATCCGATAAATGTTATTTTGTTGGATACCCCAAGGAAATGAGGGGATATTACTTATACCACCCTACTGACAACAAAGTGTTTGTTGCCAGGGATGCTGTATTCTGAGAGAGGGAATTTATTTCCAAAGGAAATAGTGGGAGGAAAGTAGAGCTTGAAGAGGTTCAAGCCCAACAAGAAAACATTGAACCGGTAGATGTACCAGAGGAAAATGTAGATTCACAAGGTGTTGTGGAATCTCAGTCTCCTCAGGTAACACAAGGACCTCGTAGATCTAGTAGGACTCGCCTTGAACCTGAGAGGTTTGGATACCTTGTAACTCAGGAAGGTGGAGAGTTGATCATAGATGATGATCCAACTACCTACGTAGAGGCTATGGAGGGACCAGATTCTGAGAAATGGCTAGAAGCCATGAGATCCGAGATGGAATCCATGTACTCCGACAAAGTATGGACTTTGGTGGAACCACCCGAAGGGGTAAAACCCATAGGGTGCAAGTGGGTCTTCAAGAAAAAGACCGACATGGATGGCAATGTGCAAACTTATAAAGGCAGATTGGTTGCAAAGGGATTTCGACAAATTCAAGGTGTTGACTATGACGAAACCTTTTCTCCAGTTGCCATGATTAAGTCCATTAGGATCATGCTTGCTATTGCAGCTTACTATGACTATGAGATTTGGCAGATGGATGTTAAAACCGCATTCCTTAACGGGAATATTCATGAGGATGTGTATATGACACAGCCTGAAGGTTTTGTAGACACTAGTACAGAATTGGTCTCTCGGGTCGGTTTTTTGAAACTTGCAGCGTCACTTTTTAGGCGACGCCTAAGTGGGCGTCGCTACAGTATTAGCGACGCTAGAAGTGTAAAAAAACCGACCCTAGAGTGGTAAAAAAACCGACCCTAGAGAGGTATAAAACCGACCCTAGAAAGGTAAAAAAACCGACCCTAGAAAGGTAAAAAACCGACCCTAAACGTCTTTAAACAGCTGCAAAAATATCTACTGGGTCGGTTTTTTCTGAATAACCGACCCAAGAAGTTATCTATGGCGTCGGTTTTTCTGTATAAACGACCCTAGAAGTTTTAAATTTGCTGTAGTTTTTTGGGATAGAACCTACTGGGTCGGTTTTTTGAAAAACCGACCCAAGAAGTACCTATTGCGTCGGTTTTTATATATAACCGACCGTAAAAGTCTTCAATTTGCTGTAGATTTTTGGGATACAACCTACTGGGTCGGTTTTTTAAAAAACCGACCCGAGAAGTATCTATAGGGACGGTTTTTTAAATAACCGACCCGAGAAGTTAATTTTTTTTTTTTTAAAAATTCTGCAGAATCAGAAATCTTCAGAACAGCAACCTGCAAAACAGAATTGCTTTACGCAATTCAAAACCTGCAATAGAAATAGACTTGCAAATGCAATGATGCAAGCCAAAAATGCATTCCAAAGCCATTTGAAAACTTTTAAATGTCCAATCCCTTTTTGAATTGATGTTTCATAACAAATTTATTCATATATATTGAGTAGAGTCTTCATACACAACACTTACTAACATTCTTGCAAGTCCAACATAGATTCATTCAAATGAGACATAACACATACTAACATTCATACACATATCACATACTAACAACAATGATAGATTGCAAGTTTAAAAGTGATATTAAATTTTTAATGTCATACTACAAAAAGTAAAATTTGACAGAGTTTCAAATCTACATACACAACTGAAGTTATGCTTTTTCAATCCAATGTTATATTGACTTCATTAATAAAAGCATCTGACCATTCTTCTCGTAATTCATTTAACCCATCAAGTGTGTAAGGATGAGTTGCAAAGATCTGCAAAAAAAAGCACATGCTCATATATTTATAAAATGCAAATATCACTTGGAAATTTATGATTGTTATTCTTTATTAATTACCTTATCTATACTCTGAATGTCTACTGATGCTTCTTTCAAAATAGTTTGCATATACTTCATTACGTAGTAGCCACAAGCCCAGTCATTATTTTGTATATGACACTACAAATAAAGAATTATAAACAAATATTAGTAAACTGCTACAAACAGAGTTGTACAAATAAAGAAATAAGACTATAAGAGAGTTAACATATAAAATTTAATACATTATTATAAGAGCTGTACATATATATGACTAATCAGTCAAAGTAGTTACTTTGATATTTTTCAAAGTCAGTGTCTTTAATTTTGTGGGTATTATTCCTCCACCTTCACGATAAGCCTTTATTCCCCTATCAATCAATTTGATTACGATAGTTGTCAAAATAGAAGTATAAATATCATGTTGAAGCATAACAATTGATGTTATAGAAACTAAAATTTATGCTTACTCCATAGCTGGCAATCTCAGTTTGTGACCCCTTGTTGTTTTTCCCATTGGGTCAAGATAATAGAAAGTCATCAATTTTGGGACAACCACCACTAGTTCCCAATGATTAGATCTGAGTAAATTTATATTGAAAACAAAAATTAGAATTATAATTTAGTGAATATTAGAATTCTATTAAATTATAATACTTACTCGACGTTAAAAGGAATTAGAATAATTTCCTTTCCAACACTACCAAAATATTTGAATGCAGTACTGAAGTAGTGTGTTCCCCAATGTACTTAAATGTACTAGCGTGTTCCCCAATAGGTGCTCCTCCACTATCAAACTTGATTGACAATTTCTCCCCTTTTGCCCTAAGCTCTTGCATCCGACGCATCACTGTGGGACCTCTGCTACTCTTAGCATCACCACTAGCATCCTCATCCTCATGATCAACATGTTCATCTTCACTTGCCATTTTAGAACAACCTGCAAATATACATGATAAAAGAAAACATGATAAAAGAAAATGTGGTGATATATAAGTAAAATGTATACATGATAAAAGAAAATGTGTGCTTGAATGATAATACATGCCTCTAGTTTTGGTTGAGTTGTTAGTCAACTAAAATTCCTTCAGCATGGTCTTGACGTGTATATAAGTCATCGGTGTTAACTTCAACATTGACACTTGGCAAACCAACTGAAAATGGGCTGGAATCATCATACTTTTCATAGTATTCTTCTTCATTTATAGGATCCACAGTAAACTGTCTTTTTCCATGAAGAACGACAGACCAATTTTTATTTGCTGGGTCATCAATATAGAATACTTGTTTTGCTTGGTCTGCCATGATGAATGGTTCATCTTTCTCTCCAATTTTTTCAAAATTCACCAATGTGAAACCCAACTCATCTACTAAAATGCCTTTGTTGTTATCAACCCAATTACATCTAAAGATAGGAACTCTGAAATGTGTATAGTCCATTTCCCATATGTCCTCAATGATTCCGAAATATGACATCTCAGCTTCGCGTGGTCTTTTATCTTTGGCACTAGCAAAATACAACGAAGAAGCTTTAACAGTGACCCCACTATTTTGGACTACACTACTTTCATCTTGACGTTTAGTGTAATATAAAAATCCGTTTATGTCATAACCTTCATATGACATGACATCCATTTTTGGCTTAAAAGCGAGCCATTTTATGTTCTCAGCAACATTATTTGGTGATTCAGATAGCTGCTTAAAGACTTTCTCTTCAAACCACCTAATAAATGTTCGATTATGCTCTCTTGCAAGCCACATTGAACTGGATCGTGGATGATTTTTCTTGATAAGATTATTGTGTTCTGTGATGTAGCTACTAACTTCATCAATGTTGTGTAAAATATACAGATGTGCTTGTTCCCACAACTCACGACTAATTCCTTTCACTTGTGCTCCCAAAGTTCCTTTGCCACAATAAGACTCAGTAACAAGATCATTTTTTAGATCGCTAGAAGTTTCATTGGAATTCAAAAAATCGTTGCAAAAGTCCATCACTTCTCTAGCCACATAACCCTCAATAATACTCCCTTCAGGACGATAACGATTCCGAACATCACCTTTAAAAACACTCATGTAGCGTTCAAATGGATACATCCAATGTAAAAAAATTGGACCCAACATCTTCACCTCCCTTGTAATATGTACTACAAGATGAACCATGATATCAAAAAATGAAGGAGGAAAGTACATTTCGAGCTGACACATGGTAACAATTACATCATTTTGTAATTTATCGAGAGTATCAGGATGTATCACTTTGTTGCATATTTCATTGAAGAAGAAACAGAGTCTTGTGATTGCAAACCTTACATGCTTCGGCAATATAGATCGAATAGCCACAGGTAAAATTTGTTGCATTAAGGTGTGACAATCATGAGATTTGAGACCTATCAACTTCAGATCCTTCTTTGATACCAATCTACGAATATTAGAAGAGTATCTTTGTGGAACCTTAATATTATACAGGCACTCACAGAAAGTCTTTTTCTCCTTCTTGGACAAAGTGTAACAAGCTGGTGGTAAATATGTGCGTCGATCCCTGATCTCAACTGATAATTCTTTTCTTATACCCATTAATTCTAAATCTTTTCTAGACTTGATGCCGTCTTTAGTCTTTCCTGGTATGTTCAATAACGTACCGATGATGCTATCACAAACATTTTTTTCAACATGCATGACATCAATGCAATGTCTAATTGTCAAAAATCTCCAATAGGGAAGATCCCAGAATATTGACCTCTTCTTGTATAGAGATTTGTCATATGCGACACTTGAACTCTTTCCAAATTCATTAACAATATGTTTCACCCTATCATATACAACATTTCCTGGTATAGGTTTAGGAGCACTTCGTTCCTCAGTTGACCCATTAAAGGTTTTGCGTTGCCTTCGATAAGGATGCACTGGTGGGAGAAACCTCCGATGACCAAGATATACGATTTTACCACCATGTTTCAGTCGAATTGAATCAGTATTTTCCTCACAAACAGGACATGCTTTGTATCCTTTTATGCTATATCCAGACAAATTTCCATAAGCTGGGAAGTCATTAATCGTGCAAAACAACATAGCACGCAAAGTAAAGATCTCTTTACGTGAAGCATCATATGTCATAACACCTTCTTCCCATAATTTCGTTAGGTCATCAATTAGAGGTTGAAGGTAAACATCAATATCATTTCCAGGTTGCTTGGGTCCTGATATCAATATTGACAACATGACATACTTATTTTTCATACACAACCAAGGAGGAAGATTGTATATAACAATCATAACAGGCCACGTGCTATGTTGGCTGCTTAATGTACCATATGGATTCATTCCATCTGTACAGAGTCCAAGTCTTAAGTTCCTTGTTTCTTTGCCAAATTGAGGGTATAATAAATCAATTTTCTTCCATTGTGGTGAATCAGATGCATGTCGTAGGACGCCATCATCATTGACCTTTAACTCCCCATGCCAAGACAAATTTTGTGCATCTTCTGTATTAGCAAATAAGCGTTGAAATCGTGGTATTATTGGTAGATACCACATCACCTTGGCAGGAGAGCCATGTTTAGCCTTAGCTGAATTTGTAGTCTTGTACCTTGACGCACCACATTTTGGACAGTTTATCAAATCACTATAGTCCTTCTGAAATAACACACAATCATTTGGACATGCATGAATCTTCTTAGCCTCCATTCCCATTGGGCACATTATTTTCTTTGCTTGATATGTAGAAATTGGAAGCTCGTTGCCTTCAGGAAGAATTTCCTTTAACAAAGACAACAATGAAGTGAAACTCTTATCGCTCCACCGGTTTTGAGCTTTAAGAGTATATAATCGCATCACAGCACTCAACCTCGTGAACTTAGTACAACCCTTATATAATGGTTTTTCAGCATCATGGACAATGTTTGCAAATAAAGAAGGTGGATCAATGACATTGTCCTGACAGCTACGTAGCATCTCATCAACCATATCATCCTGAATCGGGTCATCCTGAATTGGTTCATCATTGTTAACATCATTATCTATATCTTCTATGTCACCACTATTAATATCGACATTTTCTGATCCATAATTAGGTTTCTCTCCATGCCAATACCATTCATTATAACCTTGTATGATCCCATTGCATATGACATGATTCTTAATTTCCTCAACAGTATCAACTTTCAAATTGTTACCACAATTTCTACATGGACAATAGAACCTATCTGTAGGTAGTTTCCTATTTTCCTCAGCAAATCTGATAAATTCATCAACACCTTTGGTAAACTCTGGACTGCAACGGTTCTTGATAGACATCCAACTTCGATCCATTTTCTAGATCACATTAAAAATAATTATCAAACTGGGCATTTAATATTGATACTATAAGTTGTAAGGTTTTTTGATAAGAAATTCATTACTTTTATAGTAAAGGGTACCACCTATCCCATTTTTGAATATTTAACCTCACTAGTAATTGTAAAATGTATCGTTTAGTTTTCAATAAAATTTCAGCAGCATTTCCCCTAAGTTCTCCAAGTACATCAATGTAAATGGCAAATACCACTCACATATGTACCCAGAGAACAAATGAAGAAATAATACTAAAATTTTATTCAAAACTAAACATACATTACACAGTTACATCCTAAGTGAGATTAAATATTCAAAAACAGTCCCATATCGGGGACTATCCAAAATTTACTCCTAATGAATAAATTTTGAACAGGTTTCTAATTTTATATATAAAAGTAATATTGTCATATTTATGCATCAATGGTCTCATTTATAAACCCTACAGTGTCAATCTGAAACTACACAATGTCTACCCTCATATTTTCTAGATTGTATACAATGATTACATATGTGATTGATAATAAAATAAAAGATTACATGTTTTTATTATCGGTTGGTTTACTAGTCCAATAAAATGAATTATGTGTTCTTGACAAATCAAGAGTACTTCCATAGATAAACATTCATATTTACTAAATTGAATAATCAATTAGGTGCTCTTGACAAATATAAACAGAAGGGAGTAAGTTAAACATCATGCATTTTCTTTCATAATAGATAACAGTAAATCAAAAGTGTGACAATTTCATACTCAAAATGGTCGTGATCCTTTATGACAGCCGTGGTGATAACATTTAAAAACTATTTTTTTTGGCCAAAATGGCCATGGTACCAAGCATGGCCGTGCAAAGCACAGGCTGTGGCATCAAGCATGGTTGTGCAAAGCACACAGGCCGTGGCACCAAGCATGGTGGTTCACGACCAACATTAGGTCAAAATAAGAGGGAAAATGAACTTACCTAACTGTCGGTGAGACCCTTGGCGGCGGTGAAGGGCTGCGGCGGGGGCGTCCTCGCAAGGGTTGGCGGCAGTAACAACTTGGCGGCAACGGGCGGCACCTTGGCGGCAGCACGCGACACCTTGGCGGCAGCGGGGGCGTTCTTGGAGGGCACCTTGGCGGCGGCGGGGTCTCGGCGGCGTCTTGAGTCCGAGCGGTGGGAGGCGAGGTGAAGCTTCGACCGGAGCGCCGGGCGGCGAGTTGAAGCTTTGAGCGCCGGGCGGGCGGCGAGGTGATGGCTCCGGGAACGTCGGACGGCGAAGTAAGGGCTTCGAGCACCGGGAGCGAGGTAAGAGAGGACCGTCGGGTGGCGGGAGCGAGGTGAAAGTGTTTGCTAGCTGCGGGAAGTGAATTTGCTGCGGGAGGAGAGGGTTTTAGTTTTAATAGAAGCCCTACTTCTGCGGTCGGTTTTTTGGAAAACCGTCGTTAGAAGTGACTTCTGCGGTCGGTTTTTCCAAAAACCGTCGCTAGAAGTATGTACTTCCCGCGACGGTTTTTGGAAAAACCGACCGCAGAAGTCACTTCTAGCGACGGTTTTCCAAAAAACCGACCGCAGAAGTTCTCGCGACAGTTTTCTGGACGTTTATCCTTAACCGACCGCAGAGGTGCGAAAAGCGGTACCCGAACTAATTCTAGGGTCGTTTATTTAGAAAACCGACCCCATAGCTCAGCGCGCGAAGCCAGTAAAACCAATTTTCTCCGCGGGAAGTATTGTTGGGTCGGTTTTTTATTTTCGCGAGTCTTTTAGAGCGTCGTTTTTTTATTTTAACCGACCCAATAGCTATAAGCGGTACCCGGATTTTTTTCTAATGACTTTTTGCTTCGGTTTTAGCTTGTTAGGTCGGTTTTTCTAATATAAGTGACGCCAACGGAAGCGATGTTAGAGGCCAAAAATGTACTAGTGAGATCCAAAGAATGCCAATAAAGTCTGTAAACTGCAAAGGTCAATCTATGGATTGAAGCAAGCATCTCGGAGTTGGAATCTTCGATTTGATGAAGACGTCAAAGTGTTTGGCTTCATTCAAAATGAAGATGAATCTTGTGTGTACAAGAAGGTTAGTGGGAGCTCGACCACATTCATCATATTGTATGTGGATGACATACTTTTGATGGGGAATGATGTCTTAGCCTTAGAGAAGGTAAAGACATGGCTTGGGAAAACTTTCTCAATGAAGGACTTAGGAGAAGCATCCTATATTCTAGGAATTAAGATCTATAGAGATAGATCTAGAAGGCTTCTCGGACTGTCAGAGCACGTACATTGACAAGGTGCTGAAGCGGTTCAGCATGGAGAACTCAAAGAGAGGCAACATCCCTGTGCTACATGGAGTTACCGTCTCTAGAGCTCAATGTCCCCAATCTTGTGAAGAGAGGGAGCGTATGAATGTGATCCCATATGCATCAGCCATTGGATCCATCATGTACGCTATGTTGTGCACATGCCCAGATGTCTCGTATGCTCTCAGCATAACGAGCAGGTACCAGTCAGATCCCGGGGATGCTCACTGGATAGCCGTGAAGAACATCCTCAAGTACTTGCGAAGGACTAAGGATCAGTTTCTTGTGTACGGCGGCGAGGAAGAGCTGGTTGTAAAGGGTTACACCGATGCAAGCTTCCAAACCGATAAAGATGATTACAGATCGCAGTCAGGATTTGTGTTTTGCCTTAATAATGGAGTTGTGAGCTAGAAGAGTTCCAAGCAAGAAACAGTTGTCGATTCTACTACAGAGGCCGAGTATATTGCTGCTTCGCATGCAGCAAAGGAGGCTGTGTGGATCAGGAAGTTCATTTCTGAACTTGGTGTAGTTCCCAGTAGCTGTGATGCAATTGAGCTTTATTGTGACAATAATGGAGCTATTGCACAAGCTAAGGAGCCCAGATCACATCAGCGGTCCAAGCACATACTGCGACGCTTCCATCTCATACGAGAGATCGTACAGCGAGGAGATGTGAAGATTTGCAAAGTACCAATTGAAGACAACATAGCTGATCCACTGACTAAGGCCCTTTCTCAGCAGAAGCATGATGGTCATGCTAGGTCACAAGGACTGCGTTTCCTTGGTGACTGGCTCTAAGTGCAAGTGGGAGTCTGTTGGTATGTATGCCCATAGAGCAAGTCATATGATGATTGTAATGGGATACTTTGTAAATGATTTGAATAATAATAAAGGCAATTTCCAATCTATATGTTTAAACTGTTTCTGAGATGATGGTGTAACATGATAGATGTCTAAAGATTGTTTTACTCAATAACGTATGCTTTTAGGTTAAGGACCTAAACGATGAGATCATACGGATGTTAAGAGTATACATTCTTGTATAGTCCCTAGTCGGTTGTTATTGTGGAAATAACCATAGACATCAATAACACTAAAGACTAGATTGTGTGTTGGTTGATGACAGAATCTCACTAGTCATGATATGGTGATATCAAACCAAGCACATAGGTACTTGTTAGAGAACAAGGTACCGTACAGACTCACCGTGAGAGTGACACATGGAACCATGACATGGTAGTCACAGTCAGCTCTCACAGTGATGGTGGTGAGTGTGATTCTTAGACCTGAAATCACTGCACTCAACACATGTCGTTGGGTACACTTTGACATCATCAAACACAATCCTGAAACATGGGTTGTTATAAAGGTGATGATTGGGTGGCTTTGACACATGGGGCTTTTGAGGGGTGAGTGATAGATATGGGATTTGTCCCTCCTAAGGGAGTTTGATATCCTTGGCCACTTGATGAGTAGGATTGAGAAAGGCATGCACATGCACGTGTGAATCAATATGTGATATTGATGTCATACACATCTCACTCGGTCTACTCTGAGATCAAGGAAATGAATGAACATTGACAGGATGACTGTTCCATGCCTCGAGTTCATTCTGGATATCAGTGACAAAGGAATTATACATTCACTGTAACACCATTCACGGATTGTAGGATGAAAGTTGTTCTCCAACTTTCTACTTTCACTTGGGTAGCAATGATGTGTGACTAGGCACCGCTCTTTGCTTGTGAAGTCATAAGTGTTATGGACTTTCACTACCAACGTGAAATGGACCTGCAGGGTCACACACATAGGATTTAACCTGGAAGAGGAGTTTTGTCCACAAGCAATGTTTAGATTGATTACTAAAGGAGTTTAGTAGTTCAATTAAACACTCAATTAATCGATAGCTCAATATCATAATGTTCAAGGTGTTGGATGCATTGATTGGAGTATCGGATTGATTGAAATCGCATTTGACTGATTTTGCACAATCTGCATTCCCAACCGATCGGTTCATGTGATGAACCGGTCGGCTGAGGTTGCTGAAGCGGTCAGCTCAATTGTTGAACCGATCGGCTCATGCACAGAGTGAAACGACCGGTTCAAGTTTTGAACCGATCGGTTCAACTGGTGCAATCGAGCAACTTGGGAAAGTAGGATTGGTGAGAATTTTCCTTTCGTTTCAAATTGCCCAATTCGATTGGGAATAATATTGGTATTCAATACCAATTGGGAAAGAAACAAGGAAAGTCAATCGGGAACCAACCTGGAACCCCAACCGACCGGTTCATGAGTGAACCGATCGGTTCAAGGGTCCCAAACGATCAGTTCAATGGTGAACCGATCGGTTCAGGTCCACAACCGACCGGTTCACTTGTGAACCGATCGGTTCAGGTTGCGAGATGGTTGCTTTTTGTGGAAAATCCTGAACCCTTCTACTCCTGCTTTAGTCCCGTATTGCCGGGCATAGAGAACCCTGTCCCATGACCTGCCTATATATAGGGGTATTGGGGGCTTCTCAGAGTACAACTCAGTGCATGTTGATTGCTCTGCAAAGTTGTTGTTCTCTCTGGTTTTGGTAACCGAGAGAGAGCCCGAGCAAGTGCTTCTCGCAAAGGGAGGTGCAGCAAGGGAAGGACAACTGCAGTTGCAGTCGACAGCAGGAGAGTGTGTTGGCGACTAGTACGTCAACAGGAGGGTGCAACTCCTTCCACTTCCTTGTGGGACAAGGAGAGTGGAGTTCCGGGTGGTCCGTGTGGACTACTTTAGAGGCAGGAGGTCACTGCCGCTTAGGAGGACAACTGTCATCCGACAGTCTGGTAGGAGGAGGAGTCTTCAGTCCCGGTGCGACCAGGAGCTGCACAGACACCGTCCAAGACCGGAGTTGAAGACCACGCAAGGCGTGTGGTATTGTCGCCGAGCAAGCCTCGGGACAAGGTATGATTCACAAACCATCTTTCCTATTATATAGATGTTGACGCGATTCCTTTTGTTCCAGGTTTGGGGAGAAAATTTTTTGTTTCCGCTGCTTCTCTGCCTCCTCCAAAAACCCAACAGAATCTTCTCAACCTGTAGAGTTTATTTGCCAGTTCTGAGTACCGGCATCCATGCTCGTCATCTCTTGGCATGAACCTTCCTGGTGTGTGATCCAGGGGTTATGCCGCTACTATTGGAGCTGAGGTCAGAGCCGCAACTTCTTCAGTTCTTCCTCTCTTCTCGGTAGTTGATGGCCCAGCTGCTTCAGGGTTCGGGTGTTTCTGCCCGGCGGTTGTTGTTTCAGCTACTGCCTCAATGTCGATCCTTCTTCCGTGTTCGTCAACTCGAATGACGGTCTACTTTGTACGATCCATATTTGTTATCAATAAACAAGTTCATAATCATTTATGTGTTCTGATATTAGGTGGACAAAACTAAAAATCGATATCAGCGCTAAAAGGAAAAATAGATCGCGCGATAAAAATGAGGCCCGATACAAAAGCTACCCGACACCACCGTATCGGGCGATACAAAACTTTCAAGGGAATCACCGTAGGCCCATGCCCGATACGAGGTCTGAGTGTCTTTCATCAGAAGAACGTCTAGGCGATACAATATTGCACGATACAGGGAAAAGTCGCGCGTCATAGTCGTCGCTCGACACGGGTGTGTTGGGTGATACGGTCGTGTGAAACAAAGTGCCCGATAGGGTCTTCTCGAAGGAAAAACATGTCGCCCGACAGCAAGAACAAGCGAGGCGGCACAAGGATGGGCAACACAGTTATCGCCTGATTTGCAGTATCGGGCCAGCGCGTGTTTAAAGGCGTGACGCGCGATGCATATTTCGGGTGATACAAGAAGTTGTAGCCCGACATGATGCCCGTGATATGAAGTTGTGTCGGGCAAGCATGGACGATAGGGTTGTCAGGCTATACCTTTGCTTCCTTAAGTTCTCTGCGCATCACGAGAGCAAAGGAGGGTTGCACGAAACGGGAGCAAACGAAGGAAATTACTGCACGATACGGGTAGGTAGAAGAGTAAAAGCAGTAGCCCGGTACAGTAAAACCTCCATACTATATATAGCGATCCAAGTCGGGGTAAAACAAGCCATCCCCGAGTCCGGCACGTTCGGCATGCCGGGTGAGATGCCGCCCGATCCGGTCAGGAAAAAGAGTTACCTGCCCGATGCACGGTCGCCCGATATAAGGCCTTAAGGACAAAACACTAGATAAAACCCAAAGACGAAGCGAAGGAAAAAGGCGATTTATGGGTAAAACATCATCGGCCTAAGGTTAAGCCTTGGCCTCAGATAGTATTACTCATTAATGCTCGTAAAATAGAATGGTGGCCCATAAAACAGAGGAGTTAGTGCACGTGGTGCATGCACTGACTCGAGCCTTATTACATTCCAAATGTTCATAATGTTTGTCTTGTAAGAAAGTAAATAACATCCTATTCTAGGAAAAGTAAAAGCTCGGGCTGCCTCCCGTGGAGCGCTGCAGTTTGCGTCGCCAGCTCGACCGGTTCAAGGTACTTCACTTTTAGCCTCTAGCATCATCCATATCTTGTAACTCGATCTCTGTCTTTCTTGATCACAGCCCTGCCTTTTTGGCAGTTTCAGTGTTGGAAGGTATTTTGCCCGAGGGATTCTTTATCAATTCGGCCATCTGAGCTAATTGTTGATCAATTTGGCATTGATGCGTCTGCATATCCACCATTTGGACCTACAGTGAGTTCAGAACCCCCGAATTTGAAAGCACACTCTGTGCTAGCTGGTTATTAATTGTATTCTGTCTTTTTACAAAATCAAACAATTATCCAACCACATCTGATTGGTTTGAAACCTTGTCCTATCCCTACTCTTTGGTTTGGCCTTGGTATTTAACTTGTCCTTGGGAATTTCCTTTGTTTGACTAGAAGGAGGTGTTTTTGGTGAACTGATTCTGTCCTCCCCTTTTCTCGAAAGCTTGAGGTGGTTTGGAAGAGTTATGCAGCTTATGCGAGTTTTCAGCTGCATCCTTGTTGCCATAACTGAAACCAGGGTGGTCCGGCCTTTTGAAATTCACAAAAGAGACATTCTCAGTCTCCTCAGCCTCAGATTCAGTATCACTTGATGCATCAGGTCAGGTGTAGATGCAGTTATCTACCCCATGTCTACCCTCTCCACATGTGACACACTTCATGACCTTCTCGATCTGCTTCTTTCCCTTTCCACCAGATTCTTGTAGTTGCTTTACATCAGTTGCTATCCTCTGGATTTGAGAGGTGATAGTCGCTAGAGCCTTGGATTCAAGAGAAGGTCCTTCACTAGACTTCTTAGCTTGCCCCCTGTCGGATCTATCATAGTCAGTGCCGGCTTGCAGCTCGGCCATGTTCTTGATGATCTTCTCGGACCTGCTCGTCTTTTCCCCCAGAAAGTCACTTCCTGCTGCAACATTCAATGAAACCCTTTCCTCAGGGGTTAGACCATTGTAAAAGGTAGTTATCAAGAAACCTTTCTTGTAGTTGTGATGAGGGAAGTCCCTCTGATATTCCTGATATCGTTCTCAGGCATCATGGAGGTTCTCGTTTGGCTTTTGCATGAAGGATGTAATCCTTTGTCTGTTCCGGACGGTTTTCTCAGTCGGATAGAACTTGTTCACGAAGGCATCTGCCAGTGCGCTCCATCCGTTCAGAGCTTGGTGGGGCAGCCCCAGATACCATGATAGAGCCTTATCTACCAAAGAAAAGATGAAGCCCTCGTAATAGATTACCTCCTGGGGAACTCCCCGCATCTTGATGGTGTCGCAGATGTTTTTGAAAGCATCCAAGTGGTGATAGGGATTGTCATTCTTAGAATTTCTTCTAAAGCTTTTGTTTTGAATCATGAAGATGACTGATGGCTTGAGCTCGAAATTAGTGGCGTTGAAACACGGGATGATGACAGGGCATCTGGAATTGTTAGCCTTTGTGGAAGCTAACTCCCTTAGAGTCTTTTCTTCTTCATCTAAATTTTCACAGTCACTGCCTTCTTGGCGCTGTTCTTGATTATTGTGATTTCTTCTGTGCCTCTGGTGATGGCGACGTCTATCACGGCGATGATCTTCCTCGAACTGCTCCATTTCTAGATCTTCAGGTTGATCATTGTCATCGTAGCGGTCGTTGCCTTCAGGTGGAGGCAAATGAGGTCTAGCCCTCCCTTGGCGTTCTCCCTCATAAAGAGGTTGTTCAACGCGAGGTGGCATGTTTGACGGTGTCGGTGCTCAGTTGAGCAGAATGCCTTTCTTCTGAGTACCTGATTATCGTGTAAAAATCAAGTTAGAAAATTCTGTTATTAATATTACGAATTATTCATTTCAGGTAAGAATAAAGATAAAATAAGAAAGGAAAAAGAGAGTGTTGTCAAGCTCATTTCTAAGCTTGAGGCACTGGAGTGTAGTTAGTGGATTCGGGTTCATCAACAGTACCGTTTTACCTTGTCCCCGACAACGACACCAAAAAGTTGACCGGCCTAAATCGTGTGTCCGAAATGTCGTGGCGGATTTGAAGTAGTCGGACTTTTAAATTTATAACCCGAAACCTTCTAGGCCCCCGCAACTATGTTTACGGGGTCGAAGTAGATATGCGGGGTTGAACATAGGGACAAGGGTGGTAGTGATGAGAATGCTGAATCGACACTTTACACTCCGGTACGGGTAAGAAGACGATAAAGTTCCTCAAGGGAACAATGGGCTAAGATCAATGAAATAAAAGAAAACTATCTCCAACTAGAGCTACTAGGAAAAAATAGGTTTTAAGCATTTATCAGTTTTTAGGGTTTTTGTGCAACAGAAACAGAGAGATAAAAATATCGCATTAGCAAGGAACGAAGGAGAAAGCTTTGACAAAACAAGCGGCAGCAGAAACATCCTATACCCCTTCTCTCGAAGCGGGTACCTCTAACTAAGTATCAACACCCCTCTCGAGGTTGTTGGACTTAAGTTAGAGTGGAAAGGTTATTACAGCAACTCCGATCCTGGGCACTCTCGTACTCCAGTATCGGACCAAACACTAGAGCCACAACACCTCTCTCAAGGCTGTTGCAACGGGAAAACATGATTCGGTAGCTAATCGAAACGTGATCCAAGCATACAAGCTAGAGTTCAGATGTTAAACATAGCAATCATCCAACAAAGGTACCAAATATAAAGCAGCAGATAGTTAAACTCTTCTAATTCCATTAACATATAAGGGTCTGATTACATTGCATAAGTAAAGGAAGTAAATGACTGAAATAAGTAAAGATAAATGTTGTCTTCTTGATATAGAAGGGCGACACGCGGCAGCAGATCCTCCAGCCCGATCCCGGGTAGGGGCCTTGCCCGATACGCTCGTGTCGGGCGGCACACCCTCTCGGGCGACACGCTAATGACGGGCAAATGTATCGTGCTGGGCACCCTTGCCCGATACGATCGTGTCGGGCGGCACCCTCTCGGGCGACACACCGCAACCGGTGATGTGTATCGGGGTTCGGTATCGTGTCGGGTTAGAGTGTTGCTTCCAGTATCGGGCACTCTATTCGGGTGTCCTTGTTAGGCAATATCGACCTGCAGTGGTGCCCGGGATGACCCTAAATGAACCATTCCCTCCCTCTCGGGATGGGAAAGTGCTCACCTGGAATCGTCCGACACACCCCTGAGGCGCGACACGCTAGCTCCTGAAGCTTTCCTAAGTTGGCTTTCGAGAGATTTCGACCTGTCCTATCGGAGTCCTGTAGCTGCTATTTATAGGAAGCGGTTGGGGAAGTTATGGTGCTCTGGACGCCACGTGTTCTTCCTTCAGCTCCATTATTGCGGCTTCAGGGACGCCCGATATGTCTATCGGCGACACAAGGATAGCGGGCTGTCGGTCATCGTGACGAGTGGCGCCTACCAGTGGGTGGCCTGTATCGCATGATACACTTCAGTTGTCGTGGCGAGCTCGGCTCCCTGTCGGGTAAATGGTGTGTCGCTCATTCGATCCTTCTTGCGTGGCATCCTTGTGTCGCGCAGTATGGTATCATGCGCCCGTGTCGGGTAGCGAGCGTATCGGTCGGTCTGGTTGGTAAAAAAGCCGATGTAGGTGAAACATGTTCGTGGGCCGGGACGGGCTTGTTTGCTGCTAAATGAGTTCAAAAATGAGGAAAACTCTGCAAAAGATGATAAAATTGAGTTAATAGCGTAGTGTGGCTTGTTTATTAAAAAACATGACAAAAGAGAGAGGAAAACAGTTAAAAAGGCAGTTTTGATAACGAAATAAGGGCCAAAACATCACAAAATTTGGTGTTATCACCTATATTTTTCTAATTTTTGGTTCTCTACGACATATTACCATGTACACTTATTTCTCGCATGAAATGTTGATTATGTGAGTAGATACATTTTGAAGTTTTTATCATGATGTTCTTGTTGATCTTTTGGATATGCTTTGTTGGACTTTAAAGTTGCATTATGTTCATCTTATATCATTTTGTACCTTTATTTCTAGATTTGGAACAAGATTAACTCTATTTGTGGGATGGAATCTTATTGATGGTCTCCTATTTGCTTATCCTAACTTTGGAGGTGATTCTATATTTGTTGGGTCCTCTGACCCCACTTAACAATATATGGCTATTCTCATCCCTTATTTGAGCTTGGCTAAACTTACTTCTTGCTTCTATGTTTGTGCATGTCTTAGACTATTTGTATTTCCAGTAGCGGTACATGAATACAACCAAACATTAGGTGCAAATTTTCTACCTTGAGGATACTTTTCCGCTCGATATATATATATATATATATATATATATATATATATATATATATATTGTTGGCTAAATGGACATCATCAAAATCCCTTTGTTTTGAAAATGACAAACATTTCATTCTTGTGGATCTAACGTGCTACTTGAGTACTTGAGGAACAAGAATTCAAGTTGGTGGATAACTAAGCTTGGAAGATATGTATGCTCAAATTGCCTTTTTAATTGTAATCAAATGTAAACTTGTACAAATATATAATGTACAAGTACTTAGATATCATGTAAATCAAACGTGTAGATCTTCCCTATCCAGTCACAACACTTAGATAGGTCATCCCCTATGATAGCATCACAATGGAACTTTGATACATACACTTAGTACATGTCTAGATACACTAAAATAGGGACTCCCTCGGTCGAACTACTTCTTGACCGAGACACACTCGGTCGAACATTTTCTCGACCGAGAATCACCTGAGTCTATCCTTCGAGGAGGTTCTATAGCCATTAAACTTGGTGGGAAAAAGTGGTTGGTAGTTGAGTTGAACGTTGCAATACAATTACTCCATACTTTCCCTTGGTCGATGAAGTTCTTGACCGAGAGACACTCGGTCGACAAATTTCTCGATCGAGAAAGGTGTTGACTGCATTTGTCAGAATTAATCAACTAGCCGTTAAAATGTAATTAGTGGATACCTAACGACTAGTTGAGCACTAAGAACATCCTAGAAAGTGTCTAGAACGTCCCGAGACCCTTGTAAGCCATTCCTATAAATAGGGCATGCCTTAGGACACCCAAACCACTTGAGTACATATACTTGCAATTGAGAATCAACTCTTGTGAGCAATTGAGCAATCCTTCACTTGCAAAACATTTCAATAATCTAAGATTTCGTGTCCTATAGGCTAGAATCTCCTACCCACTACACTTTCACATTCATGCACATTGGATAGGAGATCAAAATGCTTGATATAGGCTTCAAGCCTTGTGCTAAAGTGGTAAAGTGTATCTTTCCTACTTCTTTCTTGTTCCTTCTTATTGCTTTGTATTCTCCTTTGCTACTCCTAGGTTGGAGGTTGTGGAAAGGAGGTTGTAGGAGCTTATTTAGGTGGAGAAGGTAGCTCAGCGGACTTAGGATTACTTCAAGAAGGTTGTCTCAACAAGAAGCTACTTCAAGAGGAAGGCTACTTCAAGGGGGAGCTTGAAGGTACTTCAAGAGGAAGGCTGCTTCAGGGTTGGTGAGACTACTTCTAGGTGAAGGCTGTCCTAAGGGTTGGGAAGGTACTTGTATCTTATGTAAAATCCTCCAAAAAGGTAATAAAATACAAGTGCTTTCAAAATCCCAATTGGAAAGAATTGAGTAGTGGACTGACTCCCTTAGTTTTTGCTAAGGGTGGAACCACTCTAAATGCCTTTGTCTCCTTCTTCAATATGTTTGTGGTTGCTTGGTTGAATTAATTTTAAAATTAACATAAAACCCTATTCACCCCCCACCTCTAGTGTTTTTCATATATATATATATAAATATATATATATATATATACATACATACATATATATACATATATATATGCATATAGCCCAGTTGGTGAATTCCGCTGGTCCCCAATGAAGGGACCCGAGTTCAAAACCACACAGAGAAGCATCTCTTGATTTATCACCCTCCCGGGCGTCCGGCCTCCGCCACGGGTTATGGGAGAGGGGGGGGGAGAAATCTTTCTCTCTTAATCCCATATATATATATATATATATATATATATATATATATATATATAGTCAGGCTAGAATACACTCGAGTGTATCCGGAGCGGAATACACTCAAGTCGTTTTTCATGATGCAATATTTTTTTAAATATAATCCATTGATCTTCTTAAACATCTCGTGAGCAACTGATACGCAAAATTTGAGCAAATTTGGATATGTATAGCTCATGTTATGAAGACCGCAAAAATTATGCATTTCAAATAATTTTCGCGCGTCGATTTTTTTGCCCTTGGATGAGTGACTTACACTAATCCAAATGGGCTCAAAATTTGTATGTAGCCTAGTTATAGCATGACAGTGAAGATCAATGGTTTACATTTTGCAAAAAATAGTCTTGATATGCAAACCCACTTGAGTGTATTTGTGCGATCTGTACACTTGAGTGTATTCTAGTCTGACTATATATATATATATATATATATATATATATATATATATATATATATATATATACTACTACAGAAACGGCCTTTGGCGTCGGTCTTTTAACCCCATTTGGCATCAGTTTCCGACCGATGCCTATGTGGGCGCCGCTAAAGGTCGAACACTTCTGCGTCGGTTTTTCAACCGACGCCTATTTAACCTATAGGCGTCGGTCTTTTAGTAGATAACCGACGCCAAAAGGGTTCACGCCACAGAAAACGGCGTCATCTAGGGAACTTTCTGCGTCGGTGATTTACTAAAAGACCGACGCCTATATTCCATGTAGCGTCGGTCTTTTAGTAGATAACCGACGCATAAAGTGTCCTAGATGACGCTGTTTTCTGTGGCGCGAACCCTTTTGGCGTCGGTTAGATACCAACAGACCGACGCTTGGTTGTTTAAATAGGCGTCAGTTCGATACGAATATCCGACACCATTTCCAAGACTGCTTTGGCCACATCAGGCGTCGGTTATCTATACATAACCGACGTTGTAGGTCTTTGCTGACGGTTTTCTATAAATAACGACGCCTATTTATATATATATATTTTTTTTTTCATATCAGTTTGCAGGCCTGCTGTGGCTGGTCAGCAGGATGAGAACCTGCAGTTCAGTTTTCTGAACTGCAGGTTTACGACATCCATTGATATCAGCCTACAAACAGGCCGCAAACCTGCAAAAGTCACAAGGAAAATTTCACACAAGTACATACATTCAGACATCAATTCAATTCTCACATTCACACATATAGACACATTCAAATACATGTATTAACATTCAGAAATATTCATTTACAAAGTATCATTCATTATCGCTATCAACATCCCAATTATATCTTACAGTTGCCACTTCTTGTATGGCTTTTGCCCATTCTTCTCTTACTTCATTTAATGCTTCCATCGTATATGGAGCATGTATATTTTTTAAGCGTTTACCTATAGTGTGGTCAGTTTTAAACACCTGCAAAGAGAATGATGTATATATATAAGTAATAATATAAAAATAAGATTGATATATTTCATACTAACTAATGAGACTATATATAATACCTCATGTATGCTATCGATGTCCAATGCGGCATGTTTGATAATCATCTGCATAAATAGCATCACATAGTATGCGCTTTCCCAGCCATTGTCTTGTGTAGCACACTATAAATTGAAACATACAAAATAATACAACTAAGCACAATTCACAT
Source organism: Alisma plantago-aquatica (assembly GCA_963693085.1). NCBI lineage: Eukaryota > Viridiplantae > Streptophyta > Magnoliopsida > Alismatales > Alismataceae > Alisma > Alisma plantago-aquatica. The sequence continues at coordinate 1,067,587,455 of OY856411.1, read as the reverse complement.
CAATGATATATACATTGGAGTCGGGGAGTCGGGAACTTACTTGTACGTTCTCCGAATTTATTGGCTGGTTCTTTTTCCTTGGGACCTTTCCTCCAGCCTTTTTGAATGCATCTAAACCCCTACATGTTAATATAACACAGTAAATTGCATAAGTAAATAGTAATGTAATAAAAGATGTTAACGGATATAAAAATGAAATATTTCTCACCAGAATAATGGCATTCTCATTACGTGTCCAGTTTTAGGGTTCAATGTACTCCCTGCAGGATCTAGATAATAAACAGTGAATGTCCCGGGGACAATAACTAGTAACTCCCAATGTCTACCGCTAGAGGTAAGAAGTTAACAATTAATAGCTCAAGATGCAAAATAAAAATGGAATTTTCTTAAGTCCAAATTATAAATAAAGTAAACTTACTTGACATTGAATGGAGCTATTATTATCGTCTTCTTTTGCTGACCAAAAATTGTAAAAGCATCTATACAGTATTGTTGAACATTATCAGGGTCTTTAGCTACCAAACTAATCAATGATGGAATCAAAAATCCCACATGATCAAATGCAAATTGTTTGCAATGATCTTCGACTAAGTAGCTGCAAAACATATAGGCGTATGCATTAATATATAAGAAACCAGATCACCGGATCTTACACAAGGTATATGGATGTATAAACAAGATCTCACCTTATCCATGTCTCTATCATTGATGTATTCAGCCAATCATACATAAACAACTCAATAATATCTTGTATAAATAAAGAGCTATCGTATGATTGACCTGCATAATCTGCATCTAAAGAAATAATTATAGGGCAATGTACATTATGTGCCCGTAGCCAACATGCCATTCCCCTACAAGCAGGACCTAACGGGTATGTTAGGTCAGTTGGAACCCAATCGGGTAATGCGGGAAGTGGAAGTGGAGGCCTAGGTGCTCCTGGTGTCTTCTTTTTAACCTATACATATAATTTCAGATCAGTTGACATCATATATACACATTAACAGTCTAAATCAATGTAAATTTATCTTACAATTTCAGTCGTGTAGACGACATCTGCTTTGGGCCACAATATGACCCCGCCTTCTGCCTCACCAAGTGTATCAATATATGGGTGGGCATATGGCAACGCAACTTCCCTCCAATCGGGTAACACACGTATCGGGCTCACACGAACGTAGCCCTGTGGCATTGGAGTCCCGTGAAACATTGCCCCAGGAAGGGACGGGTAAGCCTGCGCCTCTGCAACAACGTAGTCTTGCATTCTTAAGCGGCATGGCTTCAATGCCTACAAATTTACATAAACAATATTATACATATATACATATCATCTTGAAAACATATCATCTTGAAAAGACTAGCTACAATGTCATAAACAATACTTACCGCAGACGTGCTAGGCGATGGGTCTCCAGGATTACTCGCAGTCTGTGCATCAGGAGAAGAGTGGGTCGCCATAGGCGTATTGGAAGCCTGAGATGCCTGCCACCGCAGCAATTCTTCCTTGACCTTCTCAGCAACTACATCGTTGACCTTCTTAGCAACTAAATCCTCAACTCTCTTATTCTCCTATACATGGATAAAAGAAACATTAGCTTCTTATTAATGAATTTCCTTTTGCAGTAACATTCTAAAAAAAGAATAGGTTACCTCTTCTTGAGAAAGTCCCGCTCTGGGTTTGCGCTGGGATGGCCTCACTAGTACACAATTGGTCTCTCGGGTCGGTTTTTTGAAGCCTGCAGCGTCACTTTTTAGGCGATGCCTAGGTGGGCGTCGCTACAGTTCTAGCGACCCTAGAGAGGTAGAAAAACTGACCCTAGAGAGGTAAAAAAACCGACCCTAGAGGGAACAAAAACCGACCCAAGAAAAGTACAAAAACCGACCCAAAAGAGGTAAAAAACCGACCCAAAAGAGCAACAAAAACCGACCCTAGAAGTCTTCAAACATCCATAAAAACACCTAGTAAAGTCTTCAAATAGCTTTAAAAAATACCTACTGGGTCGGTTTTTTGGAATAACTGACCCAAGAAGTCTTCAATTTGCTGTAGAATTTTGGGATAGAACCTATTGGGTCGGTTTTTCTATATAAGCGACCCTAGAAGTCTTCATGAACCTACTGGGTCGGTTTTTTGTATAAGCGACCCAAGAAGTGTCTATTGGGTCGGTTTTTCTGTATAAGAGACCCTAGAAGTCTTCAAATTTCTATAGAATTTTGGGATAGAACCTATTGGGTCGGTTTTTCTATATAAGCGACCCTAGAAGTCTTCATGAACCTACTGGGTCGGTTTTTTGTATAAGCGACCCAAGAAGTGTCTATTGGGTCTTTTTTTTTGTATAAGCGACCCTAGAAGTCTTCAAATTTCTGTAGAATTTTGGGATAGAACCTATTGGGTCGGTTTTTCTGTATAAGCGACCCTAGAAGTCTTCATGAACCTACTGGGTCAGTTTTTTGTATAACCGACCCAAGAAGTGTCTATTGGGTCGGTTTTTCTATATAAGCGACCCTAGAAGTCTTCAAATTTCTGTAGAATTTTGGGATAGAACCTATTGGGTCAGTTTTTCTGTATAAGTGACCCTAGAAGTCTTCATGAACCTACTGGGTCGGTTTTTTGTATAAGCGACCCAAGAAGTGTCTATTGGGTCGGTTTTTCTGTATAAGCGACCCTAGAAGTCTTCAAATTTCTGTAGAATTTTGGGATAGAACCTATTGGGTCGGTTTTTCTGTATAAGCGACCCTAGAAGTCTTCATGAACCTACTGGGTCGGTTTTTTGTATAACCGACCCAAGAAGTGTCTATTGGGTCAGTTTTTCTGTATAAGCGACCCTAGAAGTCTTCAAATTTCTGTAGAATTTTGGGATAGAACTTACTGGGTCGGTTTTTTGAATAGCCGACCCGAGAAGTTACATTTTTTTTAAAGAAAAATTCTGCAGAAATAGAAATCTTCAGTACAGCAACCTGCAAAACAGAATTGCTTTACGCAATTCAAAACCTGCAGTAGAAATAGACTTGCAAATGCAATGATGCAAGCCAAAAATGCATTCCAAAGCCATTTGCAAACTTTTATGTCCAATCCTTTTTTGAATTGATGTTTCATAACAACAATTATTCACATATATTGAGTTGAGTCTTCATACACAACACTTACTAACATTCTTGCAAGTCTAAGATAGATTCATTCAAATGAGACATATAGCACATACTAACATTCACACACATAGCACATACTAAAAACAATGATAGATTGCAAGTTTAAAAGTGATATTAATGTCATACTACAAAAAGTAAAATTTGATAGAGTTTCAAATCTACATACACAAATGAAGTTATGAATTTCAATCCAATGCTATAGTGACTTCATTAAAAAAAGCATCTGACGATTCTTCTCGGAATTCATTTAACCCATCAAGTGTGTAAGGATGAGTTGTAAAGATCTGCAAAAAAAAGCACATGCTCATATATATTTTATAAAATGATGCAAATCTCATATGTAAATTTATTATGTTATTCTTTAATAATTACCTTATCTATACTCTGAATGTCTAGTGATGCTTCTTTCAAAATAGTTTGCATATACTTCATTACGTAGTAGCCACAAGCCCAATCATTATTTTGTATATGACACTACAAATAAAGAATTATAACTTAATATTAGTAAACTGCTACAAACAGAGTTGTACAAATAAAGAAATAAGACTATAAGAGAGTTAACATATAAAATTTGACATTAATACATTACTGTAAGAGTTGTACATATACGACTAAGCAGTCAAAGTAGTTACCTTGACATTTTTCAAAGTCAGTGTCTTTAATTTTGGGGGTATTATTCCTCCACCTTCACGATAAGCCTTTATACCCCTATCAATCAATTTTATTACGATAGTTGTCAAAATAGAAATTCTAAGTATAAATATCATGTTGAAGCATAACAATTGATGTTATAGAAACTAAATTTATGCTTACTCCATAGTTGGCAATCTCAGTTTGTGACCCCTTGTTTTTTTTCCCATTGGGTCAAGATAATATAAAGTCATCAATTTTGGGACAACCACCACTAGTTCCCAATGTCTAGATCTGAGTAAATTTATATTGAAAACAAAAATTAGAATTAGAATTTAGTCAATATCAGAAATTCTATTGAATTATAATACTTACTGGACGTTAAAAGGAATTAGAATAATTTCCTTTCCCACACTACCAAAATATTTGAATGCAGTACTGAAGTACTCATTCACATCATCCATTTGTGTCTGCACTTGACCAGTGAGTGAAGGAACTAAGAATCCAACATTCTTTATATCAAAGTTTGTCATCTCAGTATATAAATGGCTGTAAAACATTTGTAAAAATTTGATATGTTACAAATAAGCTAAAAATGTATATATTCGAGTAATCTATATTGATTAATTCTTACCTTATCCATACTTCTAATATCGAAGTATTTAGCCAATCATACCGGAACACCTCTATAATATCATCAAGAAAAATAAAATTCTCAAAGTCCCTCCCAACTGCATCTTCTGTTAAATTGACCCCCATATGTGATCCTGGGCTTTGGTTGGCTAAGTATCGAGCCAAACCTTTACTTTTATTTCCCAATTCATCGAATGTGGCTTATGGAATGAAAGAAGGCTTGGGCATAGGAGGACGACTACTAGGATTTTTACTTTTTGGTTTACAAACCTGTTAATTAAATACATACTTATATTAAACGAGTTCATATATGTAGCTAGTCAAATATGAAAAACATGTAGATATACCTTGTCAATGATAACCAAGTGTCTAGGACATCCCACCATAGCACCCTCTGCTTCATCAACTGTACCATATTCAGAAGAAGGTGTGGGTAGTGGTTTGTCCCCCATTCCGTCATACACAAGATGGATGGACACACGACAAATGTCATCAGAAACTGATTGACAATGCAATGTACCACCGATGTTGTATACCTTACCCGCTGCCACAACATTGTACTCTGGAACCTCCACTGCAAGTTTACAGTTCATACCAACCTATTTGAAATTATATAAGTTATATACAAAGCGGTAAACCAGATACCTACTATATTATATATATCATATTAACATATATAGAACAAACTTACTACAAATTGTTGTGGTGGTTCATTGGGAGTGCTCCCATGACCTTCTACAATTGGAGTACGAGCTTGTACCTCATCATCTGAGAGACGCACGGTTTGAGGAGGTTGAGAAGGTTGAGAAGGTTGAATAGGCTGAAATGAAGACAATATTTGTTGCACTTTCAGTGATACTAATGCTTCAACCTCGTCATGTGTAACTGTACGACCTCTTCTAGATTCTGAAGGCCCATAATAAGTCTTGAATCCTATGCCAGCTCCTAATCCCCTAACACGGCCAGGATGCTCTTTCTTACCAAGAGCAACTGATAGTTCATCCATGCGTCCAATTGGTATGAACTTTCCTTGTTTTCTTTGCTCATAGAGATCATCCTATTCATATTTAATGAAAATATTAAATCACAAACAATTAGAGATCATCTTATTCATATTTAATGAAAATATTAAATCACAAACAATTAGATATTATTAAATCCTACTCTTTAATTACTTAATTGTGATGAACTTACCATCTTTTGTGCCATCTCCTTAGTTGCAGGATTGGTAATTTCACCTGCTTTATTTTTTCTAGCATCAAGCCAAATTTATAACGGGGTGGACACTCAACTGGAGTTGTGCTAGACCCTTCTCCAGAAGAGATTTGCTTCTCCATTTTTTCTCGACGGTGGGCATAACTAAGGGATCCCATGTGATGGTTATGCACATTTTTGGCCCGTCTTTCCTTTTGGGCCTCGTGAATAGCCTGATCATTTAAAATGAGGTATTGCAATTTACAACTTGGCAAACATATATATATATAAAAACATTAATTGTATACCTGAAACTCTTCTGAATTTCTTTGTGCAACAAATCTGTCCCACACCTCAGGATCTATAAAAATATATATGTCTGTTGCTTTCTTCTTTTGCTTAGGATTATCTATATAATCCCTTTTGAGATAGGTCTTAAATGCCCTCCATCGTACACCACAACGCTGCAACACTCTTTTCCTGTGGTCTTTTTCATTTAAATGAAAAACACCCTATATACAAATGAAGCAATAATCTTATTTCAAAAAGTATATGTCAAAATAAAAAACTGGAATCAATAAACAAAAAACAAGATAATATAGTATCAAAATTCAACTCACAGATATATCTTTCCAAAGGAGGTCTTTCAAGCCAATAGGAACATCATGCCAGTTTTCTATATCTATTGGAACCTTACTACGTGCGGTTGCCCCTACATAATTCTTAAAAGTACTAGCATGTTCCCCAATAGGTACTCCTCCCCTTTCAAACTGGATTGACAATTTCTCCCCTTTTGCCCTAAGCTCTTGCAGCCGACGCATCACTGTGGGACCTCTACTCTTCTTAACATCACCACTAGCATCCTCATGCTCATGATCAGAATGTTCATCTTCACTTGCCATTTTAGAACAACCTGCAAATATACATGATAAAAGAAAACATAAGTGATAATAAAAGAACAAGTGGTGATATATAATAAAATGTATACATGATAAAAGAAAATGTGTGCTTGAATGATAATACTTGCCTCTAGTTTTGGTTGAGTTGTTAGTCAAGTAAAATTCCTTCAGCATGGTCTTGACGTGTATATAAGTCATCGGTGTTAACTTCAACATTGACACTTGGCAAACCAACTGAAAATGGGCTGGAATCATCATACTTTTCGTAGTATCCTTCTTCATTTATAGGATCCACAGTAAACTATCTTTTTCCATGAAGAACGACAGACCAATTTTTATTTGCTGGGTCATTAATATAGAATACTTGTTTTTCTTGGTCTGCCATGATGAATGGTTCATCTTTCTCTCCAATTTTTTCAAAATTCACCAATGTGAAACCCAACTCATCAACTAAAACGCCTTTGTTGTTATCAACCCAATTACATCTAAAGATAGGAACTCTGAAATTTGTATAATCCATTTCCCATATGTCCTCAATGATGCCGAAATGGGACATCTCAGCTTCGCGTGGTCTTTTATCTTTGGCACTAGCAAAATACAACGAACAAGCTTTAACAGTGACCCCACTATTTTGGACTACACTACTTTCATCTTGACGTTTAGTGTAATATAAAAATCCACTTATGTCATAACCTTCATATGACATGACATCCATTTTTGGCTTAAAGGCGAGCCATTTTATGTTCTCAGCAACATTATTTGGTGATTCAGATAGTTGCTTAAAGACTTTCTCTTCAAACCACCTAATAAATGTTTGATTATGCTCTCTTGCAAGCCACATTGAACTGGATCGCGGATGATTTTTCTTGATAAGATCATTGTGTTCTGTGATGTAGCTACTAACTTCATCGATGTTGTGTAAAATATACAAATGTGCTTGTTCCCACAACTCACGACTAATTCTTTTCACTCGTGCTCCCAGAGTTCCTTTGCCACAATAAGACTCAGTAATAAGATCATTTTTAGATCGCTAGAAGTTTCATTGGAATTCAAAAAATCGTTGCAAAAGTCCATCACTTCCCTAGCCACATAACCCTCAATAATACTCCCTTCAAGACGATAACGATTCCGAACATCACCTTTAAAAACACTCATGTAGCGTTCAAATGGATACATCCAATGTAAAAAAATTGGACCCAACATCTTCACCTCCCTTGTAATATGTACTACAAGATGAACCATGATATCAAAAAATGAAGGAGGAAAGTACATTTCAAGCTGACACATGGTAACAATTACATCATTTTGTAATTTATCGAGAGTATCAGGATGTATCACTTTGTTGCATATTTCATTGAAGAAGAAACAAAGTCTTGTGATTGCAAACCTTACATGCTTCGGCAATATAGATCGAATAGCCACAGGTAAAATTTGTTGCATTAAGGTGTGACAATCATGAGATTTGAGACCTATCAACTTCAGATCCTTCTTTGATACCAATCTACGAATATTAGAAGAGTATCTTTGTGGAACCTTAATATTATACAAGCACTCACAGAAAGTCTTTTTCTCCTTCTTAGACAAAGTGTAACAAGCTGGTGGTAAATATGTACGGCGATCCCTGATTTCAACTGATAATTCTTTTCTTATACCCATTAATTCTAAATCTTTTCTAGAGTTGATGCCGTCTTTAGTCTTTCCTGGTATGTTCAATAACGTACCGATGATGCTATCACAAACATTTTTTTCAACATGCATGACATCAATGCAATGTCTAATTGTCAAAAATCTCCAATAGGGAAGATCCCAGAATATTGACCTCTTCTTGTATAGAGATTTGTCACATGCGAGCATACGACTACTTGAACTCTTTCCAAATTCATTAACAATATGTTTCACCCTATCATATACAACATTTCCTGGTATAGGTTTAGGAGCACTTCGTTCCTCAGTTGACCCATTAAAGGTTTTGCGTTGCCTTCGATAAGGATGCACTGCTGGGAGAAACCTCTGATGACCAAGGTATACGATTTTACCACCATGTTTCAGTCGAATTGAATCAGTATTTTCCTCACAAACAGGACATGCTTTGTATCCTTTTATGCTACATCCAGACAAATTTCCATAAGCTGGGAAGTCATTAATCGTGCAAAACAACATAGCACGCAAAGTAAAGATCTCTTTACGTGAAGCATCATATGTCATAACACCTTCTTCCCATAATTTTGTTAGGTCATCAATTAGAGGTTGAAGGTAAACATCAATATCATTTCCAGGTTGCTTGAGCCCTGATATCAATATTGACAACATGACATACTTATTTTTCATACAGAACCAAGGAGGAAGATTGTATATAACAATCATAACAGGCCACGTGCTATGTTGGCTGCTTAATGTACCATATGGATTCATTCCATCTATACAGATTCCAAGTCTTAAGTTCCTTGTTTCTTTACCAAATTGAGGGTATAATAAATCAATTTTCTTCCATTGTGGTGAATCAGATGCATGTCGTAGGACGCCATCATCATTGACCTTTAACTCCCCATGCCAAGACAAATTTTGTGCATCTTCTGTATTAGAAAATAAGCGTTGAAATCGTGGTATTATTGGTAGATACCACATCACCTTGGCAGGAGAGCCATTTTTAGCCTTAGCTGAATTTGTAGTCTTGTACCTTGACGCACCACATTTTGGACAATTTATCAAATCACTATAGTCCTTCTGAAATAACACACAGTCATTTGGACATGCATGAATCTTTATAGCCTCCATTCCCATTGGGCACATTATTTTCTTTGCTTGATATGTAGAAATTGGAAGCTCGTTTCCTTCAGGAAGAATTTCCTTTAACAAAGACAACAATGAAGTGAAACTCTTATCGCTCCACCGGTTTTGAGCTTTAAGAGTATATAATCGCATCACAACACTCAACCTCGTGAACTTAGTACAACCCTTATATAATGGTTTTTCAGTATCATGGACAATGTTTGCAAATAAAGAAGGTGGATCAATAACATTGTCCTGACAGCTACGTAGCATCTCATCAACCATATCATCCTGAATCGGGTCATCCTGAATTGGTTCATCATTGTTAACATCATTATCTATATCTTCTATGTCACCACTATTAATATCGACATTTTCTGATCCATAATTAGGTTTCTCTCCATGCCAATACCATTCATTATAACCTTGTATGATCCCATTGCATATGACATGATTCTTAATTTCCTCAACAGTATCAACTTTCAAATTGTTACCACAATTTCTACATGGACAGTAGAACCTATCTGTAGGTAGTTTCCTATGTTCCTCAGCAAATCTGATAAATTCATCAACACCTTTGGTAAACTCTGGACTGCAACGGTTCTTGATAGACATCCAACTTCGATCCATTTTCTAGATCACATTAAAATTAATTATCAAACTGGGCATTTAATATTGATACTATAAGTTGTAAGTTTTTTTTGATAGGAAATTCATTACTTTTATACTAAAGTGTACCACCTATCCCATTTTTGAATATTTAACCTCACTAGTAATTGTATAATGTATCATTTAGTTTTCAATAAAATTTCAGCAGCATTTCCCCTTAGTTCTCCAAGTACATCAATGTAAATGGCAAATAACCACTCACATATGTACCCAGAGAACAAATGAGGAAATACTACTAAAATTTTATTCAAAACTAAACATACATTACACAGTTACATCCTAAGTGAGATTAAATATCCAAAAACAGTCCCATATCGGGGACTATCCAAAACTTACTCCTAATGAATAAATTTTGAACGGGTTTCTAATTTTATATATAAATGTAATATTGTCATATTTATGCATCAATGGTCTCATCTATAAACCCTCAATCTGAAACTACACAATGTCTACCCTCATATTTCTAGATTGTATACAATGATTACATATATGATTGATAATAAAATAAAAGATTACATGTTTTTATTATTGGTTGGTTTACTAGTCAAATAAAATGAATTATGTGTTCTTGACAAATCAAGAGTTCCATAGATAAACTAGTCGAAGTATCTAACATGCATAAATAGAGTGGCAAGTTACATCTTTCACAAACATGTGGCATGATTTAAGCACAAAAGCAGACGAGGTCATTAACCCAATTCAACATGATAGTAATTTCAAAAGAATAATAATAAACCAACTGAAAGTATATGAATTGTCCAATAAAATAGGATAAGAGCAAGTATTTCAAAAGATGCCTCATTATGGGAAAATTTAGTCATATAGATGCCCAAAAATAAATAGGGAGGAGTACATACCTCCAGTCACCCAGCTAACAGAGTCACCCACACAGGTGAGCGGCCCCTTTCAGATCTCCCTACTCCGTTCAGTGCCGTGGTTCTTTCCTGGAACAGAAAGCGAGGGAACCCATTACGGATGGCCGAAGGTAGAACAAATTTGCCATTAAAGTCAGAGCTACCAAACACAGAGACAATGCTCCGACAGCGCACAACGTTGGTCTTCCCAGTGATCAAACTGGGCGTCCAAGCATGGTCGTAGACTCCAACATTAGGGCTCCGATTGGTTTCTTGTAACTAGAGTTTTTAGAAAACTCATTTTTCAGAAACTGAAGTACAGTTCCCCGGAAATGGAGTTCATATGATTGGTATTAAAATTTAATTATCCTAGAAAATGACTTTCATGTGATTGGTTTTTTGTATTTCATTGAATCAATTACACATGTATTAATGTAGAATGATTAGTCTTTACAGAAATTTAGATAGTACTAGAGGACAAACGCCAACAAACTCACTATTCCGAATATTGAAATTCCATTCGGATAACTTTATCTAATCTAACAAGTAAGAAATTATTGTCTATATTATCATAAAACGAATACCCAGCATCATTTCACATCTTGATGAAAGTAGCAGTGATCTGGGCATACACACCGAATACATCTATTATACTGAAAGTGATGGCCGTCTCCATCCTTTTTTCTGTGTGCTATTCTATAGTTGCTGGCGGACAGGAACCTGCTCCTCTTCCTCTTCCCTTTTCCGCGGCACTGCCGCCAGTCTTTCAGTCGTGATCTTCAATCAAAAGTTCCTTATCTAGATTGCTAGATCGTCTTGGATTGTAGTATGACGGCATATCAATATCACACCTAATGCTCCCTCACCACTTAAGATCAATTTGACGAAGGCGCCCCTCCATGCTCCCGTTCACTGCCACCACCGTATACGAGACCTTCTTCTTCTTCCCTCTAGCCGTCGTTCACCAATAGGCCTGGATGACGAGGATGTTGCATACGATCGCCGCCAATGATCTAGCCAAGTCGCCAGGTGAAAGAAAAGCACGCCGCCAGGAATTGGAACTTGTTTTCTCCCTTTTTTTTCTCTGGAACTCAGAAAACAAACCCTATATATACTAACGGAACTCAGGAAAACTCCACGGAAGTTGTTGTTCGTAGTTACACAAAACCAATTGCTAAGAAGTTGTTTCGGAAGTCAGTTCCTTTAATTTTTCATCGAGTTACAGGGAACCAATCGGACCCTAGGTAGAAGAGTGAAACGGAATATGAACTTACTTGGCTGCGTAGGCGATACCTTGCGGCGTCGGAGAAACCTTTGGCGGTGGCGGGGTCATCTTTGGAGAGAGGGCCGACACCTTGCGGCGGAGGCAAAGGTTGAAAAGACCTTTGGCAGCGCGGAGAGGTCCGGAAGGTCGGGCGGCGAGATGAGAGCTCCGAAGGTCGGGCGCCGAGGTGAGAGCTTCGAATGTTGGGCGGCGAGGTGAGACCTGTGGGAGAGAGGGATGTGCGAGCTGCGGCCACTTTGTGACGATGTGGGAGAGAAGGCAGGGTTTTAGTTTTTGTGTTGACTTCTACGGTCGGTTAACTCAACAACCGACCCAACAGGTCCCATATAGGGACGGCTATTAGAGAATAAGCGACTGGAGAAATAACCGGTGCCCGAACAAACCGAACCTATAGGGACGGTTATTTTAAAAACCGACCCGAGAAGTCCAGGCTATGCGGACGGTTATCCAGGAAAACCGACCGGAAAAGTCGGCCTAGCGGCACACCTATGCGGATGGTTATTTAAAAAACCGACCGGAGAAATCATCAAGCGGTACCCGAACAATTACTAGGGTCGTTTATTTAAAAAACCGGCCCCATAGCTCAGCGCGCGAAGGCCGAAAAACCAATTTTCACCGCGGGAAGTATGTCAGGTCGGTTTTCTATTTTCGCGAGTCTTTTCTAGCGTCGATTACTTTAACATAACCGACCCAATAGCTATAAGAGGTACCCGAATTTTTTTCTAATGACGTTTTGCTTCGGTTTTAGCTTATTAGGTCGGTTTTTCTTATATATGTGACGCCAGCGGAAGCGATGTTAGAGGCCAAAAATGTACTAGTGCCCAAAGAATGCTTTGATGCCAACACCAGCGCCGACACCTCTAACACGTCCAGGATGCTCTGGGTTACCCAGAGCAACTGTCAATTCATCCCTTGTGCCCTGAGGGATGAACGTGCCTTGTTTCCTCTGCTCGTGCAGCTCCCGCTAATCACCATAAACATAAATTGGTAAGTTAACACCACAAATAATCAATATTCAAACGATTTCTCTAAGAGTTGTATTTTACCATTTTTGCAGCCCCCTCAACAGTTACAGGCTTCTTTATTTCACCCTTCTTGTTTTGCCTGCCAACTATCCAGATATCATGGCGAGGCATGGGTGTGGCAGACTCCTGAGTAGGAGCAGACTCCTGAGTAGCCGCAGACTCCGCCTGTAGTCTTTGGCGAACGCTTGCATAGCCTTTTGGACCCATAGTGTGGTCATGCACATTCAGTGCACGCCTTGCTTTTTGTGCGTCACTTAGGGCCTAGTTAGTATGCACATTAATGATTTGGTTAGTAGCACTAAATGTTAATCTTGAATAGGTGAATACAATGTATATTAATTAAATTGGGAGTGACGCCTAATACCTTGAATTCTTCATATTTTCTTGAAGCAACAAAATTGTCCCAATCTTCTTTGTCCACGAAGTTCCATTGTTCAAGGGCTGACTTCTTCTTCTTATCACCCTCTTTTATGTATTCTCTGTTCAGATTTGTCCTATAATTCCTAAGCATCTTTCCAGCGCGTTGCATCACATTTTTACGATGCAACTTCTCATCCAATGCAAACAGATTCTGTAAAATAGAAATGTTATTAACTAGTATCCAAAATAGAATTGCAAATAATAGAATTTGTAATCTACAAAATAGAATTGCAAATAATAATAACTCACGCATAAATCCTTCCATATCAAGTCTTTTTTCCCTTGAGGAACTTTATGCCAATTATCATACTTAACACCACAATGGCTCCGAGTGGTACACCCAAGATAGTTTACAAAATTATTGCAGTTCACTCCAATTGGATTTCCTCCATTATCAAACTCCACCACCAATTTGGATCCACTACCACTTAGCGCTAATAACTTCTTCAACAGAGTGATGCCCCTTTTCTTGTTAAGTGTTTGGTGCTGCGCATCAAGTTGCTCCAGTGCTTCAATGAATACAGGTGCATCAACCTAAAATTTGACAAAAATAAACACACTAAATTAGCCCAATATAGAAATATAGGATATATGACATAACTAGAAGATAATGAATTTTATAGAAATACAGGATATGTTTTTAGAACTTACATTAGTATCCTCGCCATGCTCGTCATGGACAGCATGCTCATCATGGACAGCATGCTCATCATGGACTTCATGCTCATCATGGACATCATGCTCATCATGGTCAGCCATCTGAAAATGTCATTTAAAAGGCAAACATTTAGCATTTGTATTAACTAGAAAAAGGCAAACATTTAGCATTTGTATTAACTAGGAAAAGGCAAACATTTAGCATTTGTATTAACTAGAAAAAGGCAAACATTTAGCATTTGTATTAACATACATGTCTCTAAAATTGTGATCTTTTATCAATTAACAATCCTTCATTGTGATCTCCGTGCACATATAAGTCATCATTAGCTTCAATATTTTGTGGAGTGGGCAACCCAACTGAGAATGGACTGGAGTCATCATACTTATCATAGTACTCTTCTTCATCTATAGGATCTTCAATGAACTGTCTTTTACCATGAAGAACAACCGACCATTTATCATTCGCAGGATCATCGATATAGAATATTTGTTTCTCCTGTGATGCCAATATGAATGGTTCACCCTTCTCGCCAATCTTTTCAAAGTTCACCAAAGTGAAACCCAATTCATCCACTATAACTCCTTTGGTGTTATCAACCCAATTACATTTAAAGAGCGGAATTTTGAAATCTATGTAGTCAAACTCCCAAATGTCCTCAATGACACCGTAATATGACATTTTAGCTTCACGTGGACTCTTATTCTTTGCACTTGCAAAGTACATAGTCGACGCTTGAAGAGTGACCCCACTATTTTGGACAACACTCTTATCATCTTGGCGCTTAGTGTAATATGTGAATCCATTAATGTCAAACCCTTCATAAGACATAACATTCGGTTTTGGTTTAAAGGCGAGGCATTTGATAGTTTCTGTAATATCATTTGGTGTTTGAGATAGTTGATGTAAGACTTTATCTTCAAACCACTTAGTAAAAGTCTTATTATGCTCTCTAGCAAGCCACATTGAACTTGCTCGAGGATGTTGTCTCTTTATGAAATTGGTATGTTCCTCGATATAAACACTCACTTCGTCCATATTGTGTAAAATATACAAGTGAGCTTGTTCCAACTGCTCACAGCTGATTACTTTCACCCGTGATCCCAAAATTCCTTTGCCCTCCTCAATATTCTTGTCATTATCAGGAGTGTCATTACCACTGAGAAAGTCATTGCAAAAATCCATAACCTCTCTCGCCACATAACCTTCAATAATACTCTCTTCAGGCCGATAACGGTTTCGAACATCACCTTTAAAAACGCTCATGTATCGTTCAAAGGGATACATCCAATGCAAGAAAACTGGTCCCAACATTTTCACTTCCCTAGTCAAGTGGACAACAAGATGTACCATGATATCAAAGAACGAAGGAGGGAAATACATCTCAAGATGACATAGGGTAACAACCACTTCTCTTTGCAAATTATCGAGAGTATCAGGGTCAATAACATTGCTGCATAGACTGTTGAAAAAGAAACAAAGTCTGGTAATTGCAAACCTTACATGCTTTGGCAATATAGATCGAATTGCCACGGGCAATATTTGTTGCATTAGAGTGTGACAATCATGAGATTTAAGACCTATCAACTTCAGATCTTTCATTGATACCAATCTACGGATGTTGGATGAGTAACCATGTGTCACCTTAACATTTACCAAGCATTCACAAAACGTTTTCTTCTCCTTTCTAGACAACGTGTAACAAGCGGGAGGTAAGTATGTTCTTTTATTACCCATTTCACGTAATTCTGTTAATTCTGACCTTATTCCCATTTCACGTAGGTCCAATCTGGATTTTATCCCATCTTTAGTCTTACCTGGTATATTTAATAGAGTACCAATGATGCTATCACAGACATTTTTCTCAACGTGCATTACATCGATACAATGCCTGACTGTCAAAGAACTCCAATAAGGAAGATCCCAAAATATTGACTTCTTCTTGAATGAAGAATTGTCACTCCGTGTGGCCATACTACATTGTGATTTCTTACCAAATTCATTGACAATGTCTTTTACTCTTTCATAAACAACATCCCCTGGTATAGGTTTAGGTGCACTCCGTTCATCATTCCATCCATTGAATGCTTTGCGCTTCCTACGATACGGATGGAATTTTGAAGGAAACCTTCGATGACCAAGATATACAGTCTTGCCGCCATGTTTTAGTCTTATTGAATCAGTGTTTTCTTCACATATAGGACACGCTTTAGCTCCTTTGACACTATATCCAGACAAATTCCCATATGCTGGAAAGTCATTATACCAATGTACAAGTAATATAAAGAACAATGATTGTTCACATTCTAGGCCAACAAGCACATGTGATGTCATTCTTATATATAATAAATGTGTACCTCCTATCCCATCCTTGAACACCTAATCTCACTAGTAAGTGTATAATGTGTATTGGGTTTTCAAGAAAATTTCGGCAGCATTTCCCCGCTGTTCTCTAAGTACATATGTACTTAGAGAACAAACGGGGAAATGCTACCAAAATTTTCTCGAAAACCCAATACACATTATACACTTACATCCTAAGTGAGATTAGGTGTTCAAGAACAGTCCCAAACCGGGGACTATCCAAGCTTTACTCCTAATGAGTCAATCTTGGACGGGTTTCTAGGACAACAACATGGTTAATCCTAATATGTTGGGATCACATAATTATACTGGTAGGATTTTAATAGACATGATAAGTACCTAATCTATAGAGCATTATTAAATAATAAATCAAGAATTTAATAGTTTCAAACATGCAATAATTCACAATGCAATGTTATAAACTATAGGCAACATGGATAGATGAGACTAGAGTTCATATTAGAATAAAAATTAGCAACTTAGGACAAAATGTGTTACCTTTCAATCTGTGTAACCTAGGGTTCAGAATATCATGATTTACTTAATGTGATAATCATAAGGACTTTATAATTTGCATGAAATAAATAAACATCCAACATCTATCACTTATTCAATCTTCAAGAAACCTTGACAAACATAGGAAGTAAATACATGTAATCATAAGTACAACCACGTACCTTGATGGTGATCCATGCAAATCATACATTAATTCACTGAGTATATTATCCAAGAAAATAAGAAAACCAAGCAATTAACTTTTGTTGCATGTATATACATCCTAAAGTGCCACAAATCATATAATAACATTTAACGCTACTCAAGTCCTAATCTAGAGTTTAGGTTTCCTTATTATCCTGTTATCATTAGGGTTATTCTTGAACCCCCAATTCCTAAGTTCATTGATTTAATGACATAAAAAGATCTAGTTCATATTATGTTTAGCCATGATTATAAAACTATCATGTTATGATATTAGGACCACTTAAAGCAGATTAGGCACATTAAGCAAGCAGAGTAGGGAGCCAATTTCGTGCAAGCAGATTAGGCAAGCAGATTAGGTCGGCACATAAAGAACCAATTTTGCGCCTGGGTAGGTCGGCAGGTACCTGGGCAAGCAGAGTAGGGCGAGGTCGAGCTGGTTGAGTACGTGGGCGGTGGCCGGCGAGCTCCAGAACCAGCGGCAGCGACTCCGACGAGTAGGGAGCGTCAGGCGGCGGCGGCAGGCAGGCGGCAGGCAGGCGGCGGCAGGCAGGCGGCGGTGGCAGGCGGCGGTGGGCAGGCAGGCGGAGGAGAACGAGCAGCAGCACAGGAGAAGGGGGTGCGGTGGAGAAGGGGGCACCGGAGTAGCAGTGGCGGCACGGCGGCGCTGTCGTGGAGAGGAAGGAGCAGAGAAAAAGGGAAATCGACAGCGACCGAAGAAAATAGGGCTCGCAATGAAACAGAAGAAAGGGGAAGAGTCGGGCATCGCGGGTTATAAAGTTCCAAAATAGCGTCGGTTGTTTAAAACAACCGACGCCTAATCATCTTTAGCGTCGGTTGTTTGAAACAACCGACGTCCAATTGGATGATATTTTCATGAAATTATTTGGCGGGAACCACTTTCAGCGTCGGTTATAAAAGGATCACTGACGCTGAAAAGGACACTTTTTGCGCAAATTTCCATCGCACATAGGCGTCGGTTTTTTATCTACATAACTGACGCCGAAAGTGACACTATTTTGTTCGCTCAAAAATTGGATTTCGTGGGCGACTTTAGGCGTCGGTTTGTTATAAACAGCCGACGCTGAATACAAAGCGGTACCCGTGTCTGGCTGGTCTTCGAATATAGACATCGGTTTGTCTAAATAACCGACGCCTTATATTATAGGCGTCGGTTTTCCTTAATAACTGACGCCCAGAAAAGCGACACTGAATGCTATTTCTGTAGTAGTGATATATAATCATGTTGAACAATGTTCAAGAAGACTCATAGTTCTACACATAGATGCAACATTTGCAGCATATTTAAATTGCACAATAGAATTGTTGCACATGTGTCAGATAGTACCATCATAAGATATGAATATATCCCCAAGTATAGAGATTAGATCTTTGAATAGTGTCACTAGCTCATACAACCCCCTACACTAAGGTTTATTGTAATATTATAAGGTCTACTATAATTATGTAATATAATTAGACATCTTTTTGTTACCTACTATATTATTTAAGTCTATTGTAATTAAGTTAGATTTTTGGAAGAGCTACACATTGTCTATATTTGAAATGTGAATGGAAGAAATTCCATATGATTTTCAGAAGAGTTTGACTGGAATGTGGATTGTGATGTGTATTATGTGCATCTTATGTTTATTATTGCAGGTTTGGTGGCTTGTTGTTCAGCTGAACTCACATGATGTAGTTAACCTGTAGTTCAGAACTGAACTACATGTTTTACATCCTTCTAACCAATAGGGAAGCAGGCGGCAGGCCTTTCATTAAAAAAAACTTAGTCGTCGGTTGTATCAAAAAACTGTCACTACAGGCCTAAATCATCAGTTTTAGTAAAATAGCTGACATTAAAGGACAAAACCAAAATGGTCGTGTTGGATAGCACGGTCTTGCTAGTTAGCATGTCATAGGTGTCAATTTGTTAAATATAACCATCAATTTATATTCAAATCATCAGTTATTTGGGCTACAAATGACACTATAAACCATGATAGGTGTCAGTTTGTAATGAACTGACAATTTATTGTCCTTTACTAGTTATAAATGTGACTTGGTACATCATGATGTGTTGGTTTCTTTTATCTCTGGCATCGGTTTTGTCTTCCCCAAAGAAGTGATGTCTTAGGGCATGTGGCTATAGTGTTGCCCACTTAGGTGTCGGTTTTAAAAAGACATGAAATGGTTGTTTTAATCGACACCAGAGATAGTTTATGTACTAGTGTATGTTTTAAATCCTTAAGTTGATGGCATATTACAAATTAATTTGAACCTGATGATTGTCATCAACATTGTCCCTTGTGTATTTTAAGTTGTATAGCTTCTAATTATCTTTTTAATGACACAAAAATCACCTTAACCTGACCTCCGAAGGTCAATATATGACCTCTAGAATTTGACTCAATTTACAATGGTTTTAGTCAATTTTATTGAACTTTTAGCATTAATGGGCCTTATGGGGTGCGAAGACCAGCAAGTAAGATTCCCACTTGCCATCTCAGCAATCCTCATGCACCCTCGTTGACCAATCACAAGCTTCAATTATTTAATAGTGGATTATCATTCCTCAGATCCCCTCAACCATGGAGCACACTCTAATCAAACGGTCAAGCTCGCATCCTCAAGCTCTGTACCATTCATTGGCACAAGCATCACCGATTCCACCTGCTCCATCTTTTCCTCCACCAATCTACCCCTTTTCCCGCTACTTTGGAACCAATTAATCATCCTCTTTCCTATAAAACTCCTTCCTCTTCCTTTTTCTTCTCTTTTCCTCACTTCACACGAACCCTACCTCCCTCCCTTGACCTTCCTCAACCTCCTACCCTAGAGGGGATTCCACATCATCACCTTGGGCGTTATTTCTCCAGAGTCCCTCGATGCAATCAAAGGCTAGATCAAACCCCACGATCACATGGCAAATATCGGCAGAAAACCATTGTGTCTCCATGAAGTTCATGGGGTCCTGGTCCCTTTTCTTTGGTGAACATGCCAAGGAGTTACACCGTGCGAGCACCCTACTATGTATCTCTGACGGCAGCGGTGGACTGGGGTCACTAGCAGCTTCTGAACACCAGGAATCACCTAGTCAACAGCTGGTAGCCATGGGCAGACTGCGAGCAGTTGAAGGGTTGAGCGTTAAGCAGGCCAGCATGGGCTGCTAGTTGCAGGCCCAATTTCGCAGTCCATTTGAAGTAAAAAAAACTCTAAAATCCCTTTTTAAGGTGCTCAATCTTCAAACCATCATAACTTTCTAGTCTCTTACCCAAATACCATGATTTAATATATGGTTTTATTTAGGAAAATGTCACCTTTTCATTGGCACTATCATCTTCTGCTAAATGTGCTGGAAATTTCCCCTATAATATGTAAAATGTTTCTTGAATGATCTTTTGGATGATATTAATACTCAATCTTGCTCTACCTTGTATCTTATCAACCATAGTTATTTTGTTTCACTAAATTAGTAACTTTCACTTCTTCTTTTTTGTGGTGAATGTCTTGTACCATCTAAATATATCCCAATGATTATCTTAACCTCTATGGAAACCTTTGAACCTAAAAATGACTCTTTTATTTATGTGCTTAATATCACCATCACCATCACCATCACCATCATTATTATAAATCCTATCGAATAGTGTTCAAGAAGATTCATAGTTCTGCACATAGATGTAACATCTGCAACATATTCAAACTGCACAATAGAATTATTGCACATGGGTTTGATAGTACCATCATAAGAGATGACTATATCCATAAGTATAGCCATTAGATCTTTGAACAGTGTCCCTGGCTCATACAACCCTCTGCACTAATATTGTTTTGTAATATTATAAGGTCTACTACAATTATGTAATATAATTAGACATCTTTTTGCTACCTACAATATTATATAAGTCTATTGCAATTAAGTTAGATTTTTGAAAGAGTTGCACACGTGTCTGTATTTGAAATGTGAATTGAAGAAATGTCATATGATTTTTTAGAAGAGTTTGACTGGAATGTGGAATGTGATGTGTATTATGTACATATTATGTTTGTTATTGTAGGTTTGGTGGCCTATTGTTTAGCTAAACTCATAGGATGTTGCTAACCTACAGTTCAGAACTGAGCTGTAGGTTCTGCATCCTATTGACCAGTCGAGTAGTAGGTTGCGGGCCTACCAGATAAAAAATAAAACTTAGTCGTCGGGTGTATCAAAAAATTGAAACTATAGGCATGAATCATCAGTTTTAGTAAAATAACTAACATTAAAGGACAAAACCAAAATGGTCCTTCTAGACAACATGGCCTCATTGGGTATCATGTCATAGACGTCAGTTTATTAGATATAACCATCAATTTGTATTCAAATCTTTGGTTATTTGGGGTACAAC
This sequence comes from Alisma plantago-aquatica, assembly GCA_963693085.1. Classification (NCBI taxonomy): domain Eukaryota; kingdom Viridiplantae; phylum Streptophyta; class Magnoliopsida; order Alismatales; family Alismataceae; genus Alisma; species Alisma plantago-aquatica. The sequence continues at coordinate 1,067,565,821 of OY856411.1, read as the reverse complement.
TAACACTGTAAATGAGGATAGTTGTCGGTTGGTAAAAAATCGACAATTTAGGGTCCTTTACCAGTTATAAATGTGACCAGGTACATCATGATAAGTGTCAGTTTCTTTTATCGCCAGCATCAGTTTTGTCTTCCCCAAATAACTGATGCCTTAGGGCCTGTGGCTATAGTGACGCCCACTTTGGTGTCGATTTAAAACTGACATGAAAGGGTTGTTTTAACCAACACCAGAGATAATTTTGTACTAGTGTTTGTTTCAAATCCTTAACCTGGTGACATATTGCAAATTAATTTGAACCTAATGATTGTCATCAACTTTTTGATTTATGTATTTTTAAGTTGTAGTGCTTCTAATTATCTATTCCATCAACACAAAAATCACCTTAATCAGACCTCCAAAGCTTATGATATAGACTTTAAAATTTGACTCGATTTACAATTATTTTAGTCAATTTTATTGATCTTTTAGCCTTAATAGGCCTTATGGTGCACGCATCCCTGTAGGTAGGCTTCCCACTTGCCATCTCAGCAATCGACACACACCCCCACTGACCAATCGCAAGCTTCCATACTTTAGGACTTTCATCCCTTGGATCCCCTCAATGTGGATCACAATCTAATCAAATGGTCAGACCCTCATCCTCAAGATTTGCACCATTCAGTGGCACAAGCAACACTAACGCCACCTACTCCATCTTTGGCTCCACCAATCTACCACTTTTTTCGCAACTTTGGCACCAATTAACCATCCTCTTGCCTATAAAACTCCTTCATCTTCCTATTTCCTCTTTTCCTCACTTCTCACAAACCCTATCTCCCTCCCATGAACTTCCTCAACCTCCATCCCTAGTGGCAACTACCACCTCATCACCTTGGGGGTTGCTGCTGCAGCGTCCCTTGATGCAATCAAAGGCTAGATCCAACCCCATGATTCCATGACAAAGATGGGAGGCAAGCATTTGTGGCTCCGTGAAGATTGGGGGTCCTAGTCCCTTTTCTCCAGTGAACACATCAAGGAATTGCACAGTGTGACCTCCCTATTTCGCATGTCTAAGAGCAGAAGTGGATGGGGGTCACCAACAACTTATGAATTCTAGGAATTTCCCATGTAGTAGCCGGTAGCAGTGGGCAGACCGTGGGCAGTTGAAGGGTTGAGCGCTAAGCAGGCCAACACAGGCTGCTAGTCATAGGCCCAATTTCTCAACTCATTTGATGTAAAACAACTCTAAAATCCCCTTTTAAGGTGTTCAATCTTCAAACCATCATAACTTTCTAGTATCTCCCCAAATACCATGATGTAATATAAGGTTTTGTTTGAAAAAATGTCACCAAATCATTGGAACTATCATCTTCTACTAATTATACTCGAAATTTCCCCTGTAATATGTAATTTTTTTCCTTAATAATCTTTTGGATGATATTAATACTCAAGGATACTCTACCTTGTATCTTATGAACCCTAGTTAATTTGTTTCACTAAATTAGTAACTTTCACTTCTTTTTTGGTTAATGTCTTGGACCATCTAAATGTTTCATACTTATCATCTTAGCCTTCCATGGAAACCTTTGAACCTAAAAATGACTCTTTTATTTACATATTTGATATGAATTAATCAAAGATGGAATCATAATCCATTTTTCTGAGTTATGGTTATCCCATCTCAAATAGTAACCTAAAAGTTATTTTTCTACATGATTAACTAAGATCATATTCCTTTGTCATGATGTAGGTCATATGACTTAAAAAGCTACTTTTGTACCTTGATATGCCCTATATGGTGATACATAATGGACTTATAGGTCTGGACCTTTAATCTTATGCCAAAATGGATCCTTAATGTTCAGATCCCTATGTGCACCTCTAATTTAGACCCTGTTATGTTTGTGATTTGAATTTCCATGCAGCACACTCATGTGGCATATTGGCTACATGTAATAATTGATGTAATGTAAGTACATATGTGTAACATAACCAATTCTAAAATTTTGTCTTTTGACCCTCTTTCCCATCTTTTCCTTTCATTTCTATCCTTATTGGCCTTTCTATTTAATTAGTGGAATTTATAGTGATTTAGTGAACATTTATTCACTAATTAAACCAATGGAACAATTTATCCACAAATACCTCAATGAAAGCTTAATTACCATAATTAAGTGCTCTAAACCTTAATCTAACTTTTTGATGTGATTTGAAAACATAAAATATTCCACATAACTCATTTTAGTGGTAATATGAAGATAAGAAACTTAATTGGATGAACAATTTAGATAATGGGCCATACGACATATCTCATAAAAAGAAGTCTCAAAATAGGAAACAAACTTCAAATTCGAAATCTACATATCAAAATTAGCTTACATGTCAAATTTCATCTAATTTGGACCACCTTGAAATATTAGGATAAGTTTAGGAGAGAGAAAATCAATAAAAGGCATAAGTAATTAATAATGTGATTATATAACTTCAAAATATAGAAATAATTGCAAATTCATATTCTACACATCAAAGATAACTTGTGGATGAAGTTTGGTCCAATTTGGATGTTGTTTGTGCAGGTTATGCAATTATATGGACATTCTGGACTTTTATGCAATTTACCCGATTGAGAGGTTTTCTTTGCAAATTATCACCTCAATTTTAATCCTTAGATATTTCCTTACCATTCACAAGATTTTGAACCATGAGGCACCTGGTTGCACCTTGGTTTGAAGGTGTTACTTTCCAAGGGCATTATAGGGATTACCCTCTTTACAAATGTGCTTATCTTTAAAAGCTATCAACCAATGGGGCTATTTCTTTGTTTTAAGGATGGTGGGAATGGCCTAGAAGTCTCTAGGGGGTCTTAGGACCGACATTTGGTATACAAGAAGAGTCTATGATCTGTCCTCTTGTATGGCCATGAAGCCTTAGCCTAAGGACACATGGAAAGTCACATAGACACCTCATGCTTGCCCCCTTCTTTATAAAGCCATGCCTACCCCTTCCCACCTCCCAATCCAATAATAAATCCTCTCCTTCTCTTTCCCACAGATTAGATCATCATCCTATTTATGTTTTTCCATGAAATTTTTGTCCCTAGGTAAAAGAGGGTGCCTACCTTGGTGAAGAAGGCTCCTTTGGTTCCAAATTTCTCTATTTAGGATTTCTTAAGCTCCTCCTTGGTAATTTTGACCAAAACTAGTAAGAATCCTCCTTTCCTTCCCTATTTTCATGTTGTTAGTATTCCTCCCACCTTCTTCCAGGTCGGAACCATTACCATACATGGTAAAACTCCACCTAAGAACCCTAAAACATCTCATCGCCATACACTTTTGCTAGGGTTTGCACCTCTAAAGTGGAGAAGGTGATCTTTTCTCAAGAAAGGAGTTTGTCTTGGAGAAACCAGACCTTCTAATCTCAGGATCCTTTCTGTTTGGACCTTCTTACCTTCCTAGAGGAAAGTTTTGTTAACCCCCTTCTCATATACTCATGCTTCTGTGTTGAAAATCGAAAATTTCCATCTCTTTTTACCATGTTCTTCTAGGGTTTTGGTTTCTTGTTGTTTTACCTTCTCTAGAAGCTCTAGTTTGGTTACCTATGCAATTTAAAACCTGATCTTCGTTCAATTCGTATTTTATCCCTCTCCCTCTCTCTTCAATTATCTCAATCAGTTTGATGATGTGCCAATTTCCTATTGGTCAGTATTGAAAAATTCATATCTTCTAAACCGCTTATCCAAATTTGACAAATAAATATGTTTTGGAATTGGAAAATTGATCTCTATCTAATAAAAATATTTTAAAGGTCTGATTTTATAGTTTGACGAAGGGCGATTTTTGTAAAATGAATTTAATAAATAAAATCCATAAAAATTACATCTTAATCATCATAACTCCAAAATTAATATAAAAATAAGTTTTATTGATCAGGAGAACTTAGTAAGTTTATTGGTGATGTTTTAAGAATCTAAATACGAATTTTACTAAAAAGTTTTGAAATCAGGGTCTCTATACATTAATGTGCACTATGTACTCTAATACATGTTAATACATTGAAAATAGGCAAAGTGGAACTTGGACTCAATTAAAGTGGTGAAAGTTAGTAATTGATATCGATAAGAGAGGTTTGTGCATTTACACCTTAAGTTGGAAATAATTGTGCCTTAATCGATTTTTCTATAATGAGGCTTTATTAAACCGTACTTCATATACTCTTGAATCTTTTGTTATATTTGCCTCATAAATCACTTTCAGAACATTATTCTTGGGTCTTGGTACCCCATTGCCATTCTTATTGATTCATATGATTATTCTTGCCTTGACTACTTTTTCTAGCATGTGGATTTATGTTCTATTTAATTTAAAGTAGCGGTACTTATGTACAACCACCCACAGAGGGCATGTAAATAATCACCCTGGGGAATGTCTTATTCTCCCCATAATATTGTAGGTGATTGGGAATGTCTTATTCTCCCCTCACCTAAGGTAAGAGGTCTGATAGGTGCCTCAACCCTACTTAGTTAGGTAGACATAATTATCTTACATGCAAATCATTTTTGATATAATTGTTAATGGCAAGTTTATTTTGAATATAGCCTCATACTCTTGTTATCTTCATCTTATGATGATCTCTGGATTGTTCTTATTTTCTTTACTTATCTTGTTATCCTAGACTAGTTTTGTGACACATACTTTTCTTCCCTTTCCCTTTTTTCTGGGTGCCTTCCCAACCACCCAGGTGTTGAGCAAGGTGATGGATAAGACAAGGAAGATCTTAGCTTTTAGCTTGGACTCGGTTGTTAGAGAGGTTGCTTGGAGACAAGATTGTAGTAGTCTACACTTCCCTCTATCTAGATCTTGATTGTGTGTCTTGATGTAAACCCTAATGGGAGATTTTGATGTATTTTTGTAAACCTTTTATCAAAAATTGAATATGATCAATTATTTTTTTTATTCCGCTGCTTTCTAATGGTCGTTTGTATACCAATATTTAATAAATTTGGAAAATTTTTGCCCAGTCCATCATACCTCTGAGAGTGTTTGGAATGGACGTCAATTCTTCAAATTTTTAGTAAAGGGGTGATTTCACTCTTTTACAGCATGGTATCAGCGCCCATGGTAGTCGGAATCTGACTATTTCAGTTTTGTCTCCCTAATTAAAATCCATGTCTTACATAGTTCCTTTAGGTGACATGGTTTCCTACAGTTGATCTATAAATGATGAAAGGTTGATTTAAGATCCTATAGTTCCACATTAGTATCATGATGAATAAAACCCTAAAATACTCATAACTAAAATATGCATAACTTAATGTTGTTAGGGTTTGCCTTTAGGCAACTATTAGGGCATGAAGTTGATGCAAAGGTATCCAGAAAGGATCAGCATCTGGGGCCTGGAAATATTTTTGTCTGTGCCACTTGCTTAGTTTACAAGGACTCCGAGATCCATATGATACCGGCCTGACCTAAGCTGAAATGGATTGTCTGAAATAGTTTGCTTTTAGGCAATAGTGACCTTAAACATCTATGTTGTATATCTTTGTGAACCGTAAGTTTTAGGTGTATGATGACTTGTTTGAGGATGGATACCAAGATAGTCTCCTTATGTCCCTTGGGGTCACATGCTTGGATAGTTTATCCCTAGAACCTAGACTTTGAAGTTTGGGGTTAAGTGATCTATCAGAGTGCACAGTGGAAGTGTGATGGATCTTGTACATGGTTTAGTTAGACTCATCCTTTGACCCTAGTGTAGTTTAGCTTGATAGGTCAATCTCTTTAAGGGTAGGAGTATAGTTAGTTTGATTATGTTGGGTGGTTAGATTTCAAGGACAAAATCCTCTTTAGGGGGATGGAGCCCTATGACATATTGAAATCTATCTACACTATCTTTAGAAACCCTAACCCCATACTTCGGAGGTTGTTGTGCTTGAAACCTTAGTGGGGTTCAAACAAGTTATAATTATAGCCTAACGTTCTTGTTTATATATTAATGAACATATAATGATCATCTGAGGAATAATTTATATGTTCAAATCCTAATGAATACCTAATGCACATAATATGAGTAACTCATGTATTAATCCTAATGGATATGCATGGTGTTTCCCATGTCATAAACCAATAAACTCTAATGAAATGACAAGTAAGATGATTGTAACCTAATCTTGGACTTAATACATGCTAAGTAAAATATAGTGATCATATTAACCTGGACCCTAAGTTGTAATCATATAACCTTAACATATACATCCTTAATGCCTTTCATGATACATTAATGAAATTAGGTGCCATAATCAGTTAACATACTTTGATACACATAAATGACATATATAATAATCTAATCACATATTAATCAAGTCATCAATATGAAATGCATGGTATGTTACCTTGTTATCTAATACACACACGATTAGTCACATAATGTGAATCAATTCAAAATGTGCCTCATCTTGATCATTAAAATACATGGAATGGCTTCAATATGAATATGAAGTGATTCGATTCACATAAATGTGCAAAACAATAATATAAATAAATATGAGAAAATGATTAATGATGACATTAATGTGAGCAATAAAGATAATGTGGTAATGAGATAATGTTATATATATATATATATATATATGTAATTGATGTGACATAATTTGGTTTGAATGAAGACTTAATGACAAATTGAATATTTCATGCAAAATAATTCTCAATAACTTAATGTGGTGATAGTATAAGGATAATGAAGTCGAAGCTCAAAATATTAACAATAATGATCAAGTATATTGAGAGAATTGAGTAACCCATAATTTTGCTAAAATTCTTAGTAAGATAAATGATATATATATACGATATTTCATGGATGACAATGAAATATAACTTCCTTGGTAATAAAGTGATTATGACATGACATAGTTAAAATCACGATGATAATGTGATATCATAATGAATATAATGTTAATGAGCCAGAAATGTAAATAACGTTAAATACCCTAAAAAGAATATCTAAATAATGGAACATAGGTGATCCTTGAGAACCTGAGCTATGTCAAGATGCTTTTGGAGTATATGTTGATGAGTTGTTTGGTAGAAGTTAAGGTTGGAGAAATAACCTAAAATTTTGTGATGAGATGTTGTACACTCACCCTTCCCTTATTGTGATTTCTGGGATGAAATCCTCTTTAAGGGGTGGAGTTTTGTACCATACCAAATTCTGAAATTTTGTATTTTGACCCTCTTTCCCATCTTTTCCTTTCATTTCTATCCTTATTGGCCTTTCTATTTAATTAGCGGAATTTATAGTGGTTTAGTGAACATTTATTCACTAATTATACCAATGGAACGGTTTATGCACAAATACCTCAGTGAAAGCTTAATTACCAAAATTAAGTGCTCAAAACCTTAATCTAACTTTTTGATGTGATTTGAAAACAAAAAATATGCCACAACTCATTTTAGGGGTAATATGAAGATATGAAACTTAATTGGATGAACAATTTAGATAATGGGTCGTTAATGGGTCATATGACATATCTCATAAAAAGAAGTCTCAAAAGAGGAAACAAACTTCAAATTCGAAATGTACATATCAAAATTAGCCTACATGTCAAATGTCATCTAATTTGGACCACCTTGAAATATTAGGATAAGTTTAGGAGAGAGAAAGTCAGTAAAAGGCATAGGTAATTAATAATGTGATTATATTACTTCAAAATATGGAAATAATGGAAAATTAATATTCTACACATCAAAGATAACTTGTGGATGAAGTTTGGTCCAATTTGGATGTTGTTTGTGCAGGTTATCCAATTATATGCACATTCTGGACTTTTACGCAATTTACCCAATTGAGAGGTTTTCTTTGCAAATTATCACCTAAATTTTAATCCTTAGATATTCCCTTACAATTCATGAGATTTCGAACCATGGGTCACCTGGTTGCACCTTGGTTTGAAGGTGTTACTTTCCAAGGGCATTATAGGGATTACCCTCTTTATAAATGTGCTTATCTTTAAAAGCTATCAACCAATGGGGTTATTTCTTTGTTTGAAGGACGGTGGGAATGGCCTAGAAGTCTTTAGGGGCTCTTAGGACCGACCTTTGGTATACAAGAAGAGTCTATGAGCTGTCCTCTTGTATGGCCATGAAGCCTTAGCCTAAGGACACATGGAAAGTCACATAGACACCTCATGCTTGCCCCCTTCTTTATAAAACCATGCCTACCCCTTCCCACCTCCCAATCCAAGAAGCAATCCTCTCCTTCTATTTCCTAAATATTATACCATCATCCTCTCTATGTTTGGCTACGGAATTTTTGTCCCAAGGTAAAAGAGGGTGCCTACCTTGGTGAAGAAGGCTCCTAGGGTTCCAAATTTCTCTATTTAGGATTTCTTAAGCTCCTCCTTGGTGATTTTGACCAAAACTAGTAATAATCATCCTTTCCTTCCCTGTTTTCATGTTGTTAGTATTCCTCCCACCTTCTTCCAGGTCGGAATCATGACCATACATGGTAAAACTCCACCTAAGAACCCTAAAACATCTCATCTCCATGCACTTTTGCTAGGGTTTGCACCTCTAAAGTGGAGAAAGTGATCTTTTCTCAAGAAAGGAGCTTGGCTTGGAGCAACCATACCTTCTAATCTCGGGATCCTTTCTGTTTGCACCTTCTTACCTTCCTAGAGGAAAGTTTTGTTAACCCCCTTCTCATATACTCATGCTTCTATGTTGAAAATCGATGATTTCCATCTCTTTTTACCATGTTCTTCTAGGGTTTTGGTTTCTTGCTATTTTACCTTCTCTAGAATCTCTAGTTTGGTTACCTATGAAATTTCAAACCTGATCTTGGGTCAAATGGTATTTTCTCCCTCTCCCTCTCTCTTCAATTATCTCAATCGGTTTGATCATGTGGCAATTTCCTATTGGTCAGTATTGAAAAATTCACATCTTCTAAACTTCTTATCCAAATTTGACAAATAAATATGTTTTGGAATATAAAAATTGATCTCTATGTAATAAAAATATTTTCAAGGTCTGGTTTTATGGTTTGACAAAGGGTGATTTTTGTAAAATGAATTTAATGCATAAAATCCATAAAAATTACATCTTAATCATCATAACTCCAAAATTAATATAAAAATATGTTTTCTTGATCGGGAGAACTTAGTAAGTTTATTGGTGATGTTTTAAGAGTCTAAATCCGAATTTTTCTAAAAAGTTCTGAAATCAGGGTCTTTGTACATTAATGTGCACTACGTACTCTAATACTTGTTAATACATTGAAAATAGGCAAAGTGGATCTTGGACTCAATTAAAGTGGTGAAAGTTAGTAATTGATATCAGTAACAGAGGTATGTGCATTTACACCTTAAGTTGGGAATAATTGTTCCTTAACTGATTTTTCTATAATGAGGCTTTATTAAACCCTATTTCATATACTCTTGAATCTTTTGCTATATTTTCCTCATAAGTTAGTTTCAGAACATTATTCTTGGGTCTTGGTACCCCACTGCCATTATTATTGATTCATATGATTATTATTGCCATGACTACTTTTTCTAGCATGTGGATTTATGTTCTATTTAATTTAAAGTAGCGGTACTTATGTACAACCACCCACAGAGGGCATGTAAATAATCACCCTGGGGAATGTCTTATTATCCCCATAATATTGTAGGTGACTGGGAATGTCTTATTCTCCCCTCACCTAAGGTAAGAGGTCTAGTAGGTGCCTCAACCCTACTTATTTAGGTAGACATAATTATCTTACATGCAAATCCTTTTTGATATAATTGGTAATGGCAAGTTTATTTTGAATATAGCCTCATACTCTTGTTATCTTCATATTATGATGATCCCTAGCATGTTCTTATTTGCTTTACTTATCTTTTTATCCTAGACTAGTTTTGTGACACATATTTTTCTTCCCTTTCCCTTTTTGTTGGGTGCCTTCCCAACCACCTAGGTGTTGAGCAAGGTGATGGATAAGACAAGGAAGATCTTACTTTTGGCTTGGACGTGGTTGATGGAGATGTTGCTTGGAGACAAGATTGTAGTAGTATAGACTTTCCTCTATCTAGATCTTGATTGTCTGTCTTGATGTAAACCCTAATGGGAGATTTTAATGTATTTTTTTAAACCTTTTATCAAAAATTGAATATAGTCAGTTATTTTTTTTTATTCTGCGGCTTTCTAATGGTCTTTTGTCTACCAATGTTTAATAAATTTGGAAAATTTATGCCCATTCCATCATACCTCTGAGAGTGTTTGGAATGGACGTCAATTCTTCAAATTTTTAGTAAAGGGGTGATTTCACTCTTTTACAATATGTTGACTTATAGACTCTAATATTGCATGTAGCATGATATAGTGTTACACATGTCATCTTTTGACTTCAAATTAGTAGGTTTATCATACAATAGCCCGAATTCCCAAATCAATCCACCCATTGCTTCTATGACATAGAAATGTGATCATGTTGCATGAAATTGATCTATTATGACTAGTCATGATCTTATAAGATTAAACCTTGGTGGAATTGTAAATCTCATGTTACCCTAACTCAAAATCAGAAATGATCTCACATTTTTATCTAATCTAATGTGGATGGTTCAGTTAGATATATGACTTAATGTTGATCGTTGTTCTATATGAAATCATTCCATGCAAGTTTGGAACATTGGAAACTATGTGTGAACAAAGTGAAACCTAGATCTAGTGAAACATCCACATGACTCATATGATGTTTAGACTGTCAACTCCTTATTGATCTAAGACCCCATGTTATATCTTTTGCATCTTAGGTCCCCATGGGTTGGACCATCTCTAGAGATTTTATCATATCTTTCTCACTACTCACAAGGTACACTTAATCTCTTGAGCCTACTATGATATTGGCTTGTTTGTATGTATGCTCGTATGAATGCTTGGATAGGTAATTACTTGTTTCAGATATTGTTCCTGTTACTACTACTTTCATGTTTGATTATACTATGTTGTCAAACCTTGAACATAATTTCGAGAAATCCATTATACATCCTTTTGCACCTTCTTGAAGTTTTAGGGTAAGGACACAAGGTTGTGCATCTTACTTGATATGTAAAAATAAGGTGGACCATTATGATACAATTGTTAGCTATTGGAGATGGCCTTGAGGTCCCTTAGCACAATTACAGACTCTTCCGATGGGAAGTTAGTCAAAAGGACTACAATTGATATAATGGATAAAGAAACCTAAAACATGCTTTGTATAATATCAATGTCATTAAGTGTTCTCACCTTATTTTTACTTCTTGCTTTTATGATGTTTTTAGCCAAACAACTTTTATATTACTTTTAAATTGTGGTTACAATTTTTTATAGTATACTTAATGCACTCGCATTTGATATATTTTTTTGATCGAATTTGTAGTTGCCCAATGAAGATCTACTGCACTCAAGCTCTAAAATGAATCACCAGTAGATATAGTTGAATATAGAAATGGGTTCATATATCTTATCTCCATGTTTAGTATCTTCTTATTTCTTTAGTTTTGTTATTGCCTTTTCATATATGTTTCATGTGTGAAATATTTGTGTCATTCTATGGATGGGTTCCCAAACCCTACTACCACTGACTCTGTAGTCAGTTGGAGTAGCATGATGGTAAAAAATAGTTCCATAACAGGATCCCTCTTGGGTCCCACTGCTTATAAGATGGTATCAATGTCCTGGAAATAGGATTCTAACTATTTCAATTTTATCTACATAAGTGGGACCAATACCTTGCATAGTCACCCTCTAAGTGATATTTTTACCCTAGAATATATATAAGATGCCTATGATATGATGGAAGAAAATTTTGATGTGCACATGATTATGCTTATGAATAAACTTCAAAGTGATTGGACTAATAAGTTCATAATGTAATATGTAGGTTATATGTGACACGTCTCTTTGGATTCTATGAAATTTGAAATTGATGGAATTAGGTAATGAGGATGTTAAAGTAGTTGATAAGGAGATCTTAGTATGACAACTTGTGACTTGGTTGTCATGTTGATTTTTGTACAATCTTTGTTTTACATCACATAGTTTATTATAATTAAAAATTATTTTTCATTATACTATTATATGTACAAAGAAAACTTTTCTATGAATTTTATCAATGTTTCCTTGGGTAGGTCATAACCAAATGTATGAAAACCCCTAGAACTAGTTAGAGTAGAACTCTAAAACCCTAGAAAAATGTATCTTGTACTAAAGGTTTTGTGGACCTATGCTCTTTCATCCCATTATTTTATGGAGTGTTGTTACCATGTGATGTATTGGATGTTTATGTGAGCTTTAGGGTTGTTAGTTTAGATCCACATGACCTAAAACTCAACTCTATGTTTTTATGACTTATTAGTTGGATGTATGATCTATGTACATCATAAACCTACCCATATGTTTGATTTAAAACCCCATTATATTTGGTGTATTTTAGTTTAACTTATTAAGGTAAACCTTTTTAAAGGGTGTAGTCATGTAACCTATACACTCCAGGATGTTAATTTGAATATAAGGTTGTTTGAGCATAATAATGCATATGTTAACTAACTCTTTAGAAACTTCCCCAATTATTGTTGGATGGGTATGGATTCCTCATGAATAAAAATGAATCATGCTAAGTTCATCCCATGACTACTAATTGAGTAATTAAAGTTTGCATATTGATTATCTAAAATTGCAATCACAATTGATGTAAGTTAATGCTTATGTTTGAAAAGTAGTAAGGGATTCATCTTGTTTATCCTATACCCATAATTGGTATAAAATTAATGATATGGGTATTCTACTCTAGAAAATAGGCTAAATACTTTAATAATGTCAAAATTGATTTACATGCAATTTTGTCCCATGCAATCATAATGAATTGAACTATATTGAAATTAAGTATAATGAAATTTTAGTATGTGCAAAATTTTTGGCTAATAAAAATAATAAATTCCAAAATACACTATAATGCTCAGGTGTATATAATAAAATGTGTTTTTTAAGTAAACCCTAAGTTTACACCTTAAGTGTAATATGCCTAAATGCAATAAGCAATACAATTGTCATGAGATAGAAAATAATTGATTCACTCTAGTAAATTTGTAAATTTACTCAATTTAAGTGGTAATCCTAATACAAAAAATGGGAAGAGAGGATGTATAAATATTGGTGATATATCTTTGAAGTATAACCACACACTTAAAATTTAAGTAGGTGATAAAAGAGACAATGATGATGAAAGTACCATCATGAGGTATGTAACCCTAATAAGTGTGATGATGTTGAGGGAACCCTAGGATTTTATGTAACTCATTTAGTTTAACTACTAGTGAGAAAAAATAGTGGTGAAAAGATTCTTGGACTGACATAGTCACATCTTGATCAATGAGTAAGTCATTACACTAACTTTTGGTTTCTTAGACTTCAAGGATAAATGCTTCTTTAGGAGTGGAGTGTTGTAACATACTAAAATCTGAACCCCTATCCCTAGAAGTCGTTGTCTCTTAGATATGATGCTTGTATGCTTAGAACTTTAGTTTTACCAAATATGGATACACATTAAAACTAATATGCTTGTTTGAAACCTAAGGAACATTAATTTTGTATGAAATGAGTAACTTAGGTATAAACCCTAGATACCCTAGACCTATAAACCCTCATATGATGATGACATGAATATATGGAACCTAAACACTATTTTGTAGTTGGGTAATTAGCGTACCCATTTTTGGTACCACATATGATTCATTAGCATCATTAAGTATCACTATAACACAAGATATTTGGATAATAGAACTAATAAACTAAATTATGCTTAATATGTAAGTAATACCCTTTGAATAAGTCATATATGCCTCTTTATTCACTAATGTTTATATAATTACTAAAAAAATGACCAATGAGAGGTATACTTTATTTATTATATATAATAAAATCATAATTGAATGCTTCTTGTAAACTGATATAACTAATATGCCAATTATATAAGTTGATGTTGATATTAATGGACTTAATGAGTAACGGAGTAAAGTAACCTATTCGTACAATATAACTCACCATAACTCTTTTTATAATGATATGCGTACAACATGACTCTAAACAACAAGTATTGATGATAATGACATAATATTATAATAAATATAAAGGTAATGAGACTAAAGCCCATTTTCATTAGAACTCATAAAATTAAACTTCAAAACCCAAATCTAATGGGAAAATCATGATCCTTGGGGAACAATTATCTTGGTAACAAGTTTCATATTAATCAGAGAATCCTAGCTAACCTAATTTAATTGGAAATAAAAATGCTAATAATGTGCAATTTCTTAAAGTAGTTTGAATAAATTTTCTCTATTTCAATGGCACGATTTAATTTAATGTGATGTGTGGTATGATTTTTGACTTTCCTTAAGTCATCACTTTAACACAGCTTGGTGATCTAGACCATTGGTCTAGGATCCTATGACTCTAAGATTCTCTACTACCTCAGGTAGGAATATTTATCAGTTGTGACTGATAGAGAATTCTTCTCTCTGTGATCTCTTACCTCTACACCTTTCTTCTTGATTTTGTCTCTAACAGCGTTCTTTGAGAATATTGTGCTGAATGATCCTATTATTCCTACAACTTTGTTTTCCTTATTCGACAGCTAATGACCTTCTGTCACCTATCTCCCATGTTTCCATCTTCTACTGGTATTTACATCACTCTATCCATTGTGAGTGTAATCATCTATATAACCCCCTTCCAACCTCCATACTATCTCCTTAACTACATTTCCATCCACTCTTGGTATTCAAATTCTCTAGTGCAAGTTAGTCTATCTTTGCTAACCTACGACGCTCAACCTCATCATCGATGATGAGTTCTAGCCTTTCTTGCTTGCCAACAATTACCTAGAGTCACCTTGATAGACATGTGAAGTTGATCATGAGGACAATTGCATTGTTGGTGGTGGTTTCCTCATCTTCCCTCTTTCCATAGTCCTACTAATTTCTGTTGTTTTCCTTACAATCAGGTGCTTTTGTGAAGGTTTCTCTTTACATTGTTGTTGTTGGATTGTGATAGTCCTTTCACAAGCTCCAATTTTTCCTTCTCCTCTCCCCCTTTTATCTTCTTGTAGTTCTCTAGTATGACCTTTGTAGAGGGGGAATTGTGGTTTCACGGTTGCACCTGGACGTTCTCCAACAATCTTGGGTCCGTGTGAGTTAGAAGAACTCAATGAGATAGACCCAAAGGTAAATGGGGGTCCATTGTTTGGTCTTGGATCCATCATTTGCAAAGAAAAGAGCAATCTAATCTTGCTCTCATGGCAAGGCAATGAGAGGAATATGACCTCCTATCATTTTACGACTCTATCATCAACCATATTTTATGTTTGACACTATGCCATGGGTAATCTAGACTTTTTGTGTTTCATTTCATTTGCTAACGACACATATTGGTTTGGTGGCTAATGAAAAAGTTGCCAAACCACTTATCTAAGTAATGATGTGTGATGTTGGGGCAAATATATCATTGTGTCTAACATTTCCTAAATAAATCTAAAAATATGATAAACTTCAATCATGATAAATATTTTTTTTGGATCAGGAAAAATATTACTATCATAAAAAAGTATAGGGAACCTATAAGTTCAGAAAATAAAGTAAAATATACTATAGAATCTAGAAAATAAAATTAACATATGAAGTAGTTTTGTTGACCTAATTTAGTAATAACATAAAGGCAATTTTATGGTTGATGCATTTATAATAGGTCAACTGTGATTTCATTTGTGCATTTAATATGTGTCTTGTGACTTGATGTGGATCGATGATTGACTTTGGATATATCTTGCCTCAATCTGAGGTATGTTTCACTTCTTTATCATATTGAAAAATGGATCTAATTTATCTTTCTTGTTATGTATGTTGTGTCCCTATTAATAATAATGAGCAATCACCTATATTTATTTCTCTATTGGTCCTTTGGGACATATTATCCTATACACTTCTATCTTTTCTCAGAAATTGATTCATATGAGTGGATATATCATGAAATTGATCTTGATCTTCTTATTGATCTTTTGGATATGCTTGTTGGATTTTAAAGTTGTATCATGTTCATCCTATATCATGTTATACTTTTATATATATATATTTGGAACAAGATTGACTCTATTTGTGAGATGGAATCTTATTTACAGTCACATATGTGATTATCATGATTGTATAGATGAATATATATTTGTTTATGGGTCCTTGGACCCTGCTTGATAATAGTTTGATATTCTCGTCCCTTATTTAGTCTTGACTAAACATAATTTTTTCCACTAAATTCATGTATGGATTAGACTAATTTTATTTCTAATAGTGATACATGAGTACCACCATACATTGTGTTGCACTTTTTTACCCCGAGTGAGATTTTTCAGTATATATATATATATATATATATATATATATATATATATATATATATATATATATATATATATATATATATATATATATATATATATATATATATATATATATATATGGGTCCATCTTTAATACCCGCGCGGGTAGCTACCCACCCCCTATTTTGGTTTTTTTTTAGTTTCTTACTTTTGTCATGTAGAGGGTTACTTTACCTAGAAAACTATAAAGTTTCGTGCATAGATAGTTAGGTTTGCAATAGTAGATTCAAAAACACGGTTATATACATATCTGCAGTGTATTTTTCACGGATTTACTTTTTAGTCGCATAGTTACTTTTTTATCAAAATAGTTATTTTTTTATAGCGGTATTACTTTTCTGATTAGAAGAGTTACTTTTCTAGCTTCCGGGTAGTGAACTCCAGGTTACCCACGTGGGTATTAAATGAAAGCCATATATATATATATATATATATATATATATATATATATATATATATATATATATATATATATATATATATATATATATATATATATATATATATATATATATATATAGAGAGAGAGAGAGAGAGAGATAGAGAGATAGAATTCGTTGCCCGACGGGTAACTTAACCCAAATCTACCCGGCAGAAGACACGGTGGCATTTCCCCGTAAATACTTCAAAAAATAAAAACAGCGGAAAGCGTTCGAACACGACCTGCCCAAAACCCTCGCTCAGACCGTCGCTCTGCCTTCCCGCTGCCGTCGCTCTGCCTTCCCGCTGCCATCGCTCTGCCTGTCATGCAAAAATCACTGGCGACCCGAACTCATGCGTCTCTACTTGCTCCTCCATCTCCATCATCTTCGATTCCATGTCTCTGTGCATCTCAATTCTGAATCAGTTACCTCTTTCAATATGACGAGAACAAAGAAAGCGTCAAGGAAGACCTCGACAATTCCGCCGTGGAGAAGGAGTCTACGACCAGTGATTGAAGAAGATGATGACTTCGAAATGCAGCCCCATCAGGCCGAGGAGAAGATGGCCAATGAACTAGAAGAAGCGGAGGCCGCAGAATCACATACTAGCCAGACTGGGGATGCGAACACCGGTGAAACGGGACAAGAGGAAGCTGCTACCCTGAAAGGGGATACCAAATGGGCTACGATGCCCAAGACAACAGATGTAGCGGATAAAGGGACATCGGTTGCTTCTACGAAAGGGGATGCGAACACCGGTGAAACAGGTCAAGAGGAAGCTGCGAGAAGGGAGGAGGTTGCTTCTGCGACTCCTCTGTCAGAAACGAAAAGGAAGAAAAGAGGGGCTGCAGATCCCCTAACGAGCAAACCATCCGAGAAAAAAGCAAAACGAAGTAAGCAAGTTACGACAGAGAAAGAAGGTAAAGGATCTACCGAGACTGGAAAACCTCGGAGTGACAAAGCAGAGAGCAAAGAACGGCAAGGTAATTTATGATAGCATGTACATTACAAACGATAAATAGAAAGATATCTTATAGATAGTAACAACGCATGTTAAAAGAGTAATTGTTATAAGAAGTAGAGTAACTGATACAGAACATTAGAGTAACTGTACGATAGCCTAGAGTAACTAGAGTAAATGCTGGAGTAACTGTGCACGATACCAAGAGTAACTGTACGATAGCCTAGAGTAACTAGAGTAAATGTTGGAGTAACTGTACATGATACCAAGAGTAACTACATGATACCAAGAGTAACTGATATAGAACATTAGAGTAATTGTATGATAGCCTAGAGTAACTAGAGTAAATGCTGGAGTAACTACTATATAACAAAGCATAATTTGCACACTTTACATATCAGTTTGACATATGAAAACCATATTGTTAAGCTAAAAAAGACTAAAAATATAGAGTAACTTCATTCCTATGCAGGAAAAAAAAGTGAAAGGAAAGGGAAGGCCAAAGAAACTAATGATACAGATCAGGCTGCTGACGAGATAGAAGAAGAGGAAATAAGGAGGAAGAAAGAAAAGGGAAAGGAAAAGGCAGCTGAAGGAAATATTGAATGGATTTGTAAACTTATTAAATTGTTGTTACTATCATATGACACTTTTCATATGTTTGCAGTGGGGATAAAGAGGATGTACCACAGGTGTTACCTAAAGAGCTACATCACAGCCAGCAAGAACGTGGTGTATACAAGTAATCAGATAAGAATGATGAGGGTGACGGCATTTGCAAACATGATAAAGATGTCGAATCTTATGGTTGATGTATGCCTCCTGGAAGATTTGATAGACAGATATGTAGATGATGACAGGTTTTTGCTGGCCAGAGGGGTGGAAAGAAGGATGACGGTTGAGGATGTAGGGGTAATTCTAGGTATCCCAAGAAAAGGTATGGACATCATACCTAGGAAAAATTCTGAGATTGTGAGATCAATATGGCAACAATTTTCCAGCGCAACAGGTAAAAAAGGAAATGAAGAGGACACCAATAAGAGGTTAAGGGAAAAGGATGTCCTGCACAAGGACAACTTAGCAAAGCTTTGGCAACAATTTGCAAGTACCGACGATCCATCGGACTACCAGAACATGTGTCGTGCATGGATGTTATACCTGCTGGCAACATTCCTACTCCCAGACACCAGCCATTGCACACTAATCTACATACTGCACTACCTAGACGATGTTACTGAAACGACGCAGATGAATTGGGCAAAGCTGGTGCATGGAAGCATCTTCAGGAATATGAAGATGCTGAAGCAAAATGTCCAGCTGAGGAGGAAAGGGGAGAAAGGGAAAACCACCCTCTACACAACAGGGTGTGTGATGTGCCTATGTGAAAGTGAACGAAATTATCTTCATCTACAAAATTGTTACAATAATGACTATGGGGGCAGTTACATATGCATTGAATTTTCACTCTGTTTAAATGTAGGTTTGGGCATATGAGATGACAAACATGGCAAAGCCAACGTTCCTTGACGCAAAGCCAAGGATAAAGAAGTGGGCTGCGCCTGTCGAGAAGTTGATGGATTTAGAGGTTGTGAACCCTAAGGATGTAAGAATATTTCTTATTTGTTAAAAAAACTAATATATAACATAATCCTACAAGTTTGCATTGTTAAATACTATTTTTGATTTTTTTATGGACAGGTTTGTGAAGGTATGAATATAGACCAGGGGGATAACTGGCAAGCTGCAAGAACAATGAAAGACATGCCCTACTACCTTGCAGATAAAAGAGAAAAAAGTAAACAAAAGCCAGAAAAGGCGCCAGCAAAGCCAGTCATCCAAAAAGGAGTGCCTGCTGATGACTCCAACCTGGCGAGAAGAATTGAAATACTCGAGGACGAGCTAAAGATGCAGAAGGAGATATGCACGAAAATTGTTGTTGAAGCATTCACTGAGCTGCGGAGAGAGAATAAACGGCTAGAAAACAGAATAGTTGAGCTGGAAGAGGAGAACAAAAAATTGAGGAGAAAATTCGGAGATGAAGGTGACAAATCAAAGTCACCTGTCGGTGGATTAGAACAATCTGCTGAAAGGTTCTCATCGGGGAATGTTCAAGAACCCAATAAGGATGTTGCTTCGACGAGCAAAGTAGATATTGAGTGTATGGATAACGGCGACAAGCCGATGAAGCGAGGCAGGCTGAGCCTCAGAAGAAAATATGTGCAACCGAATGACTCAGAAGATGAGAATGATGGGAAGAAAAATGATAAGGAGGAGGAGAAGAAAGAAAAATCAGTTGAAGGTTTGGACCAAGGAAAATATGCACGAGATGCAGAAGATATAGGTGAACAACAAAAGAATATAATCGATGAAGAAGGGCAGAAGGAGAAGCCCAGAAAAAAATTGTCAAAGATAGAACAGCAAATCATAGGCAACATCGAGAAAAACGTTAAGAAGAGGAGGGAGGAAAAGGTAATGTTGCATCTCCTTTAAATTATATCAATAGTTGATTAACTATGTAAATACAGTAGAGTAATTTTGTGATAGAAGTAGAGTAACTGTAGTAATATAAAGAGTAACACTAAGAGTAACTCTGATAGCACTGAGAGTAACTCTGATAGCACCGAGAGTAACTGGTAGAACACTGAGAGTAACTCTGATAGCACTGAGAGTAACTGATAGAACACTAAGAGTAACTCTGATACGCACTGAGAGTAACTATGATAACACTGAGAGTAACTGTAAGAACATAAAGAGTAACTATACGATGGACTATAGTAACTGTACGACATATCAACATAGTATAACTAGTAGAAAATGAAGATTGATTCTAACATGAAGTGCTCTTTTGTTGTTGACAGCACAAGTTGTCAAACTTCATTGGTTTCGAGCATTTCAAAACAAAACAATCCAGGGAAATTGTCCACCACTTCATGGACAATATAGAAGAAATTTAAGAGAATTTGTTAATTTGCCAAGTGTACACATATAAAACATCGCTTATTCAATATCCAAAACTAATATGTATAAGATCTATACAAATGATTGACAGGTCAAAACAAGAATGGAGATTCAGCGTTGACACTTGGTGCACGGGGAAGGACCTCGCCACCCTACTATACAAAGATCAAATGATGCAATCACCAGTAAGAAACTAATAAATAGTAGTGTAACTCTTTGAGAACTTGTCATTTTTTTCTAAACAAAGAAATCTTGTGGTTATTTTTTCAGGTTATGGACTGCTTTGTACAGATGCTCAAATGTACCACAAGTAAAAGGAGAAAGAAGGGTCTATCATGGCACTGCTTGAGCACATATGCTCCGGTAAGAAGAGCAAAAATACAAAAATATATACACAAAACTGAAACTTATAGATGTGAATTTGTATTTGCAGCAGAAGATGGCGTTTCATGTTGAAAACATAACCATGTCACAGATCGACATGCTATCTCCACTATTCAACGTCCCGATGAAAGATTGGGACACAATGGACTCGGTGTTCACCATATTGAACAATGAAAACCACTGGCACTTGTACGAGGCAAGTTTTAGGGAAGGAGTACACCGGTCTTATAACTCAATGAGTGGAAATAGCAAGTCGAAAAAGGAATTCATTAGATGGGTAAGCAATCTATAAAAAGAAACTCTATTTGTAGTGGATTGACAGGGTTAATGTTTGTTGATAGATGATTAATAAGAGTTGTAAATTTTTAATGCAGGTGGGTATTGTCCACGAATTCTTCAGGGGGGCAGAAAAAGGTGACCAATTGTCACAATGGGGACAGGAGTACCCGCTATGTCCACAACAGGCAGAAGACTCACTTGACTGTGGTATCTTCGTTATGAAGTACCTAGAATGCCTGGTAAATGGAAAACAAATGGACTTCACCTGCGAGGACATGCCGGCCATAAGGGCTGATATTTTTCAGAGAATGATGGCGAGGGGGGAGTTGCAACCTGTACAAGCACATCAAAAAGATAACAATGAAGCCATCAAAGAAGGTCCATCTGAGAAAAACACGGGAGGAATAGATGAACATCAAAAGCAACAAGAAGAAGAGAAGACAGAAGCACCAGATGAAGAGAAGAAAACGGATAAAGAAGCTGTTTCAAGCCTAGATAAATAGATGCATTTAAGCTGAAATACTGAATTATTAATTGAAATGTAAAACTTGAACAGTTTGCTTCTATAATTTTGATGTGTAACCGCTATGAGATACATTACTTGTGTGCTGTGAAAATCCTGAAAATTACATGTTTGATCTAAATCATATTGCAAATATGAGTATTTCTGGGTTTAATATATAGCGTTTTGTGCTTTGAATTTTGTGTTCTTGAATGTAAAACTGTTGTGCTTTTGTATGGAGATATATACTTTGAGTTAGACTGTTGTGGTTTTACATATCAGAGTTACTCTCAGTGCTAACATACTTGTATCGAGATATGTCTGCTTCTGAGAGTAACTGAGAGACCACTAAGAGTAACTCTGATACGCACTGAAAGTAACTATGATAACGCTGAGAGTAATTGCGAGGACACTAAGAGTATCTGTGATAACACTAAGGAGTGTCTGTGATAAAACAAAAAGTAACAATGATAACACTGATAATCACTGATAACAAAGAGTAGCTCAGATAGCACTAAGAGTAACTCTGATAGCACCGAGAGTAACTGGTAGAACACTAAGAGTAACTCTAATAGCACCGAGAGTAACTATGATAACACTGAGATTAACTATGATAGCACTGAGAGTAACTATGATAACACTAAGAGTAACTGTGAAAAAATTGAGAGTAACTGTGACAGCACTAAGGAGTAACTGAGAGAACACTAAGAGTAACTATGATAGCACTGAGAGTAACTATGATAACACTGAGAGTAACTGCGAGGACACTGAGAGTATCTGTGACAGCACTAAGGAGTAACTGAGAGAACACTAAGAGTAACTCTGATAGCACTGAGAGTAACTATGATAACACTGAGAGTAACTGCGAGGACACTGAGAGTAACTGTGACAGCACTAAGGAGTAACTGTGATAAAACAAAAAGTAACTCTAACGTTCAGGAGTCTACTGTACACGATTCTTTATTAAAGAAGGAACCGGAAAAGTGAAGAAAATAGAGCACATAGCTATAAAGATATGTACAAGAGTCTGTTGTACGATGTAAATACACATACACATAGCACAGTGCACTGCTGTGTCGTCAGAACAGCACAGAGCTGCTGGCATCTTTGCAACCCAACAGGACAGAGCACTGCTGTCCATATTTGCAGCACCAACAACACAGAGCTGCTGGCATCTTTGCAACCCAACAGGACAGAGCACTGCTGTCCATATTTGCAGCACCAACAGCACAGAGCTGCTGGAATCTTTGCAACCCAACAGGACAGAGCACTGCTGTCCATATTTGCAGCACCAACAGCACAGAGTTGCTGGCATCTTTGCAACCCAACAGGACAGAGCACTACTGTCCATATTTGCAGCACCAACAGCACAGAGCTGCTGGCATCTTTGCAACCCAACAGGACATAGCACTTCTGTCCATATTTGCAGCACCAACAGCACAGAGCTGCTGGCATCTTTGCAACCCAACAGGATAGAGCACTGTTGTCCATATTTGCAGCACCAACAGCACAGAGCATTACTCTCACTGCTGCACATATTTGCAGCACCAACAATACAGCCGGGGGCTTTCAGATCTTCAACATCTCCATCCTCCACAGCACCCTCGACGGAAATCTCTTCTTCATCCGCGACTGCTACGGTTTACAACACAGGCGGGGTCTTTCAGAACTTCAACATCTCCATCCTCCACATCACCATCGACAGAAATCTCTTCTTCATCCGCGACTGCTACAGTTTACAACATAGCGGGGTCTTTCAGAACTTCAACATCTCCATCCTCCACAGCACCCTCGACGGAAATCTCTTCTTCATCCGCGACTGCTACGGTTTACAACACAGTGGGGGGCTTTCAGAACTTCAACATCTCCATCTCCACCTCTTCTTCATCTGTGACTGCTACGGTTTACAGAAGGTACAGTTTTACAGAAGAAATACCGACAGCCCCCTTAACATTTCAGTAGCACCCCCTTTGACCTTCTCCTCAGATCCCCTTTAACATTTCTTCACAGCCTACCATGGAGCCATTCATCCAGCCAATCAACTACACCATTGACGACAATACAGTGGAATCCATTCTACTTCCTATAGAATGGAACCATCTCCATTTCCACATCAACCCAGGCAAGACCACCTTCCTAGTCGGAAACCAGTCTTTCCAGATAACCCTTATGCAGAATAAAAATGGGTCACTTTCAACTGCTAAGGGCTGGAAAAGGATGATCGCAGAGCTCAGTCTTCGCAAAGGTTGGATCATCTACCTCAAGCCAACTGATCACCAAACCATCACAACATGGATCACATATCAGTTCTTAGAAACACCAACTGAGCTTATTCCGCTCTTCAGAATGCCTGGCGACGAAGTATACTCTGGATCGGAGGACTCTGTAGATCAGCTCTTCATTAGGGACATATACCAAGTAGCACCGAGATCATTTGTAAATCCCATTCAGGTTGATTCATCCACAACAGCGGACACATCAACATCTGCAGATGACACTACTTCTTCGTCTGTCCAGCGTTCCTTTCACAAATAGATATGCACCGGTGCCCTTTTCTCTTAGCCTTTTCTCTTAGCCTTTGCAGGTTCACTCATTTACAACAGATATGAACTTCTCAGATATGAACGTGTGTTTAGGGTTGATGTCTATGCTTTCCAAAGGAGGGAATTGTGTGTATGATATCTATCGCCAGGGATGGACCTTCTTTATAGCTGATCTGGCTATATTTTTATGTATTTTTATGCTCAGTTGATGGACCTTCTTTGTAGTTGATATGGTTGCATAATATATAACGTTTTATGCTTCGAATGTTGTAATCTTGAATGTTTAGCTGTAGTGTTTTTGTCTGATTATATATACTTTCAATTGGCACTAAGAGTAACTGAGAGAATACTAAGAGTAACTCTAATAACACTTAGAGTAACTCTGATAGAACTAAGAGTAACTGATAGAACACTAAGAGTAACTGAGAGACCACTAAGAGTAACTCTGATACGCACTGAGAGTAACTATGATAACACTGAAAGTAACTGTGAGAACACTGAGAGTAACTGTGACAGCACTGCGTATCAGAGAGTAACTCTGATACGCAGTGAGAGTAACTATGATAACACTGAGAGTAACTGCGAGAATACTGAGAGTAACTCTGCTAGCACTAAGGAGTAACTGAGAGAACACTAAGAGTAACTCTGATACGCAGTGAGAGTAACTATGATAACACTGAGAGTAACTGTGAGAATACTGAGAGTAACTCTGCTAGCACTAAGGAGTAACTGAGAGAACACTAAGAGTAACTCTGATACGCAATGAGAGTAACTATGATAACACTGAGAGTAACTGCGAGATTACTGAGAGTAACTGTGACAAAATAAAAAGTAACTCCAGCAACCAGAAAGTAACTCCACCAGTGTATGGCATAGTAGCAAAAACTGATATTTCGTGAGTACACTGAACAAACCATGAAAAAAATTGTACTAATCCAAAAATGTATGTATTCCAAAAGAAAAGATTATTCAATGAATATAAAACAAAAAATATTCTGCAAAAGAGTAATATATGATAAAAATAGATTCTTTGAAGCATAATCAAAGTATACATATAGCTGGTGGAGTTCAATGTAACACATAAAATACATTACAAAACACAAAAGTAAAAATACATGGATGGTTACAAAATCACTTTCACAAAAACTGCAGACAAAAAGAACAACCCATTACATGTTTGAATATCCCTCACTCACGCGCTAATCAACTACAAACTCCACTAAAAAACATCCAGCATCAACAGACCACACGATCAGCAACAGGGATAATCATTGAATAGCAAACAGCAACAACACAGTCCATAATAGCAATGGACTACTTCTTCATAGGGCAGTTCCTGCTATCATGGTTGACCCCAAACTCTAAACAATTCTTGCACTGCCTCTCTCTTTTGGACTGTGCAATCTCAACTCCAGATTTAAACCTCACATCAGTCGATCTAGGTCTTCCCTTAGTTTTGCAACTACTAGGTATATGGACCTTGACAGCAGAAGAGGAAGCTGTATTAGAAGCGGTTGCACCAGCGCCTGCACCAGGATCAGGGAGATCCAAATCTAAGAGCTCCTTTCGCAAAGCAAACCGTTTTTCATGGCAAAGATCTACAACATTGTTCCTAAACGCTATGTTGACAATAGAATTGCAGGCAGAAACAAGATGAAGAGTCCTCCCAGTGGATGGGTGCTTAACTGACGCTTTGCCAAAAATCAAAGGGTGTTCTCTGTACCCTTTAGTCCACCTCTTCAGAATGTAAGGCTCGGAAAGAGTGCAATAGTCATGGCTTTTCAAATAAGAGAGGATGTGCCTGCAAGGTATGCCTTTGAATTCCAACATGAAGCAACTGCAGGAAACAATGTCACTAGATAACTCTTTCTTCAATATACGGGGAGTTCCAAGTCCACCGACGCGATACACCTCAAAGACACCTTCTGAAGCTTGCTTTACATTATAGACCATACTTTGGTGAACCTCGGACTGGAATATCTTAAATATGGACTTGGTGTATATACCTCTCATCTTCTCCTCTAGCGGCCACAGTGATGACAAAGGGAGGTTATTGTACTCGTCATCCAAATCTTTGAAATTTTCAATCTCTCGCACATGAGAGTACGCAGTCTCCAATGAACATACAAGTTCAAATAGAGTCTTCCTGCTATTCACATGGCTCCTAATGAACGCATTCAGGCTGTCGCTCCTTTGAGTCGTCCTCATGCCCACAAAGAAGGAGGACTGCATATAGCACGGAACCCAATCGCAACGCATCGCATACATATCAGAAAGCCAGGTGATGGACAACAAATCATGCTCCTGAATTACAGAATCCCACCTCTCTTCAAAAAAGTCTACATCATCCACATTCCAGACACAATCATTCAACAAGCTTATGATCTGGTCCTTGTTAGGAATGCCACCAAGCTTGGAGGGAAGCTTCTGTAGGATGTGCCAGCTGTAGAAGCGATGCTTGCAATTGGGAAAAACAGAGATGATAGCAGCATTCATAGCAGGGTCCTGATCGGTTATGATGGAAACCGGCTCTTTGCCAAAAAAAAGTAAGTAGTGCTCGAAAACCCAAACAAATGAGTCATACTTCTCATCGACCAGTAGAGCAGATGCAAACAACACTGTCTTGCGATGGTGATCAACTCCACCAAACATTCCAAAAACCATCGAATACTTGTTGGTGCGGTAGGTGGTGTCAAACACAATCGCATCCCCGAACAGCCCGCAGTCTTCAACAGAGACGGGATCAGCCCAAAACAGATGAGTAAGGCAACAATTGGGGCCTTTTTGGTAGCTATAGAAGAATTTCGGATCAATGGCTTTGAAACTAGAAAATCGATCTAAAACCATGCCGACGTCGTATTTGGCCAACTCTTTCCTCTTGCTACTGATGTGTCCATGAGCTTGTCTACTAGTAAATGTCATATTTTCATAGCCACCAGACTCAGATGCTATCAATGCAATTTGTCTCGATACAGGTTTGTTAGCTTGGCTCATGGAAGAAAGGATCTCTTTTTGAGTTTCATCAAGAGATGAGTTACACTTGAGGTAACGGAGATGAGCAACGTCAACAAGTTCATGGTTGTGTTCCTCAACAAATGCAGTCACGACCCACATGGATGAGGACTTGTCCAGTGTGAAACGTATCAAGGCTTCACAACCACACCTCTTCACAGAACGCCTCTGCTTCTTTGACAACTTATCCTGCAAGTTACCCATTTCATCACAAACGGGGCTCAGAAGCCCTCTAGACCTCTTAGAACGACCAATCTTACCCTGCGTATCACAAACCAGATCTTTAGCAACCAGAATCTTACTTCCCCGTTCATATCTATTATCATCTTTCCTGATGTTAAACCCACTCATTCCAGCATAACTTGAATAGAAGGATATACCTTCATCTAGACTTCCAAACTGAAGGCCAACTCTAGGGACTGCAGCTGGTGACGAAGAAGAAACACCAATAGAATGAGAAGACTGAGGATTATCATCATCACGGCCGACACTTGCATTAGCAGAATCCGTATCAAGGCTGGGATCCATGACAGTGTGTTGGAGTAACTCGGAAGATCAGAAGAGTAACTCTGTAACACAACAAGAGTAACTCGGTAAGGCAAAAGAGTAACCAATTATAACAATAGAGTAACTCAGTAAGGCAAAAGAGTAACCAATTATAAAACGAGAGTAACTACGCAAAACATAAAAACATGAATGCCAGTTACTACTTCAAAAATGACAATGCAGAAACAAAAATTGGGTTTCTTTCCCACAGAAGATAAAGGGATGAATAAACATTGAAATGATAAGAAATAATTAAAAAAAAAACGAGTATAACTGAATGAATTTACAAAGAGAAATACAAAATCTACCTGATTGTAGCTTGAAAAAACTGTTGCTCGTACAAATGCAGATAGAACAGTGAATTCTCCCACCACCTCCACTCCCTCCACAGCAATTTTCTCCTGAATATTCAGATAGAGTAGGGAATTCTCCAACCACACCCACTCCCTCCTCCTCAGCGGCGTGAGCTTCAGAACAGCAGGTCTAAACGGTGGAATCAACTTGGTGAAAATCGATACCGTCACAGGATACACAAACGACAGTGGGAGACACCTTAGTCGTCCTGCTCTGCAAGATTGATAAAAGGGGAAACCGTTATCAGAGGTATTTCTGAGGAAATGAATGTAGGTATTTCTGAGGAAGAAATGTAAAATGGAGATTGAAATACGCCAAGTTGGAATCAGAGGCGGAATTACATATGCATGGCGTTAAGCGGCAGATGGGGGGTAGATGATCGGCAGATGGGAGGTAGACCGGATGTATCAGCCTGGCGGCGGCAAAGACGATCGCGGATGATGAAGATGATCGGCAATTGGGGGGAAGACCGGATGTATCAGCCTGGCGGCGGCACAGACGATCGCTGATGTATCAGCCTGGCGGCGGCACAGACGACCGCGAATGACGTAGATGATCGGCAGATGGGGGGTAGACCGGATGTATCAGCCTAGCAGCGGCACAGACGATCGTGGATGATGAAGATGATCGGCAAATGGGGGGAAGACAGGATGTATCAGACTGGCGGCGGCACAGACGATCGCGAATGGGGGTAGACCGGATGTATCAGCCTGGCGGCGGCACAGACGACTGCGGATGACGAAGATGAACGGCAGATGGGGGGAGACCGGAAGAATCAGGCTGGCGGCAGCAGAGACGATCGGGTTTTTTCTTTGCTGACCGCGTGCTACAATAACTTGGACTTAATTACATGCGCCTGCCACCGGGAACATGCTGCCGGGTAACTTAATCAAAAGTACCTGTCGGGTAACAAATAAATAGCCATATATATATATATATATATATATATATATATATATATATATATATATATATATATATATATATATATATATGGCATGCTTGTTGTGCCCAGAGGGGGATTTTCCACACACTTCTTAGTTGATTTCCTATTGTGTCCCAGCATTGTTTTGGATAATCTTAGTTTAATATTTTTACATGCACTTCTTGTGCTTTTTTATATTAATTATGTGACATGGTTTAAAGAAAGAAATATCTTATTGATAACTCCTCTAAATTTTTTCTCAGATATTGACTTGTATGTTCTTTTTCCCTTTTATTTTAGGAAGCCTTAATAATTTTATTGTTATCATTTTTCCTTGATATTGACCAATCTCTATTTCTATGCACATACCGACATTGCAATGCTGACAACTTCCACTTTGTCTTCTGTGAATGGGGCACGATTCCAACCCCTTAGGTGAAGCACATGAAGAATCTAACTTGATGGATTTGACGTTAGTGGAGTTGACTTTATGATAGATAGATAGATAGATAGATAGATAGATAGATAGATAGATAGATAGATAGATAGATAGATAGATAGATAGATAGATAGATAGATAGATAGATAGATAGATAGATAGATAGATAGATAGATAGATAGATAGGCTTGAAGTATCACATACTTCCCTCTACTTAGATTTGAAGTTGTTTCCTTCATGTATGAACCAAGTGGGAGGCTATCATGAATCTTGTAAATTGTAAATAGTCATTATATTTTATTCCTGGTATGATCTCATATGCCATTCTTTGAGAAAAGAAAATTACACCAATTTCAAATACTTGTTAATTTGTTTGGATTAAATGTATTTATTCCTCAAATCTAGTGAGAATTAGATTCCCTCTTGGGTCCCAAATCTTACAAGGAAATCCTATAGTGGTATCAGAGCCAACATCATATACTTTTAATTCCATTTTGGGTTTTGAATTGTAATTGTTATGTTAGAAAAATCATGCTAAAAGTTTTGGACCAATTTGGGATTTTAAACCGCAAATGTCATTTGCTTTTAACTCCAATTTGGATTTGAATGTCATTATTTCTATATACATGTGATGGTTATGACTTTTTGCAACTTCAAAATTTTATGCAAGTGAATATTTGGTGTATATGTGAATGATGTGTGAATATATGAATATGTGTGTGAATAAATATGAAGAGGAATGAATATACTGAGAATTGTTTATATATATATGATGAGAAAGGAATTGCATGTGTGTTTTATGGCTTGTGCATGTGAATGAAAATAGAATTAAGTGTTGAGGAGAATGGGAATGCATATGTGTGTGAATGAATTGTGTGGATGTGGACTCTTGTATGCATTTGTTATTATAGGTTTTACAGGTATATTGGCCTATTATTAAGTTGTACACAAGATGGACCAGAAGCTCATTAGTGAACTTGGGGCGGTTCCAACCATTGATGATGTAGTAGAGAAATATTGTAACAACAATGGAGCCATTGCACAAGCTAAGGAAACCAGATCACATATGTGTTTAAAGAACATACATACATATATGTTACCATCTCATAAGAGACTTTGTGTAATGAGGATATGTTAAGATTTACATAATAACAAATGAAAGTAACGTTGTTGATCCCTTAAACAAAGTACATTCACAACAGAAGCATGATGGTCATGTTAGATCACTTGGAATTAGAGTTGTGAGTGACTGACTCTAGTGAAAGTGGGAGACTGTTGGTTTAATGCCCTAAGAGCCATCATGTGATGAGTGTAGTGGGGATAATTTGTATATGATGTGACTATTAACAAAAGGAAATTCCACATACTATGTTCTTTCAGTATTTTTATAACGAATAAAACAAATAATGTCTTGAGAATGTTTTGTCTCGATGACATATGGTTTGTGTTGAGGACCTAAACTTGAGATCATATGTATATTTAGAGTACTTATTCATGTTACGCTGCTAGTCAGTTATTATTATCGATAACGTAGAACAATAATAATACACAAGAATGTCATGTGTGGTCAGTGATGACTATGTCTCTTTAGTCAATATACTAGATATCAACTTAGGTACACAGGTACTTGTTAGATAACAAGTTGTACTTGACAAAAACACCTTGGAAATGACACATGGAAGTTATGTAATGACATGTCAAAGTCATATCTGAATGTCGTAGTGGTGATTTTGATCCTTAAACATGAAGTCACTACAGTACTGCCATGTTTTTCTGTGTACTTTAACCACTAGACAATGTATTATAAATAAGGGTTTCCGAAAAAGTCGTGATTTGGTATAGCATCACACTTGTGGATTACTATGAGTGATGTAGATAGTTTTTTTTTTGGATCTGCATGGGCCGAAGCCCACCCCCTCTCCAAACAAGTGCCAGAGCCCAGAGTGATGTAGATAGAATTAGTTCCTCCTTTGCATTGATATCTCAATCACTTGATAAGTGAGCCTATGGAAATGCATGCCCATGATAATGTGAGTCAATATATGATATTGAACTCATTATATCTCAAATATTCTACTCTAGTTCAAGGAACATAGATTGAATGATAAGAGGATGACAATTCCATGCCTTATTTTCAATATTGATATGTGACAAAGGGTTTATATGGTCATGGTAATATTGGTCACTTTCTAGGTTGAATTTTTCTCCAACTTCCTCCTATTACTTGGGAAGATATGATTTTTTCCAAGACACCAAAGTTTTCTTATGAGGCTTTGCACATCACTACCAATGTAATTAGTAACCACCATGTCGCACATATAAGGGTTCATAAGGGAATTAAAGTTTTCAATCAAACATATGATTAAATGGTTCTAAATCATAAATAGCTTGATTTCCTACCCAGTCAGGTGACTGGAATGTCTAGTCATCTCTCTCAATTGGTCAGGTTAGTGAATCAATTGATTATCAATCAGTCGACTAACTTTCACTTTGGAAGTGACCAGTCAGACAACTCGCCTAGTGACTCAGGCGATTGGTATCTGACAATAAAATTTACATATTTAAATTTTAATCAAATTAGAAAACCAATTTGTTGGGAAATATGATACCGTGCAATTAGCGGAATTTAAAATTTTATTATAGTATTCCCATAAATAGTAGATCGTGTCAATAACTATAATGCAGGACGGATGGTTTATGTGATATACCTGGTCCTGGAGTAAGTCCAGTGACAATCCTCATCATTGTAGATGTGCAAATCTAAATTCTTGTTGCACTAGGACACGTTTGACTATTGTGTCTCCTTGGTCTACACCACAGACTGTATCCACAACATCGTCTTCTTCAGTAGTTCCTCATGTCATAGACTGCAGGTTGATGTTGTCCTCCAAGAGGCAATTAATGACTTCCTGCCTCTATGGTAGTCCACACGGACCTCCTAGAACTCTTGTCGTCCTATTGGACCGGATAGTAAGGATTTGTCCCTCTCTTTCGGTGTACTAGTCACTGACTTGTTCTCCCACAACGACAACTCTCAATTGTTCTCCCCCTTGCCTATCCTTCCCTTATTGGGTAGGACTTGTCGGGGCTCTCGTGGTTACCACAACTAGAGATGACAACAATTGTCAGAGGAACTGATTCTCAGTTATCTATGTTGTAGTTGTACTTTGGAAAGCCCCCAGTACCCCTCTATATATAGGAAGGGTTAGGGTCAGGGTTCCCAATCCCCAACCAATGTGGGACTAAAGAGGGAGTAGAAAAGACAACTAGATCTTAAATTTTTACAGCTTTTCTGGAAGTTTTACAACTTGTGTGCGACGAAACGATCATCTCTCCAAGTGAGATAGTTGGCTCGTATGCAAGACGATCATTTCGCTAAGAGAAATAGTCATTTGAGACGTGATATGGTCATTTCATGTTTTACCAATCAGATATGAATTGACAAATCATTTCCTAATTGATGTCATACATTAATTTACTTGCACCCCAAGTATGTGCAAGTGAAATGAGTTTGATAAAACTCCAGAACTTTCATTCATCCCAACCGGGCCGTCTCAAACAAGTGAGATGCCCATCTCACTAACCCAGACGGTCGTCTGGTGAGTTTGAGTCGAGCTGATTGGTTCAACAGCTTGAACCGGTCGGTTCATAGGGAAAAACTATGCCAATTCAATTTATGATCTTCCTGACAATCCAAACGACTGTCTCAACACTTGAGACACCTGTATGGATGCCTAAACGGCCATATAACCCAATGAGATGGTCATTTGGTAGTTCAGACACCAAATCTATTGATCTGTTGTGTGAATTGAGTACCTAAACACTTTAGTACTTAATTCAATTATCATTCAATATCAGAACTCCTCTTCTAGGTCAAGACCTATGTGTGTGACCCTATAGGTCCCATATTACGTTGGCAGTGAATGTCCATAACAACTTATGACATCACAAGCAAAGAGTGGTTCCTAGTCGCACATCATTGCTACCCAAGTAAATGGAAAAGCTAGGGAACAACTTTAACCTACAATTTGTGTATGGTGTTATAGTGTTTGTATTTTTCCTTTTTCACTGATGTCCAGGTTGAATTAGATCCATGGAGAAGTCACCCACATTATTATTCAATCTTGTTTCTTGAACCAAGAGTAGACTGTCCGAGATATATGTAAGCTCAATATCACATATTGACTCACATGCACAAGGCCATGCTTTTCTCAGTCTTGCTTATCAATAGGCCTAGGACATCACATTATAGTAGGAGGGACAAATCTCGTGTCTATCACTCACAGTCAATCCCCATGTGTCAAATCCACCCAATCATCACCATTATAACAACCCATGTTTTAGGTCTGCATTTGATGATGTCAAAGTGTACCCAATGACATGTATTGAGTGCAGTGATTTTAGGTCTAACAACCACAACCAGCACCATCATTGTGAGAGCTAACTATGACTTCCATGATCATGGCTTGCATGTGTCAGTCTCTCAGTGGGTCTATCTAATACACTATTCTCTAACATGTATCTATGTGATTGGTTTGATATCGCCATATCATGACCAATGAGACTCAGTCATCAACCAACTCACACTCTGATCTTATGTATTATTGTTGTCTATCAACCTTCCACAATAACAACTGATCAGGGACATAATGAGAATGTAAATATGTACTCTTACCATCCACATGATCTCATTTCTTCCAAGTCACATACTTGAGACATATGTTATTGAGTAATACTATTCTCTAGACATTTATAATGTTACATCATTATCTCATAACTGAATTAAATAGAATAAATTGAAATCTTGCCTTTTATTAGTAATCAAATCATTTTTACATGATATGCCATTACAATATTCACAAGATTGGCTCTCTGGGCATACATCACCAAAACAATTGAGATATATATTGGCAAGTCATCCAACTCACTTGTCTAGTCAGATGATTCACACCCTATTTTAGTCCCATTAGGGACCCTGTTAGGTCAATTCCAGTCCTAGTTGACCGGTTGTAATATCCATTAGTGTTTTTAGTTTTGAAATTGTTTTTGAGATTGTTATTAGGAAAGAGAATGGAATTAGAAAATTCTAAGCCCGTGACTCTCTCTAAAAACCCTAGCGAATCTAAAAAAATAAGATAACAATTTCTATTTCAATTAGAAATTGTCATATTGAAATTGACTGAGCAAATAAGAAATAGAAAAGAAAATAGGATTGGGCAGGTAACAATAAATGAGCCAAAATCTAAAAGGAGGTTT
The DNA here is from genome assembly GCA_963693085.1 of Alisma plantago-aquatica. NCBI lineage: Eukaryota > Viridiplantae > Streptophyta > Magnoliopsida > Alismatales > Alismataceae > Alisma > Alisma plantago-aquatica. Next base: position 1,067,530,818 of record OY856411.1, on the reverse strand, counting down.
GTCCCATTAGGGTTACACACACTTCACATGACTTTTAAGACAAGTTGGCTAGAAATTTCCTCTCTTTGTGTGAGAGAAACATTCAATAAGGGAGGCTACCCAAGATAGGAGAAGAAATGGAGTTCGGACATGAATAGAACATCTACAAATCATGTCCCACATCAACTTGGTGGACAAGGTGGTATACTACATTCTTTCTCACATGGATGGATGAAGTAGATGCTGAGGTACTTGTGTGAAGGCTTCAAAAAGAGTTTTGCACAAGAGAGGGTCTTGTAAAGAAGACAATTGTGTAGTTGCTCGGTGGTTGATTTGTATTTCTTAGTGTCCGATTTCAATTATTTCAAAAGACTGAGTTCTTCAACGTCAAAGATGTGTCTATCTTTTGGAAAATTAGTGTGTGAGAAGGTATAGCCTTTATTCTTTCTTTTTCCTTTGTTCACTGATATTTTATAGATACAACATATTCGATGGCTATGGTAACATGAAGGAGTTTTTTTATTATTCTATTGTACCACCTTCCACTAAACTGTACACTACAAATATAACCATTGTGGCTGTCTACAAAAAATCAAATGACCTCTTAATGTTCATAATTATTTGGCACCGTCATATATATAACCCCTTAGAAATGCTTTTTGATTGGAATCCCACTTCTTTATGGTATATAGATTTTCTATGTGTCTTTTTTGCTTTGTTCCACAAAGAAAATGCTAATAAGTGATATTTTGTATTGGCATATACATAAAATGTCACTATACATTCACCTATAATAGAACTACTCATCCAAATGTTACTACATATAGATCTTAAATGTTTACCAAAAGAATTCAATAGAATAAGCATTTTAAAATAATAATATTAATAATCTTGAAATGCTAATATTTAAATTGACTGGCAATGTAGTGCGCCCTGCGTGGTAAAGTTGATGTTATATGACCAAAAGTTGTATGACCAAGGGGTCACAAGTTTGAAACCCCATGGCAACAAGATGAATGAATTGCCATTTTTTAGAAGAAATATCTAAATTGACTTATTTTTACATTATTTTATTTATAAAGGGGAATTGGAAGACAACCATTGCACACCTTTAATTTTCATAGTTGTCATATTTTGTGAAACCTTAGAAAACCATTGCACACATTTAAGTTTCATAGTTGTTATATTTTATGAAACCTTAGAATGACTTTCTTTTACACCAAGTGTATCACAATCATGTCTAATGGTGGCAGTTTAACTCAATATACCCATACCCAACCCCTAAATAATAGCATGCTTGTGCTTGCTACAACATCATAGTTAAATTAGGGAGATGAAACATTCTTGTATCGACTATCCATTGGTTAGAGAGATGACTATCCAAGTTAAATGACTACAATCATCCTTTTCTTGCTCCCACGCCTCACTACATGTTGTAGTATGGGGCAATGCTCATGCCTCTTCCCATATGTTAATGAACACGACCAGTGAAAAATGACAAAGATGCAACCTCTCTTGTCTGCCTCTGATTGAGTGTAGCACAATTTTATTTGGTATTTACTAGCTTCTTTGGTACTCAAGGCATGCATTCAAAAGCAAAGTTGTAGGTCAAAAAAGGCATATTTGACTCCTTCACTTCATAATTAAAGGTAGCACTCCTCATTGAATATATGCTTAAAATTTTCATGCATGACATAGGAAGATTTACTTCACCATTCATTAGACTACCCAGAGAAGGAGAGGTTTCTCTATATTAAGTCGATAGGCATTCTAGGTACTTAATTAGTGCAAAATAGCATAATCATCATACTCTTGATATTTTTGTTTCGTCTCATTTTTTAATTCGTGAGCCATACTATGGAGATTTGGTAGTTTATAGCCATAGTGATGTTACTATCATTTATGAGTAAAACTTTTGGAAAATACAATCAAATTGTTACAATATATATAGTTGATTAATAGTTATACAACATATTTCTAAAGGGAATTAGGTTGTTTTTGTGGAAACCAAATCATGTATTATGCATAAACACAATCTAGGTATCGAGTTCACACATAAAACATAAAGAAATAGCTCTTTACTTATTATGAGCACCACATTTAAATTTTCCATTTCTTTTATATTTCTCCACTTGATAACAAAAGTTACAATCAACTATAAACATATGGTCTACCAATATATCAACATGTAAGAAAACACACAGTAGTATATGCATACAGCCAATCTTAAACACACTCAAGTAATATAAAGAACATGTAGTTTATGTAACGACTAAAGAAAATGCATAACATCAGATATTGAGTTGTATAATAACAAATTTCAAGTACCACATCAAACTCCAAACAACCCATTATTCCCCATGACTTGAGTAAGCATGGATGAAACTATTGTACTACTATTAGATGTAGCACCCCACCTCATAATAGGGAGCCCACACCTACTAATGAGAATGTTTTTGTGGAGATTGGTCTCCTGGGTATTTTGATTTCTATTCAGAACCTAAAAACATGTTAAAGTACACAACTGAGACAAAAGTTCTAATGATTAAAAAATCATCCACAAAGAGATAGAAATATACTTCTCTTTATTAAACAATTACTGATCAAGATTTATTAAATATATTAAACATGGTTACTTAAACATATATAAAATTCTAAAAATATTTATTTGTATCTAAACAACACTAGAATACATACAACCATCTAATAGGCTAGCATTAAATAAAGAATCTATGATGTTCATATTTATCTAATATGTTGAGAAACAAATTTTTTTTTATTCAACTAGCTTTGTTGTCCCCACCAAGCTACAACTAACTGAAACCAGTCCAAGTAGTGCACCCCATGATCTTAGGGTTTATCACTACAGCTAAGACCATCCTACCTTGGTCTGTGTATGGGCAAACACTATAGGGGCACAATATCCTATCACCGACTCAAAAGGGTTCTTGAATCATGGATTCTTAGAACCAAACCATAGAAAACATAGTGTAGGAGGGTGACATTAGGTTCGATGATACTATAAATCATACCCCCTAATGCATGAATAAACAAAATACTAAAATTGTAACATCATCAACCCTCATTTAAGTTGGAAAACTGAATAGGCATATGATTCTTCCAAGAAAATAGAATCTGATACACTTATACTATGAATCCATGAAGTTTTAGATCACTCCACCAAGTGAAGCTCTAAAAACATCTACATAAAGCCGAAACTCTACAATTTTGGGAGCCTTCTCATATTTCTCTAGGCGTCTACAAGAGAACTTGTTTCCCTTTCCCGTAATCCAGACACTAGGAAAGTTTTATAGTGATTGTGTATCCTAAAACTAAGATAACTAATGTTACACTAGATTAATAATCCATATTGCTCTTTTTCTAAACTTAATATACCCTAAAGAGGCAGTAAGAAAGGCTGACTAGACAACTAGTCATTTTCAGATATGAAATTGTAAATTCAAGTATATGGTTCATATATTAGGTAAAAAAATGCTATTACTGTAAATCATGGATATGTTGTTTTAAATTATTATATTATATTGAATATGATTCACAAAAATTAGAATAAACAATTTTCCTCATCACATGAACAAAAACATGAGGTCATACCATTAGGGTTCCATACTTAGATACGCATCATAATCTTATCTCATTTACTATATGTATGATCAACTCACAAGTAAGAGTTGATTAAACTCACTATCCATTGTGAACTTGTAAATTTTACCATAACAGAAGCACAATAACAATTTTCATCTAACCTTGATTAAGTTCATTTGCCAAGAATTGCATGAAGAAGTCTAAAATGACTATTTCTAACAATGAAAGAGATTATAGATTTATAGATCTCAATAGCAATAACCAATATCCATTGTCTCTCATGTATATATTATTTACTAGAGTAAAAAATGTAATTTCATAATATGAATATTTGAGTCATTCAAACCCCCAATAACCAACAGTTGTAGAATTTGGATGAGAACGGATATATGCATATGATTTCATGGAAAGTGATTCAAAAACATAAAATGTTATGTTAAAATAGGTTTAATATTGATAGACTATTATTACACATGAATTCCAAATTTCAAAATGATATTCCATTTTACTTAAAAATCAACAATATTCTCCAAAATAGGGTTATATCAGCATCATTGCTTAAATTGAGTCTAAAGCATTCTATGTATATAAATGGGGGTTAAGTCATGCATCCTTCCTATAATAAGAAGGTGAAATACTTCCTATCCTATACTAAGTAGGTGAATTTGAGAATTTTGTTAAATATTTCATAGAATTTCTCTAAAATTGTAAATCACTACAAAAATCCTAACTTGATATCCTTGCAAGATGTAAGAAAAAGAAAAGAGAGATAAGATGGTGAGATCAGGGTTTTTGCTCCACTTTCAAAAATATTTGTTCCAAATCAATAGAAATAACTAAAATTAGAATAATGAAGAAGAAAATTAAAGAACCTATTAGATTTCACTTATATTTTGGGGAAAATATGAGCTAGATCATGTTTAGGTCAAAGAAATCCAAAATGACCTATCTATCTTTAACTATGAATTAAAAATGGACGTTGGATTTTTAATTCTTTAAAATCATATTAGGCTTATATGTCAATTTGAGTTGTTGGGAGTTAAAAAAAAAGTTGTTGGGAGTTTTTCAAAAGGTTCCATAAACTAATTTTTCCATAAAATTTGATTTTATAGAGTGATAAGTCAATATAACTTATGCATTTTTCCTCCAAATAAATATAAAAAATGATGTTGATTATGATTTCATTATAGAGTTTGCTAATAATTAAAGTCACTTATAAGAAGTAAAAAATATTTTACAAAATTTATTTACCATAATTTCATCATTTTGATATTTCTTTAACCCTATTGCAAGCCAAAATCTCCAATTTCATTCAATCTAGTGTTTTACCCACTTATATCCTATCAAACAAATCCTATATGGAATATGAATTGTTAAAAAGATTTGTATCGGCTCGAAATGTCAATACAAAATACAAGTAGGATTTCCATCTATATGGGCATGACTTTAAATTTATAATTGACCAAAAGAGAAGCCCACAAACAAATGGGTATGTTGTAGTAAATAAGGTTTAACATAGGGATAAGGGTGGAAATTTCATAAGAAATGAACAGCCATCTCTTAACTAAGTCTAAAAGAAATTTTGGATTGTGTTGCCAAAAGGAACAAAGTAACTAACACAGAGGAAATCCTACCTGACAAAGCTAAATGAGATAATTAGGATTATGATGAGTGGAAACTTGGATTGGGTTTCACCATCCAAGATTACTCTACAACCATGCAACATTTCCTTCTATTTTATATCCTAAAATAGTATTCTACAAGCATTCATCAATATTGTCTAACAAGTTTCTCTCTCTTGATTTGAGGGTAGATTTATGTCAAAGGATGCATCTCTAAAGAGGGAAAGCAAACAACTAAGGAACATAATATATGACTATTTCTTTTGTGATCCCTCAGTCTTATGCCTTTTTATTACTGATCTTTCCAAAATTATTGTGTTAGATTTTTTAGATCAACCATCACAAGAAGGTAGCCAATCATACAAGTGATGAATTAGAATAATAGTAAGGAAATAAAACTTTAAAGAATATATATTAAATATAAAGAGAACATTAGCATGCTTGTAAAATCCTGACGGCTACTAGCAACACACGTTTAATAGGTTTATTTGCTCATAATGATATGGACATTATAAAATTACAACTTGACATGACCATTTACTTAAAAAAAATAAGATTAAGAAATGAGATCTAGTACAAGGGTGGATCCACTAAGATCTACCCACCTTGTAGCTTATAATATTCCCCAATCTTTTGATCGATTGAGCTCTAAGGTTGATCGAGCTGGTAGATCTGTTGCACTGGTCAGTTAATATTGCTTCTATTGAATCTTCACAGATTCTCCTCTCTTGGGACAACAAAATGATTGAATTTTGGTGAATGGTTGATGGCATATTGAGCTGGTTGATCAGTTTAGAGATCCATCAAGGTCACTCTGGGTCTTTGACTTAAAAAGAGTAGTGTCTCTACTTGATGATCAAAGTCAAGACTCTTGAAAACTAAAGCCATTAGGACCTATGTATAGATGATACCTAGAGTCATACTTTATGTTGATTGGTCCACATGGTGGTGAGGCATTGACGTCAATCGTTGATCATCCTTCCTTATGACACTTTGATTAATGACCTGAGGGTTGACTGATAACTTGAACACATGTGAAATTTGGAAATTCAAATCATGCCATCGAGATGGATACTCAGTTTTTGCTTCTATGATTTATGGGTTTATTGGTGAATCCATTAAACTCATGATCTATAGTTGACTATCAATTGGGTGTTTGAATGGTTGTTAGTTAGTTGCGCTACTTGATCATGATCTGTAAATTAGAACATCCATATACATATGTTGGTTTATGTGAATCAAATGCATACATTGATTAGTAGTTCTATACCACTAAGAGACTCATGGACATTGAAAATCATATTAGTTGATTGTTTCAACTAGGTTGAGTATCCCTCAATTGATGAATAATTCTAAATTTTCAAGAATTGATCAATTAGAATTGTATCAAACAAACTTATATCAAGAAGGATGAGCACACATATATTAATCCTATAATTTATGGAAATTCTAATGAAATTAAAGTATGAAACATCCACAATATTGGATGATATCAACCCCCACCAATTAGCATCTATCTTGTCCTCAAGATAATCGGTAAAATCAGAATGTGGAGACAAATGAGCTAAAGGGTGCAACATGAAAACATCAAACATGATGAATTGTACTTCCCTTATGGTAGCATATTATCATTATGGTTTGCAAATCCCTATATGACTTGAATCATATTACATTGATCTTCTTTGTTGGATTTTATTCTTTAGTTCTTAGTGACAATTAGCTTGGTAATCCCTCATGATGCACACTTCCCTTCTTAGGTAGCTTTCACTCTCATATTTTATTCTTGGAGTCATAGATTTTAGTGGGTAGATTGAGGATGATGGGTATTTATGAAGTTCTTTGGCTCATTCAACTATAGGTTTGTTTAGGGTGCAAGTGGTCCCTATATCCCAGTCTAGTCAGCTTTAGAGAAGTGGTTAGACATATTATGTACCAGTCCACTAGAATATTATACCTTTAATGCACATCATCAAAGATTAGAGGTGTATGCTATTTTCTTTGAATGTTACTACTGAAGATAGCATATCTGCATTCTTGAGCGCATCAATACACCATTTGGGTAACATTCTTTCATTCTAAACGTGGCACTACTCTCCTTTTTTAATTCACACTCCTTTTTTTGTTCCTATCTTCTTTTAGGATTTTTGGGAATTTTTGTGGAACTGTGTATGGGGTAGCTCTTGCCTTTTGTAGGAGTGTTCTTCTTCAATAGAGCATGAGTATAGATTGACTTTGAGTAATCAAGACGGGAATTCTTAGTAATATTTTGGAGGCTTAAAGTAATCTTGAAAAAAGTTATCGCATCTTGATAGGAGGGTGGCACAAAAAGGTAATCACTCATTGTAGGGAAAATAAGTAGATGTCCCAACAAATGTTCTCCAAAACAAAAAAGCATAGGTATACCATGTTGATCAATTATAGATGGTTTTTGGGAGCATTGATAACATTTTTGCATCAAAATTAGCTATTCCTCTGAATTTAATATTTACCTAGGAAACATGAAAAATAAAAATGTAATAAATAAACTGAAATTACACCTCCACTAGATTTCACCTCTCCAAAATTATCACAAACTATGTCCACAGAATGTCAAAGAATTAGAAAACAATAATAGATGTGGTTTCCAATAACAACAATGTGCTTTATCTGCCCATTGGGAGTGTAGCAAATGGATCAGCTAATTACCACACAAGAGATATTAATTTTCTATCTACAATTTTTCACCTCTACTTGTAGAACTAATAATGAATACATATAGTGAAGGACATGGAAGTCCTAGTCGTTGGATAATTGTGGCTACTTGGAATTGTTGTGCTATAATTCTTTTTTTTGTTCCCTGGTTGAAAGTTGTAACCTTTGCCATGTCTTCTAATTACGTTTATCAACTTTTAAGAGTGGATTTTAGTCTGACATTTTTTTTCTATTATTGTATGTGGAATATTTAACATCCACAAGATTGAATAGATAGTTTGGGCTATTATAAAATACTACCTTTGCTTTCTGGTGAATATTGCATGTAATTTTCAATGGTTATAATGTAGGGTTGGAAGAAAGATGAATTTGGGGATGGACAAATAGAGACATTGTATTATGTACTCATAAAGTTCATAGCAAAGTGATTTCAAAATGAAATGAATTGTAATCCATGACAAATTATATTTTAAAATAAATCAACCAACTAAAAGCATAACCATAGATTTATTAATTTTAAAAATACCTATAATAAACATGGTGTGTCTACGTTTTTCACATATTTTTGCTTGATTTTAGTAAAATCATGGTGGATTAGAAATTTGCAACTCACTTCTAGTCAACTCTAGATACTATGCTCGAATCAAAGCTAGCTTGATCTAAATTTGGAAGAAAATTCAAAATCCTCCTCTTATGTTCACTAATGACTCTTCATACAAGTTGTTAGCCGATTGTGGAGCAAGAGGAAAAGGGAAATGGTACTATGGAAGATCAAACCATCTCCTTGAACTAATTTCATGCAAGAAAAGGACAGAGAAAGGAAAAAGAAAATGACTTACAAAGATATACATTAAAGTGACTTATCTAAATTTATATGATCATGTGATATTCTCCATGATGCTCCATTTTCACTTCAAAATCACCATAACATTGATTTTACTTTTTGTAGCTATGTATATACATGAACTTGTGCATATAATTTCACCCATTTATATTACATAAATCTCAATATATCACATTTTTATAGGATTGCTTGTATCAGACGCATCGACAATAGTCACATCAACCATTAGTCAAAACCATAGGGTTTAAATAATGCTCGATGCACTCAAAAATATGGCACTCTGCCCTGACATTGATGAATGGATGGGGGTTTAAGTGTCTTGATTAGCAGTCAGAGTAGGTCGTTGATTTGCACTGAAATGATCGAGTCGACCTTACTTCCTGTAATGAAATTTGATCGAAGTGCCCCTGATCAGAGTAGTTGATGTGTCTATTTTATATATATTTTTGCTCATTTACGCACACAAATTCAGTCCATTTTACTCTCCATTTAGCCTCTAATCATACTTGATTTACCATATTTCTAGTTCTTTTACTTGTTGCATGTTTGTGATCATAGGTACATGATTAAGATTAAAAATTGAACCTAATCCAACCTCAATATGACCTAAGTTGGATCCTCGAGTAGTTTGCATGCTTCATAGAGTTATTCTTGAAGAAAATGCAGAGGACACGACATGTGTTATTAAATACATGACATGTAACTTTTCAGAAAGAGAACTTCTCAACCATAAACAATATGACACATTGTGTGGTATTTTCCACACGGCATGTAAGTTTACATAAACTCTCACCCCTAGCTACAGAGCAAAAGATATTGTATGTTATTTCTAAGACATGGCATGTCTGCGCATTCAAAATTCAAGATTCGAAGTTCTGTCAACTCACACGCCATGTGTTTATTCACTCATGGTGTGTGCCATCCCCCCAAGTGATGTGCATAAACTACATGTCAAAAAGGCAATTGCACATATCAACGTAATATAGGCCCAAAGAGGTCCAAATATCAAACATGAGGAAAATGTGTACCCAGAAACTACTAGTAACAATGACCTAATCATCTAGGCCTAAAAAAGAATGATTTGGTTGATTTAATGACTAAATTTCAAGAATTAAAACTAAAATTACTAGTTGTGATCACAAGTGGAATGAATTCCTTAGGATTGTGGTTTTACCACAGTTCACGTTGCAATTAACATCATTTCATTAATATTAATCTCTCCTAACCCTTGATAAAGAGACATGTGGAAAGAATTATCTACTCTCATAGTATAATTCACTATCTAATCTAATTCCAATGCAACCCTTGTAGCAATTGTGTTATTAGTCAGGTGTTTTATTGAAATCTCTGGGTTATTTTCTTCACACTCGTCAGCCCTCGCTCGAGGTACAATATAAAATGTGTATTTCTATGAGTTTTCCAATCGTTTATCCCTCTCTTGAAGCAATTAACAATCTAAACAACTACCTATGGTGATCAAGCATGGATAATTCATGATGCTCTTATAGAAATATGTCAAAAAATTAAGAGAAACATGGATATTAAATCATAATCATCAATTACAATGTAAAATAGGGCTACTCTTAGGTCCTAAGGAAGAATGGGATTATCCATGCATGATTTCAATAGCTCTGCACATATAAGAAGAAAAAATAAATGATGAAAACATCAAGAAAAAGGAAAAACCCCTAGAGAAAGATGGTATGGATGGTTCCTTCTGACGAACATTGTGATTTTCCATCTTCTAACTGCAAATTAGGCCATCGGAAGTGCTCGAACCACCCGGAATGTTTCTTTCTCCTCTCCTTTCTCTCTTTTCTACTCTCCTTTGTCGTACAACTGAATATGGAGCGATGCCTAGGTTTGTCCAAACTCCCCTTAATTCATACAAGTGACTCAGGGCATACCATCAGATTAATGATAATCTTTAATTTTGTCTGATCCCGTCCAGTCAATATTACCAACTTGGTGTCGATAGTATCGACGCTCTCAATAATTTGTGATCCATTCTAGCCAGCAGTACCACTGAGTTGACCGTCAGTAGTACCAATTCTTCTCTAAAACCCTCTTATTTATCTTTCGGTAGTTTCGATTCCTCTATTGGTACTATTGAGTTTTCTCGAGTTAGCCTGTTACTTTTCATCAAATATCGGTACCTTCGACAGGCATGTTGATAAAACTAAGTTGATCTGTTTCTTGTAGCATTCATTTGAAATGTAAAAAATAGAGAACATCAGTACAAAATAATGATATGTCATTCAGAATAGTAAAGTTAAAAATTATTTGAACCAATTAAGTGTCATTGGATCCTAATGATAAATAATACACAAATGATATCAAAATGATCAATAAGTGCACAAAAATCCATAATAAACAACTTGTGAGAATGACAATTTTTTAGTCCATCAAACTCCCCTAATCTTAAATGTTGCTCATCCTCGAGCAACACACCCTTGGATCTATTTGAAACAAGTCAGCAAAAGGACATAAGATATGAATTTTCATTCTCAACTACCCCCACCTGGCGGTCCCAAAGACCATTACTGATCACTAAACGATCAACTACTCTCAAGTGACCAAAAATATCCATAAAAGATGTCCACTCTTAGATCAGTGAAACACTATAAGTAGATCAGTTAATATCATAGTTAATAAGGACTTTGATTGGTGCATCATGTGATTCCCTATCTACATTTCTCTTTTCCTAACTACCAACTACTTGGAAGCAATTCTCCTTATAAGAATGAATGAGGAGATCAATCATATTTGTGTCCTACCAATAAGAGCAATGGATGGAATGAAGTAGGTGGCTTATGAATAATCACAAGTAACTTTGAATCAATTATGCAAAAATAAAACATGTCTAACCTACTTGAATGAAGATAATGAGAAATGCATGAATCCTAATACCTAATATTATATGTGGAATGATGCATGTATTAAAAATCTCATCAAATGGATGAGAGTGAAAAAAGAAAAAATGCATCATGTGAAAGTTTTCATTTCTTTGTGAAGCAAATTTTGAACCGATTTTAGGGTGTCCTTTGTCCCTTTTTATTTCATGATATTTGTTGCCTCTTTTTTTATTTTCATTCATTTCGTTGGCTCACTATTTTAGCATGGTAGAAAGTTATGCTTGGGCTTCACCAACATATCTCATTCATTTTTTTCTTCTTTTTTTATCTTTCTGTGGGTATGGATGTGTATTCCTACACTTCTAATTTCAACAGAAAATAACATAAACACATGATGTAAAAAGAATGATGCAAAAGGTATGCAATCTACATGCAATTGTTATGCAACTAGACGAATTGCACAAAAGTTGTTTGTGTACATTTTTTTCATTTTGTAACTAATACATCAAAAAGGGAAACTAACTATCATGTCATCTATCGTGATATGCAATGCTAATCAAGAGGAAATAATTCGAATTACTTGATCATATTAAAGTGATGAATCAAAATGGATGGAAGAACAGATGGAATCACACAATTAAAAGATAATGCCTTTCTTAAACTATGATATGTCCCTCTACTACTGACCTATTTACTAGGTAACCTTAGGATTGCTTTCTAAATTTTCAATTTAAGGTCTCGTTAATTAATCAAATCAAGCTCAAACCCCATCTTTATCCACTTTACATGGATAATTAAGATTTCCATTCATATCAAATGTCCAAAAGTTGACTAACTCATACACTTCTTCTAGGTGGTGTCACTCAAGAAAATTACAACTAAGCTAATTTTTTTAATTTTAAATTTTTAGTGCACTAACATAGAAGAATAGACTCTATGATGACAGAGATAGAAATCATGCTCTTACCACTCCACAGTTACACTAAATAGGTGTGGATCCTACAACTTAGAATAAAAGAGACTAAAAAATAAATAAAGGATAAAGTTGTTCCAGCACCCCCTAAGCTTGAACTTGGCTACCCCCTAAGCTTGAACTTGAATATATCCTCATAGTCAAAATTCAATAATAGAGGTGGAATAGTGGTACTGATCCAAATGGTGGTGGTTATGGTTGTGGAATGGTCAGGTAATGGGGATAGAAAGTCCCCTCAAAAGTCTGGGGTAGCAGTGGCATCTCTGGAGGTTGTAGATAGCCGCCAAAATAGCCTTGACTCCAGTAGTTGTCGAAGAACGGACGTTGGTAGTTTTCCATCCTATAAAAATGAGTATGCATATTCTCCTAGTTGTCCAGGTGAAGTCACTCATTCTAGAAGATGGCCTTCTCGTTCTGGTATAGCCGACCTTGGACATCTTGAATGCCCGCCAATATTGTTGTATATTGTTGTTGCCCCTACTATATCTCCTATAACATCACATACATACCTACCATTGAGTATGGTTCTTCATCCTGGGCATGTGGTGGAGAAGAAGAGTTGGAGGCACCCCATCCTATGGAGCACTTTTGGATGACTCGCCTCCTCGTGAATGGGATGAACGCTTCTTCGTCTTCTTTGTCTTCTTCATCCTGCTCCTACACTTGGTCCTGTTCAACAATGTCCTCTTCTTCTTCATCTCCTCCATGGAATCAACTTCTAACAACCTCATGTACTTCACTCCTTGCAAGTTTAACATGGGGTTAGGGAGTTCCCTCTCTCGGTACTATTCCCTAAGTGTACAGTAAGCATACATCGTCCTATGTCACTTAGTGATGAGGTTGGCTCTCTTTAAGTGCTTTAGATCCAACTTGGAGGATGTTTTCAAAGGTGTGGAGGTGGAGAGATCAAGGTTAAGATGCATCACAATTGGAGTAATGAGCCCTCCAAAGTGGATCGGGGGGCTTCCTCTACACATGTCTCTTTACCTCCATCATGTGATGTAGAAACAAGGCACCAAAGTTGAACATATCCATCCCTAAGGCCAACAAACACCAAAGGACATAGAGGTCCAGATGTTGCACATTCACACGTACTTGGTTGGACCTGGAATATTGTATTGGTGTGGTAGCAGTGCAGGATACGAGCAAACCGGTGATCTACGTCAGGGATGGGGTTGCTATGCCAACTAATTAAGTAGCCTTGTGGCAAATCCGTTAAAAGCTTCCATGTATTCATGTATCTAAACTCACTGTTGGTGAAGTGCACCTCTCTGAGCGGCCACCCATAGATGGTGTTGAACTCCTTCAGCATCAAATGGTGAGGGGTGTTGAAGAGGCAGAACTTCACCCATACTTCATGCCATACTTCCCCATGCTTGGGGATGTAGCAGACTGGAAAGTAAGTAAAAAACTCATAGACGATGTCTTGATATGTGGGCCAATCACCAAAGACAGGGAGATCGCCCATCATGCCTTGGGCAGCGAGGACCTGACAAAGGTTGTCGATGAAGCCTATGGAAGCAAGGAAAGCACTCTCTCCATACCGTGTTGGGATGAGATCTCTTCTCATTAACTCTTCATAGATATTCTTGTGGTCGATGTTGAGGTGAGCAAAGGGTGTTGGCTCAGGTACCAACTTGGTGTTTCCTGCACCCGAGGAGGAAGCTAATCGCCTGGATGACATCGTCCTAGTACAAGGAAAGGGTGGAGAAGAAAGAACTCATTGAAGACTCTGAACACCCGGGAGAACTTGCACTCTTCAACTAGTAGAGGATGTGGTGTGGGTGTGATTTGAGCACCACCCACACCCTTCCTTTTATAGCTGTCGAATTCCTTTCAGGAATTGCTTCAGTAGTACCGAGAAGGCTATCCATAGTACCAACTTCTTTCATGCAGTCCATGTGAATTGGTACCAACCATTTATGATGATGTGCACAAATCATCCTACGTCGATAGTATTGATGGGTGTTGGTAGTACCGACTTCTGAAGGTGAGTGTTGGATTGGTACTATCGACTGTTGGAGGGGGAATGTTTTTGACCGTTGATGGGGCACCCACAAATTTCATTTTTCTGGTTGTCGATACTACCAATTGGATGTCGGTGTACCGAGCTGATTCTATGCTCGACCCTACTGAATGCTATCGGTACTACTGACTTGAGTGTAGGTAGTATTGATTCTTTAAAAATATCGATACTCTTGAAATGTCCCTCGATATCCTGAACATGGAACATGACTCATGCGTCGGTACTACTGAGTTTTTGTTAGTAGTATTGAGCCCTATTCAATTAACTCAACTCATGTATGTAGAAATCGGTACTTTTGACATTGTTCTAAGTACTTCTGAGAAAAATCTTGGTTGTCCCTATTGAGAACTCTTGATACTACCGACATGCTTGTCAGTACTATTGAGATTTCATGAAAATCGACCTTGTGGTCCCTATGATTGCATCGGCACTACCGAATTTGTAGTCGGTACTACCAACTATTGCTCTATCTACACACCAAACATGAATAATCAAGGCACCTTTTTGTTGGTATGTATGCCCATAGAGCAAGTCATATGATGATTGTAATGGGATACTTTGTAAACGATTTGAATAATGATAAAGGCAATTTCCGATCTATATGTTTAAACTATTTCTGAGATGATAGTGTAGCATGATAGATGTCTAAAGGATTGTTTTACTCAATGACGTATGCTTTTGGGTTGAGGACCTAAACGATGAGATCATACGGATGTCAAGAGTATACATTCTTGTTTGGTCCCTAGTCGGTTGTTATTGTGGAAATAACCATAGACATCAATAACACTGAAGACTAGATTGTGTGTTGGTTGATGACAGAATCTCATTAGTCATGATATAGTGATATCAAACCAAGCACATAGGTACTTGTTAGAGAATCGGGTACCGAACAGACCCACCATGAGAGTGCCACATGGAACCATGACTTGGTAGTCACAGTCAGCTCTCACAGTGATGGTGGTGAGTGTGATTCTTAGACCTAAAATCACTACACTCAACACATGTCGTTGGGTACACTTTGACATCATCAAATGCAGTCCTGAAACATGGGTTGTTATAAAGGTGATGATTGGGTGGCTTTGACACATGGAGCTTTTGAGGGGTGAGTGATAGATATGGGATTTGTCCCTCCTGAGGGAGTTTGATGTCCTTGGCCACTTGATGAGTAGGATTGAGAAAGGCATGTGCATGCACGTGTGAATCAATATGTGATATTGATGCAACACACAACTCACCCAGTCTGCTCTGAGATCAAGGAAATGAATGAACATTGACATGATGACTGTTCCATGCTTTGAGTTCATTCAGGATATCAGTGACAAAGGAATTATACATTCATTGTAACACCATTCACGGATTGTAGGATTGAAAGTTGTTCTCCAACTTTCTATTTCACTTGGGTAGCACTGATGTGTGACTAGGCACCGTTCTTTGCTTGTAAAGTCATAAGTGTTATGGACTTTCACTGCCAACGTGAAATGGACCTGCACGGTCACACACATAGGATTTAACCTGGAATAGGAGTTTGTCAACAAACATGTTTAGATTGATTACTAAAGGAGTTTAGTAGTTCAATTAAACACTCAATCAATTGATAGCTCAGTATCATAGTGTTCAAGGTGTTGGACTGATTGATTAGAGTATCGGATTGATTGAAACCACAATTGACTGATTTTGCACAATCTGTACTCCCAACCAATCGGCTCATGTGATGAACCGATCGGCTCAGCTTGGTGAACCGATCGGCTCAGGTGGTGAGTCGATCGGCTCATGGACAGGGTGAATGATTGCTTCAAGTGTTGAAATGATCCGTTAAACTATTGCAACCGGGCAAGTTGGGAAAGTAAGATTGGTGAGAAATTTCTTTTAATTTCACTTGCCCAATTTGATTGGAACAAGGATTGGTATTCGATACCAATTGGAAATAAAAGAAGGAAAGTCAATCGGGAACTGACCAGGACCACGAACCGACTGGTTCAGAAGTGAACCAACCATTTCATGGGTCCCAACCGATCGGTTGAGGTGTCAACCGACCGGATCAGATCCCCAACTGACCATTTCAGTTGTGAAACGGTCGGTTCAGGTTGTCAGTTGGTTGTTTTTGTGGAAAATCTTGAACCCTTCTACTCCTGCTTTAGTCCCGCATTGCCCTTGATAGAGAACCCTTTCCCATGACCCTCCTATATATAGGGGTATTGGGGGCTTCTCAAAGTACAACCCAGTGCAACCAGTTGCTCTGTGAAGTTGTCGTTCTCTCTGGTTTTGGTAACCGAGAGAGAGCCCGAGCAAGTGCTACCCGATAAGGGAGGCACAACAAGGGAAAGACAGCTGCAGAAAGCGACTTGTGGCAGGAGAGTGTGTTGGCGACTAGTACGCCAATAGGTGGGTGCGACTCCTTCCGGTTCCTTGTGTGACAAGGAGATCGGAGTTCCAGGAAGTCCGTGTGGACGAGTGTAGAGGCGGGAGACCTCTGTCGCTCGGAGGACAACTGTCAATCCCGATAGTCCCGGTGAGACCAGGAGTCTTTAGTCCCGGTGTGACCAGGAGTTGCACAGACACCGACCAAGACTGGAGGTGAAGACCGCGCATGTGGCAACACATCCCACTATCATAGAGACAGCGAGGTGTTACGCGAAAATGTGCAGAAATCACCATAACCACAGATTACCAAAAACATTGGTTAATTAAAACTGATTGCAGAAAGCTGATAAACTGAGAAACTATTGCATTCAAGTCCTCATCCTGCAAGGAAACAGGTTATATAAACATATACAAGGTCTAATACGTGTTCACAGCTTAGAGGAAGAGCTGTCTAACCATCCCAAGAGTTTGTCACCTCTTTATACATAAAGGCACACATCTGGCCAGCAGTAGGATATACAGAGGATCAACAGCCATACATCGTGAAACAACGTCAAAACACCCCCAAGGACCTGAGAGTACAGTGATGACTCTAGACTCTACAACACAACACCAAAACAACAGCATATCCGTCTCTTGCCTTCTACTGCTCATCTTACTGCACAGCCGCAACTCCATGACCACCACCGCGTCTAGCTTGAACACCTGAAAACCAACGGGGTGAGACAATTGAACATTGTCCCAGCAAGAAACATAACTCTCTGCCGAAACTATAAAACTAGAAGGATAAAGCTACAACGGTAGATAAACAGTAAAACGTAGAATAATAACAGTCTCTATAGCAAGGCTTATTCATTCCATCAAGCTTACCAGACTGCACGGAAGGCATCTCACCAATTACCTCTTTATGGAACATGATTGACAAGATAAGAATTATACGGTCTTACCACATATGAAGAACATATAAGCAATTGTAAGATATAACAAGATTAACTACACAAACAAGGCCTCAACCAATGTTCCGTGTTTTGTCTTAAGCAATAAATACTATTCGGCTGGATTACGTATTATTAGGCCCTGAGGATGTGAACCGTACCGTTCAAATCCAACCTTCGGCTGTGAAGCCCATAACCGGTGCCATACAAGGTCAATGGAAGAGCCGAACTCCACGACCTTCCCCCTCGTAGTCAGTGTACGAGAATAACACAAGCAGGACCGCAGTCTCATGCTTAAGTAGCCTCAACCATAGGGTTAGCTCCATAGGCTACCCATACTCTAGCCCGCCTCGGTACAGGTCTCGGCGCTAGTATAACTTAGCCACAGGCCTATTCACCGTGCTCTGAGCCATGAACACATTCATGCTCCCATATCACATATCCTGAGCCATGGGCCTGTTCATCATGCTCTATACATGTCTCGAGTCTGCAACCGTAGTTGCACTCTAATCCTCACTATTTTAGGCTAGGAGAAACCTCGCATACTCAACAATATGCGCTCCGGGTTAACCCGTAGGAGAACCCGTTTCACCATCACCAGCTTCTGACGATGATGGATCTATGGCCTGGGCAAACTACATGATATATTCCACTGTGAATTATTTAGTATCTTTTATATGGATTGCAAGATTCAACCAAGTTGTATAACATGTAAACTATAATAGAAAATAAACAACATAAAGCTCGACATTGTACTTTTATTGTAATCACATCAACCTGATTCATCACAAGGATCCAACCTCACATGTTATCACTTAGCCTCTTGCCAATCACCCAGATCCATCTCAAGGATCATCACATACCATGGGATCTCAATCCCTCATCATATATTGCCACTACCTTTCAAGGCTTACACCATCATCAGGGGATAGTAATCCCCGATACTTTAGTCAAGTGCATCATATTGAGAGTAACAATCACAGCAGAGTTACTCAACCTGTACACATACCTCATAGCCCCTTATTATTATTGGCTATGCATCACCTGCATGGTTAGTATATACAATAATCATAGGCTTAATAGAAGACCATGCTATCAATATAGAGTAACATTAAAGATTCTATACCAATCATACATTAACTGATGATCATGTGCATAAGACACATCATTAAACAAACCATACTATATGCTTATCATTATCTCAACTTATTGCCAATAATCCAGATGGTCATGTTCATGTATAAAGTTATGTAGTTACGTAAGCAAGCGTTACCATAACCATTGCCATTATGCATAGTAAGGATCACCATCCTTGCAAACGTGATATAAGATCAGCACCTCAGTTTCTACGACTAACGGAACCCTCACTAAAAGCATCCTCTACCCTCACCACAAGTGGTATCGGGTAGGGTACTCACCCTATCGCCCAGCTCATGCCGGTCACCACATAACGGCAAAATGTGACATGCGACACAGCGTTCCAGGGTACGTCATGCACATCATGTGTCAGGCTGGTAGGGGTATCGTGCAACAACCTGTGTCATGCAACGCCTGACACAGAACTACTAGCAATGCTCGTCACAAGGGCCACTTAGCAACGTCCACTCCAGGGTGTATATAAGGCAAGGGGGTTATCCCATAAGAGATCTCGTCCAAGGGTTCATCTCAAACTAACATTACAGACCTAATGTTCAGAAACACAAGCCATGGCCTAACGGCCATCACAGGGCAAGGAGATAGCGTGACGCCCATCACAAGAGAAGAGTGAGGTTGTGACGCCCGTCACCAACATGGACCAAAGGGTATCGTCCACACATGTGGCGTCTAAGGGTCTAGGTCAAGAGGGATGTCGGGCAGCACCTCCCCAAGCACCTAACGAACATGATGCAACTTATACAAAGTCATCATCTACCTCAAGCACAAGGCATGGAAACCCTAATGGATCAAGAGGACATCTCACCTCTCAACTTAAACGAGAGAGGGGTTT
The DNA here is from genome assembly GCA_963693085.1 of Alisma plantago-aquatica. Taxonomy (NCBI): domain Eukaryota; kingdom Viridiplantae; phylum Streptophyta; class Magnoliopsida; order Alismatales; family Alismataceae; genus Alisma; species Alisma plantago-aquatica. Next base: position 1,067,510,942 of record OY856411.1, on the reverse strand, counting down.
TGCACATCTCTTGTCACCAAACGGCCAACACAATGCAACCCTAGAAAAGATCACCACTAGTACGAGGCTCACCCTTCAAGTCCAAGGTGAGAGGAGGGTGTTCCTTAAGCTACTAGAGCTCAATCTCACTCCTCAAGACCTAGGAGAGAAGAGAGTGTTGCTCACCAAGAACCCTAGAACACAAGGATCGGCCAACATGGATACTAACCAAGAAACAAAACTAGCAACATATAAGAACATGAAAGGAGGTAGTATAGTTAGGGTTAGGAGTTATGCAACCCACCTTAAGCAAGCTCCAACCTCCTAGCACCAAGGAAGAAGAAGACTCCAAGGTAGATCAGTCACCAAGCTAGCTCCTCCAAGGGTGTCGTCCACCAAGCTGCCAAGGAGAAGGGTATCGTGCACCAAGGTGGAGAAGGAACCAAGAGACTAAAGGATACCTAGCAAGAGGAAAAGAACACATATATAGATGGGGTTGGAGGAGAAAACAAAGCAAAGCCAAGCAAGGTGTCGCCCACCTAGGGACACTTGTCCTAGTGCACGAGCCATCACTCTAGCAAGCCCTAAACACATGTCCAAGGTCATTGCCACATGCAAGCATCAAGCACCAAGTGTCCACTAGTGGTGACACAAACGAGGTCAAAGCTTGGTCAAAGGTCATGGGTGATACAACTAGGCGACACACCCTCTCCATGGGCAACACACCCCTGGGCGACATTGCTCTGGGTGACACACCCATCTCTAGGCCGATACAAGGCCCAAAGGAAACAAAAGCAAGGCACCACAAGGCCCAACAAGCTCAACCAAGCCCAACAGGACTCCAAACAACGAGCCCAAGCCTTCCTCTCTACACTAGAGGAAGCAAGGAGAGAGAGGAACACCTCACAAGGTGGCAAACTTGCCCACAAACCCTAGACTTAGGTTAATTGCAAGTAGCCCCTCCAACTCTCAACAAAGCACAACCAAACCCTAATCACCACTAAAGGTGATTAGCAAGCACCAAAACATCAGGGTTAAGCAAAACAAATAGGGTAAACCTTAAATGAAGGTCAGGGTCCTTACAGCGCAAGGCACGAGGTACTGTCGTCGAGCAAGCCTCGGGACAAGGTATGCATCTACAAACCATCTTTCTTATTATATATACGTTGACGTGATTCCTTTTTTTCTGGGTTTTGGGAGAAATTTTTTTGTTTCCACTGCTTCTCTGCCTCCCCTAAAACCCAATAGTGGTATCAGAGCCAGGTTAACTGCTCTATATTTTAGGATTATCGATATGATCGATTTTGGTTTGTCGCCTTTATTTATTGCTTAGGATGCGAATAAAATTGGCTTTATGCATGTCAAATCCACATATCCCAAATATACATATATGATATGTAATATTAATGCACTCGATACGCATCGCCCTTAAACGAGTTTTGTGGTTGATGTGTAGCATGGTTATTGCCTATAAACCCCTATATCTGTGTGTGGTTGTATGTGGTTGCTTGCATTTCGATCTGCTCACTGATTCCCTTTCTCCTATTCCTGATGTAACTCGAAATAATTCGAGATTTCTTTTCCTACCTTTGCTCCCCCCAAATGTAACTCGGGGTTTCACAATTCAATTGTAAATAGGATAGATTTTATTTCTTGTTATGTCAAAGAACGACGAACGACCTGCGGACGACCTGAGACGATCGGTTCAAGGCGTGAACCGATCGGTTGGTGTTCCATACGACCGATTCGAGGAGCAAGATGAGAGGGTGGCGACCTGGGGAGATGCACGATGACCGCTGAACCGATCAGCTGGAGGCGCCATTCGATCGGCTGGTGGCACCCAAACAACCAACTTGATGGCGAGCCGATCAGACATGGAGATGAGCTTATCAAACCCAGAAAGGCGGGCACAAATTTCATCTTATACAGGTTGCATGTGATGTAGACCTCGATGACCGTGATCCCTCTTAGCTCGAGGAATCACAATAGGATGGCCATAATCATTGCTTTTATTGTTTTGCATGTTTTCTGTGGGATATAGCATGTATATGATACGTACTATATATTGTGGTGATTGGATATGTATATGTATATAAAAACCAAATCCCTCATTAAAATATTAAGTGTTATACGCCTTCCATTAGTGACACACATGGCAAACTCGATCGACCAAGCGTATGTTACGCCAAAGCATGGTGCGTCGTCAATCTTGTAGAAGTGTGAAGGGTCGACATGCAGGTTCTGCCAAAATAGGGTGCATGTTTACCGTGTCGGCTTTTGGGATAGACTTAACTGGTGATTCTTAGAGTGTCTAAGCCCAGAGGCACGGAATTTTCATGGCAAGGTGTTGTGCATGTTCATTCATCAAGAGTTGCATATGATGCAATTGGCATGATGGTCTACCTAAATAGTCAAGATTATGGGTGATCAGCCAAAGCTGACTCATGACTTGATGAAATATGGATCTTGACCCACTAGAAGATTGTACGCTGCAATCTTCTGAATTGATGGTGAGGGATGTCAATTTGAGTCAAAATAGTGGGAGTGGTAATTACTTAAAGGCCTAATTAACTATCGTAAAATTTTATTCAAATCAAATCAAAAGGATTTTTGACACAATGCAATTTTCTCTTGTAGAATGGAAAAAGAATCATCTTTTAAAATGGGCAAAATAATTGAGAATAAATTCCATAACTGGTTGAGGACTGTGAGAAGTGTTCTGCACAATCCAGATATACCAGGAGCCTTTGAATCCACTCTTTGTACGATTAATGTTTTGGTGAAGAAGAAAGAAAGTTCATTGATAGAGATCAATGGAACGATAGGTAAGGGAGGGAAGGGTTCTCTCGCCAAACCAATTTCTTCTACATGGAGAGGATGGAAGGAACGATGGAATAAGAAGTCAGAGATAGAGATCTCTACTTCTGGTGTATATGTGATAGAGATTAACTTTACTACTTCTTCGTCATGGGTACTTGATACCGGATGCGGATCTCACATTTGTTCAAATCTGAAGGATCTTAAGAGAAGTAGGCCTTTGGGGAAAGGCGAGGTTGAACTACGTGTTGCTAATGGGACAAGAGTTGTCGCCAGTACCGTAGGAACCTATGAGTTAACTCTACCTAGTGGGCTAATAATAGAGTTGAAGAACTACTATTATGTACCTACCATAAATAGGAATATCATTTCAGTCTCTTGTTTGGACAAGGGTGGATTTGAATTTCTTATTAAGAATGGAAAATGTTCCATTTCTAAATATGGGATCTTTTATGGCAGTGCCCCAATGTCTTATGGTCTATACTTGATAGATTTGGAGACAAGTGTATACAATGTAAATACCAAAGAGAAAAAACTCAATGACTCAAACAAAACATATCTTTGGCATTTTCATCTAGGGCACATAAATGAGAAACACATTTCTAGACTCCATAAAGATGGTTATCTAGACTTTTTTTATTATGAATCAATAGAGACATGTGAATCTTGTTTGATGGGCAAGATGACCAAGACTCCCTTTTTAGGTAAAGGTGAGAGAGCTAGTGATCTATTAGGACTCATTCATACTGATGTATGTGGGCCTTTTAGAACTAATGCCCGAGGTGGGTATCAGTACTTCATTAACTTTATTGATGACTTCAGTAGGTATGGCTATGTGTACCTGATGAAACATAAGTCAGAAACCCTTGAAAAGTTCAAGGATTTCATGAATGAAGTACAGAACCAACTTGGTAATAGTATTAAGGCACTTCGATCCGATCGAGGTGGAGAATACTTAAGCCAGGAGTTTGAGGACCTTCTGCGAGCCCGTGGTATTGTATCACAATGGACTCTGCCTAGAACACCACAGCATAATGGTGTGTTTGAAAGAAGGAAACCCACATTGTTGGATATGGTGCGATCAATGATGAGTTTTTCTGATCTTCCAATTTCTTTCTGGGGTTATGCTCTTGAAACCGTCGCGTTTACACTTAACCGTGTACCATCTAAGTTGGTTCAAAAGACACCATATGAGATATGGACCGGGAAGCGTCCCAACTTGTCTTTTATGAAGATTTGGGGTTGTGAGGCTTATGTGAGGAAAATGTTTCCTGATAAGCTTGGACCCAAATCTAATAAATGTTATTTTGTTGGATATCACAAGGAAACCAAGGGATATTATCTATACCACCCTACTGACAACAAAGTGTTTGTTTCCAGGGATGATGTATTCCTAGAGAAGGAATTTATTTCCAAAGGAAGCAGTGGGAGGAAAATAGAGCTTGAAGAGGTTCAAGCCCAACAAGAAAACATTGAACCGATAGATGTACGAGAGGAATATGGAGATTCACAAGGTGTTGTGGAATCTCATTCTCCTCAGGTAACACAAGGACCTCGTAGATCTAGTAGGACCCGCCTTGAACCTGAGAGGTTTGGATACCTTGTGACTCAGGAAGGTGGTGAGTTGATCATAGATGATGATCCAACTACCTACGTAGAGGCTATGGAGGGACCAGATTCTGAGAAATGGCTTGAAGCCATGAGATCCGAGATGGAATCCATGTACTCCAACAAAGTATGGACTTTGGTGGAACCACCCGAAGGGGTAAAACACATAGGGTGCAAGTGGGTCATTAAGAAAAAGACCGACATGGATGGCAATGTGCAAACTTATAAAGGAAGATTGGTTGCGAAGGGATTTCGAAAAGTTCAAGGTGTTGACTATGACGAAACCTTTTCTCCAGTTGCCATGATTAAGTCCATCAGGATCACGCTTGCTATTGTAGCATATTATGACTATGAGATTTGGCAGATGGATGTTAAAACTGCATTCCTTAATGGGAATATAAATGAGGATGTGTATATGACACATCCTAAAGGTTTTGTAGATCCAAAGAATGCCAATAAAGTATGTAAACTGCAAAGGTCAATCTATGGATTGAAGCAATCATCTCGGAGTTGGAATCTTCGATTTGATGAGGAAGTCAAAGTGTTTGGCTTTATTCAAAATGAAGATGAACCTTGTGTGTACAAGAAGGTTAGTGGGAGCTCGACCACATTCCTCATATTGTATGTGGATGACATACTTTTGATGGGGAATGATGTCTTAGCCTTAGAGAAGATAAAGACTTGGCTTGGGAATACTTTCTCAATGAAGGACTTAGGAGAAGCATCCTACATTCTAGGAATTAAGATCTATAGAGATAGATCTAGAAGGCTTCTTGGACTAAGTCAGAGCACGTACATCGACAAAGTGCTGAAGCGGTTCAGCATGGAGAACTCAAAGAGAGGCAACATCCCCATGCTACATGGAGTCACCGTCTCTAGAGCTCAATGTCCCCAATCTTGTGAAGAGAGGGAACGTATGAATGGGATCCCATATGCATCAGCCATCGGATCCATCATGTACGCTATGTTGTGCGCAAACCCAGATATCTCGTATGCTCTCAGCATGATGAGCAGGTACCAGTCAGATCCCGGGGATGCTCACTGGATAGCCGTAAAGACCATCCTCAAGTACTTGCGAAGGACTAAGGATCAGTTTCTTGTTTACGATGGCGAGGAAGAGTTAGTTGTAAAGGGTTACACCGATGCAAGCTTCCAAATCGATAAAGATGATTACAGATCACAGTTAGGATTTGTGTTTTGCCTTAATAATGGAGTTGTGAGCTGGAAGAGTTCCAAGTAAGAAACAGTTGCCGATTCTACTACAGAGCTCAAGTATATTGCTGCTTCACAAGCAGCAAAGGAGGTTGTGTGGATCAGGAAGTTCATTTCTAAACTTGGTGGTGTTCCCAGTAGCTGTGATGCAATTGAGATTTATTATGACAATAATGGAGCTATTACACAAGCTAAGGAACCCAGATCACATCAGTGGTCCAAGCACATACTGTTGCACTTCCATCTCATACGAGAGATCATACAGCGAGGAGATGTGAAGATTTGCAAAGTACCAACTGAAGACAACATAGCTGATCCAATGACTAAGGCCCTTTCTCAGCAGAAGCATGATGGTCATGCTAGGTCACAAGGTCTGAGGTTCCTTGGTGACTGGCTCTAAGTGCAAGTGGGAGTCTGTTGGTATGTATGCCCATAGAGCAAGTCATATGATGATTGTATTGGGATACTTTGTAAATGATTTGAATAATAATAAAGGCAATTTCCGATCTATATGTTTAAACTGTTTCTGAGATGATAGTGTAACATGATAGATGTCTAAAGGATTGTTTTACTCAATGACGTATGTTTTTGGGTTGAGGACCTAAACGATGAGATCATACGGATGTCAAGAGTATACATTCTTGTTTGGTCCCTAGTCAGTTGTTATTGTGGAAATAACCATAGACATCAATAACACTGAAGACTAGATTGTGTGTTGGTTGATGACAAAATCTCATTAGTCATGATATAGTGATATCAAACCAAACACATAGGTACTTGTTAGAGAACAAGGTATCGGACAGACCCACCATGAGAGTGACACATGGAACCATGACTTGGTAGTCACAATTAGCTCTCACAGTGATGGTGGTGAGTGTGATTCTTAGACCTGAAATCACTACACTCAACACATGTCGTTGGGTACACTTTTACATCATCAAACGCACTCCTGAAACATGGGTTGTTATAAATGTGATGATTGGGTGGCTTTGACACATGGGGCTTTTGAGGGGTGAGTGATAGATATGGGATTTGTCCCTCCTCAGGGAGTTTGATGTCCTTGGCCACTTGATGAGTAGGATTGAGAAAGGCATGTGCATGCACGTGTGAATCAATATGTGATATTGATGCCACACACATCTCACCCAGTCTGCTCTGAGATCAAGGAAATGAATGAACGTTGACAGGATGATTGTTCCATGCTTCGAATTCATTCAGGATATCAGTGATAAAGGAATTATACATTCACTGTAACACCATTCACGGATTGTAGGATTGAAAGTTGTTCTCCAACTTTCTATTTCACTTTGGTAGCACTGATGTGTAACTAGGCACCGCTCTTTGCTTGTGAAGTCATAAGTGTTATGGACTTTCACTGCCAACGTGAAATGGACCTGCAGGGTCACACACATAGGATTTAACCTGGAATAGGAGTTTGTCCATAAACATTTTTAGATTGATTACTAAAGGAGTTTCGTAGTTCAATTAAACACTGAATCAATTGATAGCTCAGTATCATAGTGTTCAAGGTGTTGGACTTATTGATTAGAGTATCAGATTGATTGAAACTGCAATTGACTGATTCTGCACAATTTGTACTCCCAACTGATCGGCTCATGTGATGAACTGATCGGCTCATCTTGGTGAACTGATCGGCTCAGGTGGTGAGTCGATCAGCTCATGGACAGGGTGAACGATTGCTTCAAGTGTTGAAATGATCAGTTCAAGTGTTACAACCGGGCAAGTTGGGAAAGTAAGATTGGTGAGAAATTTCTTTTCGTTTCACTTGCCCAATTTGATTGGAACAAGGATTGGTATTCGATACCAATTGGAAACAAAAGAAGGAAAGTCAATCGGGAACTGACCAGGACCATGAATTGACCTATTCAGAAGTGAACTGACCATTTCATGGGTCCGAATTGATCAGTTGAGGTGTCAACCAACCGGCTCAGATCCCCAACCGACCATTTCAGTTGTGAAACGATCGGTTCAGGTTGTGAGTTGGTTGTTTTTGTGGAAAATCTCGAACCCTTCTACTCCTACTTTAGTCTCGCATTACCCGGGATAGAGAACCCTGTCCCATGAACCTCCTATATATAGGGGTATTGGGGGCTTTTCAAAGTACAACCCAGTGCAACCAGTTGCTCTGTGAAGTTGTCGTTCTCTCTAGTTTTGGTAACCGAGAGAGAGCCCGAGCAAGTGCTACCCGATAAGGGAGGCGCAACAAGGGAAAGACAACTGCAGAAAGCAACTAGTGGAAGGAGAGTGTGTTGGCCACTAGTATGCCAACAGGAGGGTGCGACTCCTTCCAATTCCTTGTGCGACAAGGAGATCAGAGTTCCAGGCAGTCTGTGTGGACGATTGCAGAGGCGGGAGACCTCTGTTGCTCGGAGGACAACTGTCAATCCTGATAGTCCCAGTGAGACCAGGAGTCTTCAGTCCCAGTGCGACCATGAGCTGCACAGACACCGTCCAAGACTGGAGGTGAAGACCGTGCAAGGCGCGAGGTACTATCGCCGAGCAAGCCTCGGGACAAGGTATGCATCTACAAACCATCTTTCCTATTATATAGACGTTGACGTGATTCCTTTTGTTCTGGGTTTTGGGAGAAACTTTTTTGTTTCCGCTACTTCTCTACCTCCCCTAAAACCCAACACTTTTTTATAATGAGGATAAAATATTGCAACTAGAATATAGAGAACATGAATGTAAAGAACAAAATACTAAAATAGTAAAAGATGGTTGGGTTTCCTCCCAACAAGCGCCCTTGTTATACGTCATAAGGCTTGATGATTAAATCAAACAATCAGTTAAGCTTAATGAGCTTCAACTCTTCCTCTTCCCAGACCACATCTTGCCCAAAGTAGTGCTTTAACCACTGCCCATTTACAAGGAATGGCTTAGGCCCATTTCATATTTCCACTATCCCGTAGGGCAAAGCCTTAACCACTACAAATGGAGCACTCCATCTAGACCTCAATTTTCTAGGGTGTAATTTCAACCTAGAATTGAATAGAAGCACCTTCTGTCCTGGAGTGAAGACTCTTTGCAAGATGTGGAAGTCATGGATCTTCTTGTTCTCTCTTTTTAGATCCTAGAGCTTTCACAGGCATCCAACCTGAGCTCATCTAACTCATTGAGTTCCAACATTCTCTTCTTCCCTGCATCATCCAAATTATAATTCAATTTCCTCAGAGCCCATGTTGGCTTTAAGTTCTAACTCTACGGGTAAGTGACATGCTATCCCATAAACCAATTTAAAAGGAGTAGTTCCTATAGGTGTTTTATAGGTTATCCTATATGCCCACAACACGTCATGTAACTACATGCTCCAATTCATCCTATTAGTTGAGATTGTCTTCTGAAAGATCTTCTTAATCTCCCAATTAGACACCTCAACATGTCCCTAGGTTTGTGGGTTATAAGAAGTACCTACCATGCACCTCACTCCATATTTTCTCAATAAAGAACCAAACTTCTTATTGGTGAACTCAAATCCACCATCACTTATTATCACTCTTAGCACCCCCAAACCTACAAAACAAATCATCTTTCACAAATATGCATACCACCTGAGAGTCATTGGTGTAGGTTGGAATTGCTTCCACCGACTTGGATACATAATCAAAGACAAGAAATACATATAGATTGGAGTTAGATGACACAAAAGGACCCATGAAATCTACCCCATACAAATAAAAAACCTCAACTTCTTGAAAGATGTTTAAGGGCATTTCATGTCTTTTTGATATATTACTTACACATTGACACGCATCACAATGAAGCACAAAATTGTATGCATCCTTAATGAGCATTGTCCAATAAAACCTACTTTCTAAGACCTTATCCTCTATCCTAGATCTAGTGTGGTGTCCCTCAATAGGTAGAGAGTGACGGTGTGCTAAGATATTATTCATCTCACATTCCAGCACACACCTCGTCAAAATCTCATTCCTACACTATTTCAACAAAATGAGATCATCCCACACATAGAACCTCAAGGAATGGAAGAAATTTTTCTCTTAATATCCCCAGTCTACTGGAAGCTCACTACAAGCCATGTAGTTCATAATGTTTGCAAACCACTGATCTTTGCTTTTCATAGCAAACAACTGTACATCTGGAAATTTCTCCACAATCTGTATGTCTATATCCTTTTCATCCACTCTTTCAAGCCAAGATAAATGATCTACCACTACATTCTCTATGCCTGCTTTATCCTTGATTTCAATATCAAACTCATGTAGTACAAAAATCCACCTGATCAATCTAGGTTTGGCATCCTTCTTCAGCAGCAAATACTTAATTGTTACGTGAACAGTGCACACAATGACCCTCGCCCCTATCAAATACTAGAGAATTTTTTCAAAAGAACAAACTACCGCCAGCAATTCTTTTTCAATGGTTGTGTAATTTTAATGGGCATCATTTAGGGTCGTAGATGCATAACAAAAGATGGTGGGGTTCTTGTCTTAGTGTAGGCCTAAACAAGCCCCTATCACATAGTCTGATGTGTCACACATCATCTCAAAAGGTTGGCTCCAATCTAGATCCAGAACAATAGATGTAGAGCCTAGTTTCTCCTTTAACACCTCAAACGCTTTCAAACACCGCTCTTCAAAATTAAATTCAATGTATTTTTCCAACAATCCAGAAAGCGACTTTGCTAATTTTGAAAAATCTTTTATAAAACATCATAAAATCGACATGTCCTAGAAAACTCCTAACTCACTTCACTGAGGATGGTGGAGGTCTCTTAGAGATAACCTCGATTTTAATGGGATCAACCTCCACACCCTTGATGGACACCTTGTGTCCCAACACTAATCTCTCACTCACCATCATGTGAAACTTCTCCCAATTCAAAACCAGGTGAGTGTCATCATATCTTTGCAAGACTTTGTCAAAACTGTCAAGGCAGTCCTCAAACCATTCTCTATAAACTGAAAAATCATCCATGAAAACCTCCAGAAAAAACTCTACCATATCAGGAAAAATGGAAAGCATACATCTTTGGAAAGTCATCGGTGCATTGCAAACACCGAAAGGCATTCGATGGTAAGAAAATGTTCCATAAGGATGAGCGAAGGTAGAGTTCTATTGGTCTTATGGCTTAATGGAAATATGATTGTATCCAGAATACCTGTCAAGAAAACAAAAATGAGAGTGGTCGATGGACCACTCAAGAATTTGATAAATGAAAGAAAGCGAAAAATGATCCTTAAGTGTGGTGGCATTCAAACGACAATAGTCAATACAAACTCGTCACCCAGTCACCAAACTAGTAGATATCAATTCACTATATAAATTTTGGTGACCGTTATCCCCCCTTTCTTAGGAACCACTTGGGTTGGACTAACCCAATTTGAGTCAGTGATAGGATAAATTATACTTGCTGACAAAAGCCTAACTATCTATTTCTTCACCACCCTAGTCATGATGGGATTGAAATGTCACTGAGGTTGCACTATCGGATTGGCTCCTTCTTCTATGTGGATCTTGTGCTGGCAAAAGCTAGGGGAGATACCCTTGATATATGCAATTGACCACCCGAACACAGCCTGGTGGTTCTTCAACCCCACTAACAATTGCTCTTCTTCTTGGATTCTCAAGGAGGCTGAGATAATGGCTGGAAGCTTCTCATTTGCTACCAAGAATATGTATTTCAAATGTGGCGGCAACAGCTTCAACTCAAGATCCGGGGCACTCTATAGAGATGGAATCAATGGTAGTGGAGGTAGTCCTAAGTCCTCATAGTGCCTGGTGTAGTAACATGGAAATACCTTGAGAAACAAGACACACTCCTCCAAAGAACGACATCGTGTGTAATCATCCACGAAATTCATGATGCACATCTCCAAAGGTAACTACGGATATGCTTGAACAAGGGTAATCAAAGTTGATTCTTCAATTATTATTGGGCAATTATCCTCCTCTTCATCATCATGATATTGAACCGCCTTGGCCAATGAGACTTCTTTGATGTGTTCCATGATATTCATTGCCACTGTGCCTTTCTGTACCTTGGTCATCACATGAGCCATGTCTAGTAATGGCTTCCCTATAAGTAGAGATGCCACTCCTTGTACATCTTGTAACATGTGACACTGTGTCTTCTCCTCAACTAGTTGTGTACATTCAGGCATCTTTATTTCGAAGTGATCATCCTTGATACCTAGTGTTAGTCTTCCTCTACCCATCTCTAAGGTCATGTTTGTAGTTGCCTAAAATGGCGTCCTGAGTAGTAGTTCATTGTCATGATCATCCTGCATCTCCATGACTATAAAATCTGTTGGAAACACAATTTTTTCAACTTTGACAAGAACGTCCTCACATATACCATATATCCTAACCACTAAATTATCTATTAGTTGTATGGTCATGTGTTCTTAATGGATTCCTTGAGACCCAATTCTTGAAATTTGTCAAGGGCATGAGATTGATGCTTGCCTTTGTATCCACCCCTTACAAGGATTTCGTCCCCGAAATCGATAAGACATATCAAGAGAAAAGGGCAGGATACTTCCTTCTCATCTCATCCTCTAGCTCCCAAGTGGCTTCTTCAACACCACGGTGGTTCCAGAGGACTTTCACAAGACTTATATCTTTCTTCTTTAACCTTTTAATTCTTTTATCAAGGATTGACACAGGTCCCTCCCCATAGGATATATCATCATTCAATTCTACCTCCATAGGTTGTAGAACTGACTCGGTGTCTGGGTGACATTTCTTCAGCATAGAAATGTGAAACACAGGATGTAACCTCTGTAACTCTGGGGGCAGCTCTAGTTTATACGCTACCTTTCCAATCCGTTCAATGATTGGATAAGGTCCCATAAATCTAGGAGCTAACTTCCCTTTCCTACCAAAATGAAGGACTCCTTTCCAAGGCGAGACCTTGAGATACACTTTGTCTCCAACCTGGAACTCTAAGGGTCTACGACGTTTGTCAGCATAAGATTTCTGCCTATCCTGAGCAGTCTTAATATTATGTTGTATTACTTTAATCTTTTCTTTGGTTTGCTGCACAAGGTCAGGACCTAACAACTGATGCTCGCTAGTCTCAAACCAACACAAAGGTGATCTACAACGTCTACCATACAAGGCTTCATAAGGTGCCATATCAATACTATGCTGATAGCTATTGTTATAGGCAAACTCTATCAAGCTTAGGTGTAGATCCCAACTTCTGGTGAACTGGAGAACACATGCTCGTAGTAGGTCTTCTAAGGTTTGTATGGTCCTTTCCGACTGTCCATCAGTCTGTGGATGAAAGGCCGTACTAAACCTTAGCTTGGTGCCTAAGGCTTGGTGTAACTGTTCCCAAAAACGACTTGTAAACTGAGGACCTCTGTCAGAAACTATTGTGACAGGAACTCCGTGCAAACGCACTATCTCTTGAACATACAACTCTGATAACCTTTCAGCAGAATAGGTTGTCTTGACAGGTAAGAAATGTGATGTCTTAGTTAACCTATCAACAATTACCCAAATGGAATCATGTCCTTTGCTTGTCCTGGGTAGGCCAACAACAAAGTCCATGGTCACATGGTCCCACTTCCACTGCGGTATGGGTAAAGGTTGCATTGTTCCTACAGGCTTCCGGTGTTCAGCTTTAACTTGCTGACACACGGGACACCTCAGAACAAACTCTGCAACGTCCTTCTTCATCCCAGGCCACCAATACAGATCTTTCAAATTCCGATACATCTTGGTGCTCCCTGGATGCATAGCATACATGGAAGAATGGGCTTCTTCCAGGACTAACTTTCTTAAGTTGTCCACATCTGGCACTATCATCCTTCCATTATAACAAGCTACTTGATCTTCTGAGTCATGAAAACCATCTTGCTTATCATTTCCATACTCAGATCTTATATGTTGAACTGCAGCATCACCTAGCTGTGCCTCTTTAATCTGCTCCCTTAGGGTAGGTTTAATATGCATCTCAGCTAACAAACCGGCTAACAATGACACCTTCAACTGTACATTGTCTTGCCTTAAAGAGATAAGCATATCTCTCCTAGAGCATACTAAAGAGTTTAGTTGTGCTCTATTCATGGTTGATGTTGTTGATTTCCTACTCAAGGCATCTGCAACAACATTGGCCTTGCCTGGATGGTAATCAATTGTACAGTCGTAGTCCTTGATTAACTCCATCCAGCGACGTTGCCTCATGTTGAGCTCATGCTGAGAGAAGATATACTTAAGGTTTTTGTGGTCTGTGAAAATATGGAATGTCTCTTCGTAGAGATAATGCCTCCAGATCTTCAAAGCATGAACCACAGCAGCTAACTCCAGATCGTGTGTTGGATAATTCTCCTCGTGTTTCTTAAGCTGTCGGGAAGCAAAAGAAATTACTTGTTTATCCTGCATCAACACACATCCTAGTCCATTCTTGGAAGCATCACAGAAAACTACATATCCTTTTCCTTGTTCAGGTAGCACTAGCACAGGTGCACTTGTCAACCTCTCTTTCAGCAACTGAAAAGACTGTTGACACTTATCACTCCAAGAAAAAGGAACATCTTTTCGGGTCAACTTGGTCAAAGGTAGGGCTATAGAACTAAAGTTCTTAATGAACCTTCGATAATAGCCAGCTAACCCCAAGAAACTTCGAATCTCCGTCGGTGTCTTCGGTTGTTCCCATTGTAGAACAGATTCTACCTTTGTAGGGTCAACACGAATTCCCGAGGCGGATATCACATGTCCAAGCAAAGATACCTCCGGCAGCCAGAACTCACACTTGCTAAACTTAGCGTACAGCTTATGTTCTCTTAGCAAGGTCAAAGCTTGGCGAAGATGCTGCTCATGCTGTTGAGCATCCTTACTATAAATCAGAATGTCATCTATGAAGACGACAACACACTGATCAAGGAAAGGTCGAAAAACATTATTCATGAGTTCCATAAATGCAGCTGGTGCATTGGTTAGTCCAAACGACATAACCGTGAACTCATAGTGACCATATCTTGTCCTAAAGGCAGACTTGGATATGTCACTATCCTTAATACGGAGTTGATGATATCCAGACCTCAAGTCTATCTTTGAAAAGACTGTTGCACCACGCAACTGGTCAAAGAGATCATCAATCCTCGGCAGAGGATACTTATTCTTTATTGTTACTTTATTGAGTTGTCTGTAGTCGATGCATAACCGCATTGACCCATCTTTCTTTTTAACAAACAAGACCGGAGCACCCCAAGGTGAAGTACTCGGTCGGATAAAACCTCTCTCAAGTAACTCTTGAAGTTGTTTCTTGAGTTCTGCCATTTCGGCAGGCGCCATCCTATACGGAGTTTGAGCTATGGGTTTCGTGTCTGGGATCAGATTAATTTCAAAATCAATCTCCCGAGGTGGTGGTATACCAGGAAGTTCTTCAGGAAACACATCTTCGAATTCCCTGACTATAGGAACTTCGGCAGGATTGGAACTTTCCTTGGTAACATCTACCACATGGGCCAAGAATGCATAACATCCTTGCCTCAACAGCTTATCAGCAACCATAGCTGATACAAGACAGGTGGGCAGAATCTTTCTTTCTCCTTGAAAGATCCATGTGCTGCTTTCATCAGCAAACACAGCCAACTTGGACTCACAATCCAAGACAACTCTATACCTTTTTAAGGTATCCATCCTGAGGATTATATCAAATCCCTGCATATCAAGTGGTATAAGATCTACTTGAATGCGATGGTCAGAAAAGAAGAGGATGCAGGGAGAACATACCTCCTGTAAAACGGAAGACCCACTCAACGGAGTCTCCAACAACAAACTATTTGTCCTATGACTAATAGTCATATTGCAGTTACGAATCACTTCACGAGTGATGAAAGAGTGTGTAGCACCCGGATCAATCAGAACAGATACAACACAGGATGTAGACATATCAGAATATAAAAGTTTCATCTGACCTACCACTACCCGTGGATTGACCACTGCTTCAGGTGGGTTCATAGCATAGAACCTCGCTGTCGCCTGGTGTTGAGGTGGTGCTGATGATCCAGCTTGAGACGCTTGTCCACGTCCTCGAGCTGCTCCTTGATGTTGTCTATTCTGAGATCCCTGTTGATTCTATCTCAGGGGTTGTTGTGTCACACCGACAGACCTAGAACGGAAATCCTTCATCAAGTGTCCCACCTTACCACAGTTGTAGCAACTCTTCTCCTGTTGCTGTGGTCTGGGTGGTCCAGTAACTGACACTGATGCAGAACTGTGCGTCCCTTGAAGCGGTTGACTCCGTCCTCTACCTCTGCTTGGTGTCCATTGAGTTTGAAAACTCGATCTGGGTGGTGGAGGGTTAGGTGCAGAGAATCTAGATTTCTTGGAATCCCTAGATGAAGAACCCTGGAACTGTGGATATCTTTTATGGGTTTGTCTTTTCTCAACCACAGATCTCTCTATCCTTCGAACTGACTCAACGAAGGTAGAGAATCTCTCTCGATTCTCTAAGGTAGATACAGGGGTTGACATATCAGAATTCAAACCCTTCTCGAATCTTCTGATTCTTTCCTCATCCGTAGCAGCCATGTGCGGACAGAACCGCAGCAACTCCATGAACTTAGCTTCATATTCGCTAATGTTCATCATACCCTGCCTTAGTTTCTCGAACTGAGAGATCTTCTCATCTAGGAAGGTCTTTGGAAAATATCTTTTGATAAATTCCCAACGAAACTCTTCCCATGAGAACTCTACTCCAGGCCTCTTCTTCTCTTCCATGTTCCACCAGTGACCAGCACTGCCTTTGAGAAGATAGACAGCATGTCTAACCTTCTCAGCTTCCGGAATCATAAGAATCCTGAAAGCCTTCTCCAACTCTGTCAACCATAAGTCAGCATCTGCAGGGTCGGCAGTTCCGAAGTACTCGGTAGCTCTGACATGACGAAGTCGTTCGAATGTCTTACCGATACCTTGTGATTCAGGCTGGACAGGTGCCCTAGGTGCAGGAATGGGCATCCTATCAGTTATGTGTGTCATGGCAGTCATGAACTGCCCGAACATCGTCTGTACAGCTGGATTACTCATGTCAGCTGGGTCGAACTGGGGTGGCTCTCTTGGTGACTCAGGTGCATGTTGTTCTATTCTCATAACTCTTGCACCGCCTCGAGGTGCACTAGCACTACTCTCTGCCACGTACTCATCGTGATGTTCTGACATCCTTAGGTATCTTCTTCTCCTGAGGAGCAGAAGATTCTATTAGATAAGGAAGGAGTACTAAAGGTAGACTCGACATCCTAAGTCCTATGCCTCTGTAGACTCAACTGACCTAGAGCTCTGATACCACTAATTGTGGGCTCTGATCTCCAAACCATGACATAAACACAATTAAAACTTAGCGGAAGTGATTCGATAATCAGCGGAAGACAAAAATCATGGGAAATTAAAACTTTTTGAGACAAGAGCTTGGATCCATAAAAGCTTCTTCCATAAAGAGAGATAAATTGTTTTACATCTCAGGATAATTACTTCTTGAGTAATTATATACATCAAGATACAAAATCTCAAGATCACATAACACAAGACTCCAAGACCTGAGAGTACAGAGGACACATAGGACTGACTCTAACTACACCACATGGCAGGACAATCTCCACCTGAGATTCTACTACTGCTCCTGGTGCTGCTGCTACTGAGACTGGACACCTGTAGGCTGGTTCCTTCGTCTCCGACGTCCACCAATCATAATTGTCCCAGAGAGAGTTATAACTCTCCGCCAGAGGCTTTAATATAACATCAAAGAATATCTTAAGCAGTAAAGCCTTCAAAGTATTCAATAACAATTGCAGCTATAACAAGATCTCAGCATTTATGAGATATGAAGAATATAAACACTATTGCAATGTAACATCAATCAACTAACTTGGAGTCATATCTAACAAGTTATACTACATGGTTGATTATGTTTTACAAACAACATTATGCCCTGTGGAGATGAGGCATACCACTCATACTCCAACTGATCGCTGAGAAGTCACATCAGTATCATACATAAGTCATTAAGAGAGTTGGATTCTCATGACCTTCACCTTCCTCAGTCAGTAAGAGGATCACTTGTAGGACATCCCGTGTCTCTACTACTATAGCTCACCAGGGTAAACTGGTCCTTCGCTATTCTAGAGTCACAGTGGTGTTCTGTACTCTCTTCGTCATCAGGAGGTTTCATATTTACCTACCACTAATACGGATATCTGTGCTTTCTTCGTCATCAGGAGGTTTCATGTTTACCTACCACTGATACGGTATGGAATTATAGTGAAGGATGGATGGATTACACATCTACATCACTTTCCTACACTAGGATGTAAGGTTCTACACATCCATGTACCCCACATACTCAAAAGTATGTGCTCCAGGAGTTCCCTGAGGAAAACCTGTTTCACCATCACTTAATCTCTGACAATGATGGATCTATGATCAGGGCTCTACATTATACTTGATTAGTTAGGTACATTCAGTATTCTTTAACAGCATACATTGTTCTCCAAACAATAACAGTAGCATAACAGCTATAAAAGAAGAATACTAAATGTAACAGGCCTAACGCATATCAATCATCATTTCTCATTATCCTCATCACAAGTCATCTCTAAGGCATGACCTTGATGGTATTCACGGGTCTCACAGCCCATTATCAGCATAGGATGCCACTGACAAGGCATCAGATTACTTTACTTATTCATAAGGCTAACAACATGCCTTTAATGAATATAACATCAACATCCATACCTGGATATGATTACCTTCATATCAGAACCTGCATGGTTAATACAACTGATAAAGGTAATACAAAAATAAGGAATATACTTCCTACTCTTGTCATAAGAGTTAAATCTCTAATTCACATTAAATAGAGTTTAATACTCAAAAGCATGCCATTACCCTTGAATTAGGGTTTACTATTCACATTACATGTCATCACCCTTGAATTAGGGTTTACTATTCACATTAAGGTGAATTGAACTCATAACATCATCATGTATGAGTAACATCTTCATTGATGCTCTTAGATTAGTTAAAGGTTCATCATTTATCATAATTAGGGTTTCTATGATCTCACACAGGTGGATCATACCCTAATTATGCTCATTCCTGTGCATTGGAGATGCTTTAATTGAGTTTTCACCTGAAAAGGGTACTTTCTCTCTCTAGAAGTACTTTCTCTCTCTAGAAGTACTTTCTCTCTCATCATAAAGTTAGGTGATGTCAAAATCACTCTAGATCAGGTCAGATTAAGTCATCATAGGCTAACATAGCCCAAAACATCACCATCATGTGATTAGGGTTTGATTTGATCAAGGTATTACTTAATTTACCCTTCAGGGGTATTTTGGTAATTCACCCCATTGATCATCATCATGGTCAAAACCTTAGTCCATTAACCCCTTAATATCCTAGGTTATCATTAGGGTTTGATTAGGGCAACATTGAACCATTTATATCATCAATTGATTGAAAGAAGTCAACCTTGAATTATCTTGATCGATCTCAACCATCGACCCTCAATCGATTTGAGACCCATTGGTTGAGTTGACCTTTTGACCAATTGACATCAGGACCGCGAGGATGTGTAGACCATTTGGTCACCTTTGACCTCAGGACCGCGAGGCCTCTTCCTCCTCCAAGACCGCGAGCCCTCCATTGATTCAAGACCGCGAAGACTCAAATTGATGTCAAGATCGCGAAGGCTATGTAGACCGTTTGCTCACCTTGACCTCAGGACCGCGAGGCCCCTCGCGGTCTTGAGACCGTGAGCCCCCTCTCGGTATTGAGACCGTGAGCCCCCTCACGGTCTTGAGACCACGAGCCCTCTCACGGTCTTGAGACCGCGAGGCTCACATGGTCTCAGCCGCTTGGACCTTCAACAGGATTCAATGGTTACAACCTATAATGTCAACCGATGTTGAAGTCCTCAAAAGGTCAAAACCATGATGACCACTTATGAATTGGGTCAATTAAGATTATGCTTGACCACTTGGTCATTCAATTGACCCTCAATTGTTGACCAATTAGGGTTGAAGTCGATTCAATTAGGGTCTATCAATGTTCACCCATCAACACTCAACAATGTGACTCAACACAAGGTTGAACCCTTCAACTGAGCTCCGATTGGGCCCAAACTTGGCCCAAACGGTCTTGAGGTCATGTGGGTGGTCCCCACATGGTCTTGAGACCGTTTTCCCAAGATTTCATCAAAGTATAATGTGATTTGATAGGGGTTGAACCATGATTGAGCCACAAAACAGAATTTTGATTAAATTGATAACTTATTTGCAATTGGGTCCTCAATTGGTCAAATTAGCTTAACCCTAGACCTTCAAACGGTCTTGGGTGATTGTCCTCTCGGTCTTGAGACCGTTTGGATGAGTTCCAAACGGTCTTGAGACCGTTTGCCCATCCAATTTTTGGATTCTAGTGAAAATTCATCAAGGTTGAACAAATTGAGTTGATGATTATATCAATATTTAATTGCAATGTAATTTGGTATAATTGTACCTTCAATTGGTCAATTATTCTTGACCCCAGACCTCCAAACGGTCGTGGTTGATTGCCCTCGCGATCTTGAGACCGTTTGGATGACCCCCAAACGGTCTTGAGACCGTTTAGGTCAATCAACCCTAAAAACCCTAATTATATTATTAATAATTCAGTACTGATTTCATCTAGGGTTAGCCCTAGTAATCACCCTTCAACTCTTAGCCCGTTTGGAATTAGACCATCAAACTTGGTGAGTTGTTAATTAACATTATTTTGAACAGTAATCTCATACGGTCAACGACCTTACACGGTCTTGAGACCGTTTGTCCAAAAAGGCAATTTCAGACCGTTTGAAAATCAGGAATAAATTCAATTAAAGTTGTTACTTAAAAAGGTCATATCTCCCGATTCCTTTGGATTTAGCCTCCCAACTTTTGAGGGTAATTAGCCTATATAATTAGGAACAGATTTCTTATACGTTCCACGCTCGGTCAACGGGGCCAAACGGTCTTGGAGACCGTTTTCCCTGTTGCGGTCTAGAGACCGTTTGCTCACCTCGCGGTCTTGAGACCGAGAGAGCAAACTGGTGAGACCGTTTAAGGAAGTGAAAAGTGGTGGGTCTTTCTTGGAAATCACGCATTCATCTCCTAGCTCAATAACAGTACGAATATCCCATGGATTTGCTTGCAAAATAGCAGGGAAAAGTAGGGAAACATGAAGAGTTATCATCTAACCGCATATAAGAGATGTACATAGTAAAGCATGGGTTTAGAGTTATAAAACCCGCCTAAAGCTTGCTTCTTGAGCTACAAGCTTTCAAGCTCCAAGCTCTAATGGCGTCCTTGAGTTCCCATAGGTTGGCCAAGGTGAAACCTCCAAGGAAATTCAAGAAACGATGGCTAGAAAGATAGGGTTTCGTGAGTTAGTCACCAAATTGACCTTGAATTCGAGTTCTAACCATGGAATTAGGCAAAAGAAGGGTCCCAAACCTACCTTGTTTCCCTTGGTCGTCCTCCTTAGCTCCAAGGCAGTCTTTGGTCGTCTTTGGTGAAATGGAACAGTGAAGGGAACGAAGGGCAGGTTCCCTTGCTTAGAGAAGTTGACGGTATATATACTAGGGGTAGGATTTTCAACATTAGTTTATAAGTTGTCCATAATTCCAACTAGGTCCCTCCTTCTTTACTTGATCGTCCCTTCCTCTTTATTATAAGGACAACCTTCTCTTAAGGTATTAGAAAAAGAAGACAAAGGAGAGAAATCTAATAATAAGGTACGTACATAAAGAACTATTTCACATATACCCTGATTATTCAATCACAAGGTATATTTCATAACTTGATAATTCAATTGAGGTGACTCCCTCATCATTTCTTCTCTTAATGATGGCAAGAGTCTAAAAAGATACATTAGATGACATATTTCACAATTTGCATCCCTTAATTTGGGTAAATTGCATTTTACCCCAAATTAGGGTTTCAAGCACCGGGATTGCTTCCACAGCTGCACCTTGGTGCCCTAGCTTGGGAAATCCCTCAAACTTTACCAAAAAGATTCTCATGATGTATCAACATCAGAGGAACATCTCAACATGTGCAAATTTCAAGTTAACCCTTTCAACTGGGTAAATTGCACATAGGTCCCTGTATAACAAAACAATGCTACAACTTTAAATAAAAAGGAGCAAATACTGAAATATATGTTTCTGAGAAACTTAATTACATGCTCAGAGTTAATCACAAAGATTTAATTACATATTTAGGCAAAACACCTAGGGTTAACTCATAACCCAGGTCAGGGATGTTACACTTTGAGTCACATAGAGCTTCTCTAAACTTTGTCTTCCCGATGTAGCATGGTATATTAAAGCATCATGGATCCTGCCTATTTTTTGGTAGTCTCCTTTCAATGAGAGCACTAATCTCCTCTCATAGAACCAATACATATGAATCAACTATCCTCCTCTTTTTATTGATTATATCCTTTAAAAAAGTTGTAAGAAGGAATCTACTCAATTAAATCATGAGAGGAATGTTGACATACAGTTTTCTGAAAGAACGCATAAACTTCTAAAATTGATGGTCAACCTTCTTTTCCTTTAAGTTGTTTGGGAAGGGCACTGGTGTCACCAACTTCCTTTGGTGAGATGGGACATATGCTTCCTTCCCTATCTCCCTTGGTTCATTAGTTTCTTCTTCAGCTTCTTTGTCCTGAGTTGTAGTATCCAGCTCAACTGGATCGGTAGTCACCGATGGTCATGTGTCACTGGCATCATCATTTTCCTCTGAACTATCCTCTTTTCATTTAGCACTTTCTTCCCTCTGTGTAGCAACACTGCCTTTACCTGATGGTTGCCCATTGGTATATCATTATTAGCTAGAAACCCTTATTGTCTTAGATTCTTCAAGGATGCTACCTCGACTACAATCTTAGACATCTGATTCCCTATGTTGTGGATTTGAGCTCCTTGATTATGCAATTCCCTCTGATTCTGGCCAATGATCACCTTATTTTGACTGACCAGCTTTTTGGCATGTCCTCAATGTGGTATATCTTACTAGGGCCCCTGTCATGTTGTTGTGCACCATCCTATTGTGTCTTTTCCTATTGTGCTTAGGATGGGTCTTGCTAAAAATTATTGGGCTCCTTCCTCTAAGAGTATTCATTGCCCATGTAATTCTGCTACCGAACATACATGGATTCTTCCTCCTCTCCTCTAGAGGAATTTCCATCCTTATGAGATAGTTTCTTGACTATGAGGTCCAACTTCACATTCAATGTTGTGATGATTTTAGACTCTCCAACACTTTTAATGGTTTTTGAATGTTCTCTTTCTTCTCCCCAAGACTAATTCTTAGCCATATTTTTTAGAATCTCATGACACCAGGATGGCTTGTTTTTTTAGGAAAAATCTTGTTCCTGCAATGTCGAGTTTGATCCTCTCTCCTTGATGCAAGTTGTAATGGAAGATCTTTGTTTGGCCATACAGATCAATCCCATGATGTGGGACCTTCCTCAACATGTTTTGAAATCTCTCCCATACTTCAGAATATGATTCTTCTGCCTACATCTTGAAGTTGTAAATCTTACTAACCAACTCATTTATCTTCTGAGGTGGTAAATAGAACTCAAAGAAAATGTCTATCATCCCCTCCCCTATCTCTATTAACTCAAGTGGGAGGTTAAGGAACCAAGACTTTGCTTTGTTTGCCAATGAAAGGAACAGTTTCAAATAGATGAATGTGTATGGAACCTTATCAATATTCACCATAGCGCATCTCTCTACAAAATTATTAATGTGCATCATTCGGTCCTCTATGTTGTTGCCATAGAACACTTGTGACTTAACCAGTGCTACCAAGCCTGATTCATTCTTTTTAGTTGCTCACATTGATAGCCTACTTTTTTATCAGACCCAGCGGAGCTGTTGCAAATGATGCCTTTATCTTTTCTCAAATGGTCTTCTCTTCTTCTTCTACATCATCCATCTCTGTTGGTCGAGTTGAGTTGCATGTGGTGGTTGAGTTGGAATGAAGTCCTCCATAGAATTGATATACTCATGTGCTTTATGCCAAAGGTCTTCTATGCTAAAGCTGGAGCTACCTAGAGTTGACTCTCCATAATCAGATCTTCTCATTTGCACCATGCACTAGTACCTAAAAATAATGAAATCTATGTGAGAACACGACAGTAGTGATTGAACAAATATTTGAACTTCAGTTTAGAAATGGTAAAATAAATAAAAAATAAAAAATGTATCCTAGAGTGACTGGTCACAACACTCATAGTGTTGGACACACCGTTTTCCCCAGCAATGGCACCAAAAACTTGATGCGTGTAAACTACACGTCAAAAACGTAAGTGCACGTATCAATGTAATATAGGCCTAAAGAGGCCCAGGTATCAAACACATGGAAAATGTAACCCAAAAACTACTACTAACAATTGCCTAATCTACTAGGCCTAAAAAAGAGTACTTTTTATTTAATGACTAAATTGCAAGAATTAAAACAAAGATTACTGGTTGTGGTCACAAGTGGAATAAATTCATTTAGATTGTAATTTCACCATGGTTCACATTGTAGTTGACACCATTTCATTAATATTAATCTCTCCTAACTCTAGACAAAGAGACATGTAGCAATAATTACCCACTCTCACAGCCTAAATATTATCTAATATAATACCAATCCCACTCTCATAGCAATTGTGTTATTATTCAGGTGCTTTACCAAAATCTCTAGGTTATTCTCTTCATACTCATAAGCCCTCTCTTGAGGTGTGGTACAAAATGTGTATTTCTATGAGTTTTTAAAGGCTTAAACCTTCTCTCGAAGAAATTAAGGGTATAAAAAACTACCAACCATGATCAAGAATAGATAATTCATGACGCTCTCATAGAAATATATTCAAAAATTCAGAGAAACATGGATATTAAATCATAAATTATAATGCAAAACTAGGCTACACATGGATCCTAAGGAACAAGGGGATTATCCCCGCATGATATCAGTTGCTCTATACAAAGAATAAAAAGAAAGGAATGATGAAAACATCAAGAAGAAGGAAAAATCCCTAGAGAAAGATGATATGGATGGTTCCTTTTGACGAATGTGATTACTTTCCATCGTCCTACTACAAATTTGGCCACCAGAAGTGCTTGAACCGCCTGAAATGTTGTTTTTTCCTCTCCTTTCTCTCTTTTCTGATCTTCTTTGTCTTATAACTAAATATGGCATGATACCTAGCTCTGGCCGAATTCCCCCTTAGTCATATGAGTGACTTAGGGTGTCATCAAGTCCCAATCGTCAGAATAATGACGACCTTTAATCTGGCTTGATCCCGTCCTATCATTACTACCAACTTGGTGTCAGTAGTGTCGATGTCCTCAATTCCTTATGATCCATTGTAACTTTTGGTACCACTGAGTTGACCGTAAGTAATTCTTCTCTAAAATGCTCTTGTTGATTTGTTGGTAGTGTTGATTCCTCTGTCGGTACTAACGAGTTTCCTCAAGTTTTCCTATTCATTTTCATCAAATGTCGGTACCACTGACACGCATATTCTTGTAACTTTCACCCGAAATGTGAAAAATAGAGAACATAAGTCCAAAATAATGATCGATCATTTGGAACAGTATAATTAAAAATTATTGGATGCAATTAAGTGTCACAGGATACTAATGATAAATAATGCAAAGATATTGATCGGCTCCTAGAGAGGGTAGTGATCAGACTTTAAATATATAATTTGAAACCTTCAAGGACCCCCGCAACTTTATTATGGGGTTGAAGTAGATATACGGGGTCAAACACATGGACGTGGGGATATTTAGGATGCTTAAAATCTTGCTCTTAAGTCAGATAAACCAATCTGATAGTCGATAAAAGTATGGAACTAGAACTATTCTAGAAGATTGTCCCAAAATAAAACAAAATAAAGAAAAGAAAAGAAAATAGAGTATGTAGGATTTTACTAATAAGAGAGAAGGAGTTCCTGGATATGTAACCACGAGTTGGGCAGTCTATGCACCCATTCTCAGGTGTAGACAACCCTCGAACACCCGGGCAAGCAACCTGCATCCAAACATGGTACAGACTGTGGTAAATGTTCCTGTGGGGTCATCCCACTCACTCTCACGTAGTGTGACTAAAACCCATCAATGACATAAAACATCTCCCGAGGATGACATATCAGCACCCTGGAATATTTTAGATACCCTCTCAAGTCTACAATGTTTTGAGATGATAGGAACAGGTGTGATCTGAGCAGAACTAGGTAGTGGACCCGATTATTCCGGGTTGGGTCCGATCGTGCCCAGGTCTACGTCTCTACACAGATCACCTTGAACCGTCCTCCTTTCAGATTCTGATCCAAACTGCCTTCTCTTATCTATTTCTACAACAAATCTCTTAATATAGGTAGAAATAGAAGTTCAAGCAAGAAAGAGATCAACCAAACTAGCAATCATAACCAGAAAGAGAAGATAGAACAAGAAGCATACTAGATCTGGAATAAAACTACTTGCTTGAGGTAAAAGTACATAAACCTACCCAAAATGAGCTACATATATAAAAAGGAGCTCAATTATCCATGGACAAGCATAGTTGGCACCTAACAAAGATGGAAGAACATCATTTGTACAGAAACAAAGAAGAACAGTAGAAGAAAGGAGAAGAAGAAGAGATTTAGCCCATAGAGGAGAAGTGACTCTTGCTCCTTGGCCTCCCTTGGGTCAACTTTCTTGATCTTCTGGACTCCTTGGCATCCTTTCTCTCTAGATTCACCCTAAATAGCAGCTTGGTGAGTGGATGGAGGTGGAAAATGATAGTGGACGGTAGGAAATGGTCAAAAATGGGTGGATGATGGTGGAGGATGGAAGCACACTGATGAGATGGGCATAGGGTGAGCATTTCGGTCTTCTCAGATCTCTGGATCCTCCCATGGGGATCTGGGAACCTCCAAATGTCGGAACCCCTCTTTAGGTGGAGAGGGGTGGGTATTTATTGGAAAAATGGTTGAGGTGTTGATCCAGGTCGCGGTCCTGCTCGCCACGGCTGTGGTGATGACCGCGGTCACAGTGGATGCCTCGTTCGTGGTTTTCATAGATGTCGCGGTCGTGGCTGATCATGCAGTCACGGTCGTGCAAATCCATAGTCACGGTCGTGGTCGTGGGTGGATGCCTCGGTCGCGGTCACGGTCGGGCTGCGGTTGAGGTGGATGCCTCGGTCGCGGTCACCACATCCTCTATGACCACAGTTGTGGCATCCTAGATCCAACCCTTCCCCACAGGGGGTGGGGGTGGGGGGGATATTACCGGTGGTTGAGTAGCCCATGTCGATGAATATTCTAATTAATGAGGATGTATTTTTATATAGGACTGGCCATCAGAAATAGGGTCCAAGAAATCAAAAGTTTCTTGTGCCCGCTAGTCGGTTAGAAGGACCACCATCTCCTAAGTTGGTGCACATAGTGCGATGCTTAGTCCACCGCGATCATGACGGATGGAATCCTAGCTGCTGCAAAAACCATGTGTTGGGGAAAAATCTTAGAGAATAGATGTATTTTCAGGTTCATTTCCTGCAAGTCCCAAAATTAGTTGGTTGAGGAATTTTATCTATGAAAAGATATAAATTATTAAAAGATAGGAATCTATGGTTATTTTGGGCATATTAAGGCTATAATGACACAAAACCATAAATAAATGCTTAGTATAGATGCTTAAATTTGGGTGTTATCAGATACCAAAACAAACAATAAGTGCACAAAAACCGTAATAAACTACATGTGAGAAAGATAATTATTGAGTGCATCACCAGCTCAATCTCATGTTATAGCTACACGATGTGTCTTTTAGCGACATGCTATGCACTCTTCTCAAAGAGTAGTTTCACACGACAGTTACACTGAGCGACACGACATGTCTTGCAAAAGACATCGCATGTCTTTGTCAGTTTATGTAGAATTTGAAAAGAACCCCCTCATTTTAAAGATGAGACCAACCATATGGTCAGTTATCCCTCATCATTTAAAACATTTTACAACTGAAGGAAGTTGCAAAGCAAGAGGAGGGTGATTTTAGGGAGGAAGAAGAGGTTTCTTGGGAAAAATCTCCATTCTTCATTATTTCTTCTCCAAAGGGTGCATGAGAGCTTCTCTACTCCATCCAAGCTTCTCGGGTTGGAAGACAGTCTGAGTAGGAGCAGCTATAAGGGTGGAATTTCTTCCTCAAGCTGGAGTTTTACTCTTTCCACTTCATTGTTTGGTTTCTCTTAGCTTTTCCTCTCTCTAATCACGGAAAACTCTAAAAATTGTGACATGTGCTTGTGTTTCCACATAATGTGCGAGTAGAACTCTTTTTCTTAGGTATGGGAGACTATCTCCCATGCTATTACTCATGTGAACTCATAATTCTCATGTAATGTTAGTTAATGTTTCTTTTCCAAGAGTTTCTAACGTGTTATGTTAATTGTATGTTGCTTTGCCATCAAACTTACTTTCTTTATGCTTCTTTATGTGATTCGGGAGAATGTGTGGAGAAGTAGAGAATAGATCTCTTGGCAATGAACCCTTGACCACATAAGTGGCTTGGGTACATTGAGGATTAAAGTTGTAGTTCAAATTTTTATATAGTCACGGGAGTGTTATGTCAAATCAAAACCTTGTCATATCACTGGGAGGTGTAGGATGTTGATAGCCCCCTTTGCAAGATAATTGACATGTTAATTTTTTATTGCATATGAGTAATAGTATCAAAGTGAAATCCCATGACCAAGATCTTCTAAAATCTGATCTTAATCCTCTTAGTTTAACTCTTATTCTCTTAATTGACTTTTCTCTGATCATCATCATGCTCAACTATTGCAACTCGACTTAGATTGTTGAAAGTTAGCTCTTTAGTTCGTAGAAAGTCTATCTCTCTTTCGTTTGACCTTGACTACAATTGATCATGTATACTTGCGGGTGACTGATGATTTGAGATAAGTAACATTTAAAACTCACTTGCATTTGGAAATCAATAGTAGTCCGATAGAATAATTCTATATTTTGTTCTAAGAATCCCTCTATTGGCCTTTCAAGTTAATGCAAAGCACCCATTCTGTATGCAACACTTACATCTATCTATCCATACATGTTTTGAAATATAAATTTTTTTAAACATGCATGTGCCAAAAAAGTAACTCACTACTACCTCCTATTAATTCAAATTTAATATATATAGAATATGATGATTTAATCAAATTAAATATCAAGTTACATTAATTATAAAGTAAGTAAAACTATGAAAAACAATCAACAAAGTTCTAACTTTCATTAGGGTTTCTTAAACCCTATGATTACTATATACACAACAACATGAAGTGTAACATAGAGATATGATTGTGTTAGATCTATGGGTGGTGTTTTGAGCCATTTTGAATGTTTTGGTTGTAAACTAAGTGTATCGAGTCATCTCATGGTATGAATGCAAGGGTTAGGCAAAAGTGGTATAGAAGGTTGATATAAAAAGGATTCTCCATTGTGAATAATGTGTGTGTGATTGTGATGACACGTTGTTTTATTTTGAGTGTCATGCTATTCATTAAGGCTTTTATCCCATCTGATCTATATCCATAAACCAAAGGAATCACTCAGGATTTAAAATAATTTAAATATGTATCTTATTTTTGTGTATCACTAAGTCCAAGCGTCTTGCTATATTAATTGATAATAGTTATGATATTGGGAGCAAGATCTATATTGGTTCATGTGTTTGTAAAACACATGGGTGTTTAGAACATTTTGTTCAAATGAGCAAGTCAAACTTTGACAAAGTCATCAAATCTCAAGCATTTTAGGCATTTTTTAGGTTTATGACAATCAAAAGTAACATTTTCCCATTGTGAGACATCTAGTTCAGATGACATGCATTCTTTGATGCTTTTGATAAACAAGATTCTTCCAAGTGTTTCAATCATGCAATGGATAAAGTTGTATAGTGTTGAGGGTCATAGGTTCAGACTGTACTACTTAGCAGGCACATTATCATGTCAAGTGTAACTTTTGCTACCTGAAGTAGAAGATGAATTAGGTATGGAGAAGATAATGTCACTAGACTGCTCACCAAATTCCACAATCCCTATGTTAAGTAAGATCAACTTATAAGTTACTTTTTGTCTTTATAGTTTGTACATGAATGGTTCAGAGTGTATGCATAAATATTGAGATTGTTATTACCTTAGGAGATTTTTTGGTCTCTCAACATCATAGCTTGATGTTGACACTGTCAAGTTATATTTTACCAACTTTAGAACTTGATAGTAGTAAAGAAAATACATACCAACAAACACCTCTTCATGATGATGTTCCTCAAATGTGACTAGTGGTATGACCTTAAGGTTGTCCCCTACAAAGTCATCAGTAGTGGCTTTGAACTTTCTTATTTCATCAAGTATATGCACATACAACTTGTTTATACTATAGATGGTCATGTGTATGAACCAACCATCTCATGAGCTAGGGTTGTACATACACTGGATCGGACATACTATTTGGTCTTCTTCGATTAGCTCCGGTTCTAGACTGACTTCAATTTTAGTCTGATCTTTAGTCCTTGATCCAGTCTAGTTCAAAACCGATATGGACATTCAGATCCCAAATAACATAAAATAATCTTTCTGGGTTATAAAATAAATTAAATATATGTTTTTGTTACTATAGGTTTATGAAGTGTCATGGGGAGTGCAGTGATGATTACTCTTGGAAATTATTAGTATTATAAAACATTATTAGAAATATTTCTACTCTAGGTTTAAAAGTAAATATGTGTTAGCCAAGTACATGGCTTGACATAATATATATACATATACTTATATATATACTTAAAAATATATATGTAGTTATATGTTTAGTTATATTATATATGTATATATATATATATATATGTGTGTGTATCTATATAGTCATTCATTCACTAGCAGTGAGGGTAACTAAGGTTAGTTACTCGTGCATATATTTTGTGATAGGAAGGCATATATTTGTAATGAGATAATGAAATTGTAAAGAGATAACCAAAATTGTAATAGAAAGACTCGATTTGTAATACAATGTAAATTGTCAATTGCCTTGTCATAAATATCATTGTTACTATTTTCAGGGGGACAATAAAAATTTCACCATGTATTTACAAAATGAGTCTTTTCATTATAATTTTGACAGTCTCATTATAATTATGTGCCTTCCTGTTATAAAATAGACCCACAGGTAAAAAAAAGTTAATTACCCATGAAAGCAGTGAATATATATACCATATATATATATATATATATATATATATGTTTAGGAAGTGTATGCATGCCTTTACATGTAACTTACATGTACTATTCTTTAAATGGAATGTGTGGAACACATTAATTAAATTTAGTGCTATGGATTCAATTATAATTGACTAAGATTAAACATGTTTAAAAAATCATGACCATGTCTCATGGATATCATGAGGTATAGCTATATCACATTCAATGGTTTATGTGATTCTACAAGTTACCATTGATTTGAAAATATGTATTTTCATTCATTACATGGTCTAGGAATATCAAATTGAGGTAAATTGTGATATACATTTTATCTAAGAGGCATATGTCACATCCATAAGGTTGGGTTGCCTTATAGAGTCTTACAACCATCATTATTGGATATGGATACTCATAAGCTATATGTACTCAGGTACATAATTCTTTTAGCCTGCATATATTTATATGGCTAAATAGTTGTCTACCAGAGCACGTTCATCTTATATGTACCATATTCATTTATATGGTTACATAACTCCACTGACCAATCTAAACTTATCGATGTGATATACATCCCTTACCTAAAATGATATTCAAAGATTACTTCAATCTAATGTTCCTAGATCATATATTGAAAGAAAATGTATATTTTTTATTCAACGGTATGTTGTTAAAATTGTAGAAACCCCTAGATTATATATCATTATATCTAATGATTAATAAGTGTTACAAGTGTGATTTTTAAACACGTCTAATCTAAACCATTTCGATTCAATATGTATGGTTCAATTTAATTAACAGATTTCACATATAGTATTTTATTATCTAATACACATAACATAAACGTGCAGGTTGGTACACACTTCCTAACACACACACAAACACACACACACACACACACACACACACACACACACACACACACACACATATATATATATATATATATATATATATATATATATATATATATATATATATATATATATATATGGGATTAAGAGAGAAAGATTCCCCCATGCCCGGTAGAGGCTGGACACCCATGATCTATGGTCATTCATTTGTTACTCGTGTGGGTAACTAAAGTTAGTTACCCATGCATCTATTTTGTAATTGGAAGGAACATATTTATAATGAGGCAACAAATATTGTAATGAGATAACAAAAACTGTGATGAGATAACCAAAATTGTAATTGAAAGACTCATTTTGTAATACATCATAAATTGTCTAGTGTTTTATCATAAATATCATTTTTTCTATTTTTAGAGAGATAATAAAAAATTTGATCGACTCATTATAATTATGCATCTTCCAGTTACAAAATATATCCACAGGTAACAAAAGTTATCTACCTGCACGGGTAGTATATATATATATATATATATATATATATATATATATATAACACTGTGTGTGTGGACATATATTTGTTTCCTCAGTTAGGTAACATACTTTATTTGCCTATAGATCCAGTTTCACAATATGAAGGCATCAAACTGTAATGAGACAGTCATATCTTAATATGAAGTCTCGTTATGTAAACACATCATCAATTTTAAATTATGTTTGTTGAAAACAATGAAAATGACATTTCTGAAAGAAATAAATATTTACCATGAGTTGTAACTAGGTGTGAAATTTTTTACGAGTATTAAAATTATAATCAGAATACTCAAATTGGAACTAGAACCGTTGGGTAACTAATTTATGTTACCCCACTGGGAAACAAATGCATACTTTATATATATATATATATATATATATATATATATATATAAGAATTATATATATACATATATATATATGTATGTATATATATTATATGTATAAGTATATGTACATATATATGCATATACATATACATATACATATACATTCATCTATTTACATATATATATAGAAAGAGAGAGAGAGAGAGTCAGGCTAGTGTACACTCGAGTGTACCGGTGGCACCGTACACCTCAGTCATTTTTGAAGATGCAATAAATTTTTAAAAAATCTAAACCATTGATCTTCTTAATTATCATAAGAACATACTATATAATAAATTTTAGCTCATTTGGACACTTATAGGTCGTGCATCTACAGGAGGCAAAAATCATGTATTTCAAATTAGTTTTGTGCGTTGATTTTGTTGTCCTTAGATGAGTGACTTACACTCATCCAAATGAGTTCAAATTTTGTATGTGACCTATTATTATTGTAACCATGAAGATTAATGGATTATATTTTGGAAAAATATGGTCTAGATAGTCAAACACCATTGGGGTGTACGGCGTGATTTGTACACTCGAGTGTATTCTAGCCTGACTCTCTCTCTCTCTCTCTCTCTCTCTCTCTCTCTCTCTATATATATATATATATATATATATGTATATATATATATATATATATATATATATATATATATATATATATATATGTATATATATGGGTTAGGAAGTGTATATCAACCAATACATGTAATTTATGTGTATCGTCCATTAAAATAGCATATATAGAATTCATTAATCAAATCCAACCATACGGATTGGGAAGTGCAATAGAGCCTTTGGTTGGCAAAATAGATAGTCCATCGGTTGGCAGACGTTGTACTACCATATGAAGATATGAGCAGAGTTACCATTAAAAGACTGGGTAGACACTCCTTCCCTTGTTGTGTAGAGGAACACCATCGATTCATGAATGCAAAGCAATTCCTTCAGAAGGCAAGCATGAGTATCATCGTAAAGAGGTGGGGGACATTAGAAGGCAATGCAGGGAAACCATCAGAAGGTGGAAATTGATGAGCTGGTAGATGCAAGTGTAAACATATGGTTTCGTAGAGGATGCCCACCCATATTTGTATATGTTTGTTTATATTCTTATATACATGTGTGTTCAATATACAGAAATGTATACATAGTTCAAACATGATATTCTTATATACATGTGTGTTCAAACACCATTGGGGTGTACGGCATGATCTGTACACTCGAGTGTATTCTAGCCTGACTCTCTCTCTCTCTCTCTCTCTCTCTCTCTCTCTCTCTCTATATATATATATATATATATATATATATATATATATATATATATATATAGGTTAGGAAGTATATATCAACCAATACATGTAACTTATGTGTATCATCCATTAAAATAACATATATAGAATTCATTAATCAAATCCAACCATACGGATTGGGAAGTGCAATAGAGCCTTTGGTTGGAAAAATAGATAGTCCATCGGTTGGCAGACGTTGTACTACCATATGAAGATATGAGCAGAGTTACCACTAAAAGACTGGGTAGACACTCCTTCCATTTTTTTGTAGAGGAACACCATCGATTAATGAATGCAAAGCAATTCCTTCAGAAGGCAAGCATGAGTATCATCGTAAAGAGGTGGGGGCATTAGAAGCCATGCAGGGAAACCATCAGAAGGTGGAAATTTATGAGCTGGTGGTGCAAGTGTAAACATATGGTTTCGCAGAGGTTGCCCACCCATATTTGTATATGTTTGTTTATATTCTTATATACATGTGTGTTCAATATACAGAAATGTATACATATTTCGAACATGATATTCTTATGTACATGTGTGTTCAAACACCATTGGGGTGTACGGCGTGATCTGTACACTCGAGTGTATTCTAGCCTGACTCTCTCTCTCTCTCTCTCTCTCTCTCTCTATATATATATATATATATATATATATATATATATATATATATATATATGGGTTCAGAAGTGCATATCAACCAATACATGTAACTTTTGTGTATCGTCCATTAAAATAACATATATATAATTCATTAATCAAATCCAACCATACAGATTGGGAAGTGCAATAGAGCCTTTGGTTGGCAAAATAGATAGTCCATCAGTTGGCAGACGTTGTACTACCATATGAAGATATGAGCAGAGTTACCATTAAAATACTGGGTAGAGACTCCTTCCATTGTTGTGTAGAGGAACACCATCGATTCATGAATGCAAAGCAATTCCTTCGGAAGGCAAGCATGAGTATCATCGTAAAGAGGTGGGGGGCATGAGTAGGCAATGCAGGGAAACCATCAGATGGTGGAAATTGATGAGCTGGTAGATGCAAGTGTAAACATATGGTTTTGCAGAGGATGCCCACCCATATTTGTATATGTTTGTTTATATTCTTATATACATGTGTGTTCAATATACATAAATGTATACATAGTTCAAACATGATATTCTTATATACATGTGTGTTCAAACACCATTGGGGTGTACGGTGTGATTTGTACACTCGAGTGTATTCTAGCCTGACTATATATATATATATATATATATATATATATATATATATATATATATATATATATATATATATATGTATATATATATGGGTTAGGAAGTGTATATCAACCAATACATGTAACTTATGTGTATCGTCCATTAAAATAACATATATAGAATTCATTAATCAAATCCAACCATACGGATTGGGAAGTGCAATAGAGCCTTTGGTTGACAAAATAGATAGTCCATCAGTTGGCACACGTTGTCCTACCATATGAAGATATGAGTAGAGTTACCATTAAAAGACTGGGTAGACACTCCTTCCATTGTTGTGTAGAGGAACACCATCGATTCATGAATGCAAAGCAATTCCTTCGGAAGGCAAGCATGAGTATCATCATAAAGAGGTGGGAGGGGCATTAGAAGGCAATGTAGGGAAACCATCAGAAGGTGGAAATTGATGAGTTGGTAGATGCAAATATAAACATATGGTTTCGTAGAGGATGCCCACCCATATTTGTATATGCTTGTTTATATTCTTATATACATGTGTGTTCAATATACAGAAATGTATACATAGTTCAAACATTATATTCTTATATACATGTGTGTTCAAACACCATTGGGGTGTACGGCATGATCTGTACACTCGAGTGTATTCTAGCCTGACTCTCTCTCTCTCTCTCTCTCTCTATATATATATATATATATATATATATATATATATATATACATATATATATGGGTTAAGAAGTGTATATCAACCAATACATGTAACTTATGTGTATCGTCCATTAAAATAACATATATATAATTCATTAATCAAATCCAACCATACAGATTGGGAAGTGCAATAGAGCCTTTGGTTGGCAAAATAGATAGTCCATCGGTTGGAAGACGTTGTACTACCATATGAAGATATGAGCAGAGTTACCATTAAAACACTGGGTAAACACTCCTTCCATTGTTGTGTAGAGGAACACCATCGATTCATGAATGCAAAGCAATTCCTTCAGAAGGCAAGCATGAGTATCATCGTAAAGAGGTGGGGGGCATTAGAAGGCAATGCAGGGAAACCATCAAAAGGTGGAAATTGATGAGCTGGTAGATGCAAGTGTAAACATATGGTTTCACAGAGGATGCCCACCCATATTTTTATATGTTTTTTTATATTATTATATACATGTGTGTTCAATATATAGAAATGTATACATAGTTCGAACATGATATTCTTATATACATGTGTGTTCAAACAACATTAGGGAGTAAGGCGTGATCTGTACACTCGAGTGTATTCTAACCTGACTCTCTCTCTCTCTCTCTCTATATATATATATATATATATGCTATTTTTTATTGCCCGCACGGGTACTGTAGCGGGGCTACCCGTCTCTTTGGCGCGGTGGCATTTTACATAAATACTACCAATTGTTGTACGCATCAGCCGCCGACCCCGCCGTTGCGGCATCCTTCTCTTCGAGTATTGCCGCCGACCCCGCCGTTGTGGCATCCTTCTCATCGAGCATTGCGATGGTCAGGTCTGTCAACACTCTGTGCGCGCGTCTTAACTGGCCGTCTCTGAGAAACGCAGCACCGGAAGAACTGGTAGACATCTGTTGAGTTCAATAATACCAGCGTACCTCCCAAATCTGTCTCTGGAATCTGCAGTCCTGGCTCCGTCTATCTCCGACCTCCGCCTATCTCCGACATCCACCTATCTCTAACTCGATAATCTCTCTAATAAGAAGGGTTCTAAATCCCAACAGGTCACTTACGATCTTCATCACAAATCCATCTTCCACGCCTTTCCAATCTATGACTATCCTTGGAGGTAATCACATTCATTGAACATCCGGTAGTGTGGATGTGGTCAGATGTGACAAGGTGCTTGAGTTTGTGGATGTATCCGGCAATTGACTAGTAGGCTCCATCACGAAATGCCTTATTGGCAGGATAGGGGTAAAAGTATTCGAAGCCGGAAACTGCCGTGCTCCTCCAGCAGCTGACCAGCAACGCAACCCACATTGAAGAAGTAGGTGTGTTTTTGAATTATGGTTTACAACCTGAATAGCAAATTCTGTGTTGAGCAGTTGATTATCTGCTAAGTATAATCCCTTCTATTTCCCTTCTTTTTGTGCTATATGTTTTTAAATGAAGTTTTTTAGTATTTTTCATTGTATATGTATCTGTCTATTTAGTAGTAACACAGTCGTACTACATGTTTTATTTTGTAGTTACTTTTATATGATCTATTTGTTGTAGTTATTTTTCGTATTGTATTAGTCACTTTTATATTTATATAGTTATTGTTTTGTTTATAGAGTTACTTTTCGATCTCTGCAATGGATGCTAGTCTTGATACTGATGTTGCTAATGCCATTATTGACATTGACGACAATAATGTTCATTCTTCTTCATCTGTTGCTACTGATACTGTGTCCTCAGTTGATGTCCCTAGAATTGGATTACAATTTGGAAGTTTAGATGATGGCATATCGTTTTACTATAGGTATGCTGGTTTGATTGGGTTTAATGTTAGGAAAGATGATAATCATTATGAACGAGGTACTAAGATCTTACTTGCTAAAGATTTGGTATGTGATAAGCAAGGTCAGAGTAGTTGTTCTAAGAGATCCAAATGTCTTCTTAGTCCTGTGTGTGACAATATTGGTGATTTGCATGAGAATTTATCTAAGAAGCACAAGCGTTATGTGAAAAGGTGTGGTTGTAAAGCAATGATCCGATTTACATTAGATAAGTCTTTATCTGTATGGTTTGTTACTGCTTTTGTTGATGAACACAATCATGATCTTGTCGATGATTCTCACTTGCGGTACTTGAAGTGTAATTCATCTCTTGACCAAACTCAAAAAGAGATGATTTCTTCTATGAGTCAAGCAAATATACCTTTCTCCAGACAACTTGCATTGATAGCAACAAAGTCTGGTGGTTATGAAAACTTGACATTTACAAGTAGACAAGCTCATGGACATCTCAGTAGCAAGAGGAAGGAGTCATCTTTATATGATGTGGACATGGTTTTGGATCGTTTTGCAAGCTTGAAGGTTTTAGATTCTAAATTCTGTTACTCTTATCAAAATGATTCTGATGGCTGCTTGACACATTTGTTTTGGTCTAATCCGGTTTCTGTTGATGACTGTGCATTATTTGGAGATGTTATTGTATTTGACACCACTTACCGTACCAACAAGTATTCCATAGTTTTTGGAATGTTTGGTGGTGTGGATCACCATCACAAGACGGTGTTGTTTGCTTCAGCTCTGTTGGTTGATGAGAAGTATGACTCTTTTCTGTGGGTTTTCAAGCAATACTTACTTTGTTTTGGCAAAGAGTCGGTTTCCATTATAACTAACCAAGACCCAGCTATGAATGTTGCTATCATTACTATTTTTCCAAACTGTAAGCATCGTTTCTGCAGCTGGCACATCCTACAAAAGCTTCCATCTAAGCTTGGCGGTGTTCCAAACAAGGATCGGATTATTAGCTCTTTGAATGATTGTGTATGGAATACAGACGATACAGACACATTTGAAGAGAGGTGGAATTCTGTAGTTGAAGAGAATGACCTATTATATATTAGTTGGCTTTCTGATATGTATGCTATGCGGTGGGATTGGGTTCCATGTTTTATGCAGGATTCTTTCTTTGCTGGTATGAGGACAACACAAAGAAGTGAGAGCTTGAATGCTTTCATTTGAAGTCATGTCAACAGTAGGAAAACGCTTTTTGAACTTGTATGTTTCTTAGAGACTGCCTACTCTCATGTGCGGGAGATTGAAAATTTCAAAGATTTTGATGATGATTATAGCAATCTTCCTTTGTCATCAGTATGGCCTTTGGAGGAGCAAATGAGAGGTATATACACCAAGGCAATTTTTAAAATCTTTCAAGCTGAAGTTCATTAAAGTATGGTATATAATGTAAAAGAAACTTCTGATGATGTTGAGTTTGAGGTATATCGTCTTGGTGGTTCTTGTTCTCCTCATCTTTTGAAGAAAGACTCATCCACTGGTATGATATCATGCAATTGTTTCATGTTAGAATTCAAAGGAATTCCATGTAGACACATACTTGCTTATCTAAAGAGTCGTGATTTTTGCACTCTTCCTGAGCCATATATACTGAAGAGGTGGACTAAAGGATATAAAGATCATCCTTTGATTTTCGGAAAATCGTCTATCATGCAGCTATCCACTAGGAAGAGACTGCAGTTGGTATCTGCTTGCAATTCAATTGTTAATATAGCGTGTAGGAACAACTCTATAGATATGTGTCTTGAAAAACTCATTGCTTTGCGAAAGGAGTTGTTGGAATTAGATGTTGATGATGTTGGTGTAACTGGTTCGAATACAGCTTCTTCTTCTGTTGTCAAGGTCCATATTCCCAGTGTTTGTAAAACTAAAGGTAGACCTAGATCTACTGATGTGCGGTTTAAATCTAGAGTTGAAATTTCTCAATCTAAAACGAGAACGTGTAAGAATTGTTTACAATATGGTGTTAACCATGACAGCAGAAACTGCCCATTAAAGAAATAGGTGTGTGTTTGAATTCAGCTTCTGTGGTCTGTTGTGGGTCGTATGGCTTACTGAAGTTGCGGATTTGATGCTACTGTTGCTGTGGTCTGTTGTGGTCTTCATGTTGTGCTTCCTGAAGCTGTGAATTTTCTACTACTGCTAACAATGTTGTTATTGAAGTTGATTTATTCACTAGTTTTACTATAATGGTATCCAATTGTTTAGTGTGTGAGTCATGTTAAATTCTGATGTAATTGTAATGGCCAAGATGTACTGTGTGACAGTTGTAATTGATATTTTATTATAATGGTATCCAATTGTTTAGTGGGTGAGACATGTCAAATTCTGATGTAATTGTAATGGCCAAGATGTACTGTGTAGCTTCAATTGTATCCGATTTAAATCTTTTATAAAGATCATCCAAAATTTTTTTGTTGTGTGATATGTTTTTCCATTTTATGTTATATATGTATTTCTTAATTATTCTCATATTTCCTTTATATTAGCATCATACTTCTTAATTAGTCTCATATAAAAATTTATTTGTTGTGTGATATGTTATTCCTAAATCAATAACTTACTTGTATTTTCAAAGGTTACTTTTTGCACCTCAGAGTTACTATTTCTATCTAAATCAAACGTTTTGTGTGCACCAGTTACGTTTTGTGTGCACCAGTTACTTCCCCGATTCTGATGTAATTGAATTACTTTATAAATAGAAATATGAATCTTTATTATCTTCATCCTTGATAATACCACGACCGCACTGAAGAACGGGCATATCTGGGAGATTTGATGTGTAGCAGTTACTCTTTGAACCACAGAGTTACTTTCATGTCGATATAGTTACTTGTTAGTTTATCTAGTTACTCTTCTTGGTTCAAAGTTACTGTTTGATCTGTAGCAGTTACTCTTTGAACCACAGAGTTACTTTCATGTCGATATAGTTACTTGTTAGTTCATCTAGGTACTCTTCTTGGTTCAAAGTTATTGTTTGATCTGTAGCAGTTACTCTTTGAACCACATAGTTACTTTCATGTCGATATAGTTACTTGTTAGTTCATCTAGTTACTCTTCTTGGATCAAAGTTACTATTTGATGTGTATCAGTTACTCTTTGAACCACAGAGTTACTTTCATGTCGATATAGTTACTTTTTAGTTCTTCTAGTTACTTTTCTTGAATCAAAGTTATTGTTTGATGTGTAGCAGTTACTTTTTGAACCAGAGAGTTACTGATGTACAATAACTGATAGTGTCCAAATGCCAAACACAACATAACAACAACAACTAGCTAAAGTTATATGAACATTCAACTAATATCAAACTGATAGTGTCCAAATGCCAAACACAAAGCAACAAAACATAACTATATACCCACAGAACTGATGAACCCATATGTTCAAATGTCAAACAAAAAGTAACAAACCATAATCATAAACAGCTGATCTGCCTTCTGCGAAGGTTACTTTTTGAACCTCAAAGTTACTATTCTTTCATGCATTCAGACTTGGCACACCATCTTCTGATTTTTCTTCATTCTGCTTATCACCTGCTCTTTCTTTGGTGTCTTCTTGATCTCTAGTGCAATGGGTCAGCACCAGCAAACCTGTTTATAGCAGGAACAGCCAGTCAAAACCAAAAAACACTTGAGAATCAGGATCAAATCAGACAATATATAGCTCTGTGAAGTAAAAATCTCTAGGAGGGGTAGACTACGTAGGTAGTGATGGGGAAGATTATTGACCAAAAGGCAAGGAGAAAAGGGCGGCGGTGCATACCTATTTATGATAGGAAGGCTGGACAGAAAAAGAAGCAGTGTCTTCTGCAGATGTTGAGGTGTCCGTTGTTGTAGATGAGTCAACCTGAACGGGATTTATAGCTGATCCCGACTGTGCTTTGTATTTGTCCCTAATAAAGAGTTGATCTGTAGAGTCGTCCGATCCAGAGAATACTTCATCACCAGGCATTCTGAAGAGCGGAATAAGGTCAGTTGGTGTTTCTAAGAACTGATCTGTGATCCATGCAGTAATAGTCGGGTGATTAGTTGGCTTGAGGAAGATGATCCAACCTTTGCGAATATTGAGCTGTGCGATCATCCTTTTCCAGCCCTTAGCAGTTGAAAGTGATCCATTTTTATTCTGCATAAGGGTTATCTGGAATGTCTAGTTTCCGACATGGAAGGTGGTCTTGCCTGGTTTGATGTGAAAATGGAGATGGTTCCATTCTATAGGAAGTTGAATGGATTCCATTGTCTTGTCGTCAATGGTGTAGTTGATGGGCTGGATGAACGGCTCCATGGTAGGCTGTGAAGAAGGTAGGTTGTTCGTGTTGGTGCTGCAAAGATGGGCAGCAGTGCTCTGTGTTGTTGGTGCTACAAAGATGGGCAGTAGTGCTCTGTGTTGTTGGTTTTGCAAAGATGGGCAGCAGTGCTCTGTGCTGTTGGTGTTGCAAAGATGGCAGCAGTCTGTGAAGAAGGTAGGTTGTTCGGAAGTGAGTGAAAGGGTGAGATGAGAGCACTAGATGAAAGGGCGAAATGAGAGCTCTTGGTGAAAGGGCGAAATGAGGGTAGCAGTCATCTGTGTTTTTGGTGTTGCAAAGAT
The DNA here is from genome assembly GCA_963693085.1 of Alisma plantago-aquatica. Lineage (NCBI taxonomy): Eukaryota > Viridiplantae > Streptophyta > Magnoliopsida > Alismatales > Alismataceae > Alisma > Alisma plantago-aquatica. The sequence goes on along the minus strand of OY856411.1, from coordinate 1,067,468,690 downwards.
GCACACTAGAGTCTGCAGACATTCTACTATTTTTGATAAGTTACAGATTTTTGAAGGTTACTTTTCTTGGTGTTGCAACGATGCACAGTAGAGTTTGCAGACATTCTACTGTTTTTTATAAGTTACAGATTTTCGAAGGTTACTTTTCTTGGTGTTTACATAGTTACTTTTTCATTTGTTGAGTTACTTTCCCGATTCAATAAGTTATGTTATACATCGCACAAGTTACTTTCTTGCTGGATGAGTTACTTTCCTGATTTAATAAGTTACGTTATACATCGCTCAAGTTACCTTTTTGCTGGATGAGTTACTTTCCTGATTCAATAAGTTACGTTATACATCACACATGTTACTTCTTTGTCAAACGAGTTACTTTTTCATCCAGAGAGTTACTTTCATGTCGATATAGTTAGTTGTTAGTTCATCGAGTTAGTTTCCTTCTCAGGTAGTTACTTTTTGTTTTACATATTTACTTTTCAGTTACTTTTTTGCTGGACGAGTTACTTTCCCGATTCAATAAGTTACGTTATACATCACACATGTTACTTCTTTGTCAAACGAGTTACTTTTTCATCCAGAAAGTTACTTTCATGTCGATATAGTTAGTTGTTAGTTCATCGAGTTAGTTTCCTTCTCGGGTAGTTACTTTTTGTTTTACATATTTACTTTTCAGTTACTTTTTTTCTGGATGAGTTACTTTCCCGATTCAATAAGTTACGTTATACATCACACAGTACTTCTTTGTTAAACGAGTTACTTTTTGATCCAATAAGTTACGTTATACATCACAGAAGTTAATTTTTTGTTAAACGGGTTACTTTTTGATCCAGAGAGTTACTTTCATGTCGATATAGTTACTTGTTAGTTCATCTAGTTACTTTTCTTAGATCAAAGTTACTTTTCAGGATACATATTTACTTTTCAGTTCGGAAGAGAGTTACTACACTCATGCAATGAGCACTTGCTGATCACACTAATTATCATTAAAACAACAACAACTAGCTAAAGTTATAAGAACATTCAACTAAGATCAAACTGATAGGTCCAAATGCCAAACACAAAGCAACAAAACATAACCATATACCCACAGAACTGATGTACTATAACTTTACAGAGTTTACTTCAGATTATGTAACATAAGCCTTGCATTCAGAATTGGCAGCAAACCATAACCATATACACATATAACTGATGAACTCGTAGGTTCAAATGTCAAACAAAAAGTAACAAAACATAACCATAACCATATACATATAGTACTGGTTGCAGAGTTTACTTCAGTTTCTGTAACATACACTTCTCATTGTGATACTACATTGTTTATCTAAGAGTTCTTTTTAATCTGACATAAGCCAAGCATTCAGACTTGGCACAACATCTTCTGATTTTTCTTTATTATGCTTGTCACCTGCTCCTTCTTTGGTCTCTTGTTGATCTCTAGTATGTTCTTCAACTGGCTGCAGTCTCCCCTTCTTCATCATTGTTTGGAAGATCTCTGCCCTTATTACAGGGATGTCTTTGCTCATGAAGTTCATTTCCTTTCCATTCACTAAGCATTCCAGATACTTCATAACACAGACTCCACAGTCAACATCATCATCTTCTTGCTGGGGGCAATCAGGGTACTGTATTGGCCATTGAGACAGTTGACTTCCACGCTCAGGCACCCCCCTGAAGAATTCATGAACGAACCCCACTTGCATGCACAACAAAACATTCATAAGTATAATGTAACATATACTAGTTCATTCAACTGTTTTCTAACAGTTTTTCTTTTTTGTTCCTTACCCATCTATTCACTTCTCTCTCATATTTTGAACTTCCTGACATTGAATTATAAGACATGTGCACCCCATCCCTAAAACTTGCTTCAAGCAAATGACAGTGATTGTCGTTGTTAAGTATTGTAAACACGGAGTCCATTGTCATGAATTCCTTGTCAGGTACATTGAAGAGTGGTGACAGCATATCAATCTCTTTGATTGTTATCTCATCCACCATCATGTTTAGCTTTTACTGTAAAAACAATATTGTGAATTACTTTTCTACAACCTTTAGTGGCCTTGTTGTGATAAATGTAATCTATTGTGATAGTCTGTTTATCTTACCGGAACATAAGTGCTTAAGCAATGCCATGAAAGCAGTCCCTTCTTCCTCTTTCTGCTTGTTGTCTCTTTCAACATTTGTACAAAGCAATCCATTATCTGAAAATGCACAAGCATCAATTAGCAATCTATAATTTCGTAATAAATGTTTAATATTCCATTTCTTACAGGTGACTGCATCATCTTATCCTTAAACAGCAGTGCTGATAAGTCCTTTCCTGTGCACCATGCATCCTTTCCAAAAATCCATTCTCTTCTTGACCTGTGCATTTTTATTTTTTTTTCAAAAGAATTCATACTGAAGATGTGAGACAGAAATTTATGGATTGATCAAGTAATACATAATAAACATGTGACTGATAGAACTTTAAAAAGTATCTACTTACACTTCATCAATGTTGTCAATAAATTCTTTGACGTCCTCTTTCATCTCCTTTGGTCTAAAGTGCTCGAATCCTATGAATGTCGAATTCTTTTTCTATTTTTGAAGTACAAATTTTGGTAAGTAGTCTATGTAAAAGACATATTTTATTGCAGTTACTCTACTGTTTAGTCCATAATATTGCTTTACATTCCATAATATTACTCTATCATTATTACAGTTACTTTTTATATTAACATAGTTACTTTATGGATGACATATTTTACTTTTCAGATCAGACAGTTGCTTCATTGATGGAACGAGCACCATTACAAAACAAATTTTAACTGTGCATGCCTTCTTATCTTGATATTTTCGTCTATGCTCCCAATGCCCGTCTGCATCTTCCCCTTCCTCTTTCTCAACATTTTAGTTATTTTCATCTCAACTTCACCAAAATTTATCTCCTTCTCATTCACTCCAACTTCATTGTCTATATCCATCATTATGCTTTCCATTACATCTTCTGTGAGGTCTTTTTTATCTGCTAGTTGTTCTTTTTCTTCTATGTTTTTTTCTTCAGCTGGATCTTCTTTAGCTGGATCTTTTTCCATTTCATCTTGTGCTGGTTCTTTGGTTTCTTCAGATGGAACTTCTTCTACATTCTTTGAATCTTGTGGTACATTTTCTGTCATTTTCTCCACTAATTTTCTCCTTAGTTGAAGCTTGCTCAATCTTGGTCTTTCTTGTGTAGGTCCATGTTGGTCCATTTCCAACAACTTTTTCTTCAGATCATGCGTCCTATGTCTTATTACACTTAAATCACCTGAATGCCCACTTTCATTCTCAATGAAATTGGTAGTTGGTGTAGCTGCAGATTGTGAATGCTTGTAATTGTCAGCTTGGATCCTTAGAAATCTATTTTCAGCTTCAACTTCCTCTAGTCTTCTCTTCAACTGCTCGTTTTCTTCTCTTAGAGCAGTAAAAGCTTCTAGTGCAATTCTGTTGCATGTTTCCTTCTGTAGTCTCAGCTCGTCCTCAAGAATCAATACTCTATTCTCCAAGCTTCTTGAGACTTCTCTTCTTGTGTTATATGATGTAAGTATCTTCTTACTAACTACCTTGCTCTTGGCTATATTTGCTACGAGATAATAAGACAAATCTTTCACTGGCTTTGCAGCTTCCCAATCATCATTGTCATCCTTCTTCAACACTGAAGAAACCTGTGCACAAAAGTTATCAATTTATTATAAAGCTTTTATATTATTTGGCATATTTATTTTCACTTTACCCACACTGATTCTTACATTGTCATTGTCCAAACTTTTAAAATCCTTCACCATCTTAACAGGAGTTGCCCATCTTTTTATTCGTGGTTTTACCTCAAAGAATGTAGGCTCTGCTATCCCTGTTAACTCATAAGCCCAGACCTGTGTTGACAAGAAAAGTATAAATCAATGTTTTAAATGTTCATATATGGTTGTTTAATGTAACCAAAGTAACTATGAAATGTGTCACTTACACACAAGCACATTACACATCCAGTTGTGTAGAGTGTTCTTTTGCTTGTTTCCCCTCTTCTTCTCATCCTTATATTCTCACTTAAAACTTTCATTTTCTTGAATATGCTTCTGTGCACTAACTTTGCCCAGTTTAACTGCCCTGTAGCAGTTACATCATCCAAATAATGTAGAAGGTAAATGGGGGCACAATAGCTAGTGTCCGGAAAAAAGAATGTTGTTAACAAGTGCAACATCCATGCACGACACATATTTTGGTAGTTTTCTTCAGAGTCGTTATTTGCAAATTCCTGTCAGAGTTTACTCAATTCTCCTTGTGTAACACATCCTTCTCTTTTATTTTCTTACTACTTTCACCAACTGTATCTTTTCCTCTTGTTGCATTAGCAAAATCCTCCCATATTTTTCTTACAATATGTGATTGCTTTCGTGGAACTATATCCATACCTTTACTAGGCAAACTTAGTATCACTCCTACATCGTCTACAGTCATCCTCGCCTCAAAACCTGGTGCTAACATGAACTTGTCGTCTTCAACATATCTCTCTATCAGATCTTCTAAAAGAGTTACATCTACAGTAAGACGAGGCATGGCTATCAGATTTGCAAATGCGGTTGAATTCATCATCCTCATTTGATCAGTGCTTTACAACATGTTGTTTTGTATGCTGTTGTAACTTTTTATGTAGCATCTATGGAAAAGCTTTCTTGTACCCGCATCTATATGAAAAAGTTTGTGTTAATTTGTCTAGTTACTTTTTAGATTTCAGTGTTACTTTTTCAGTTCAACATGTCATTTTCTATCTGTCACATTTACTCTTGTTTTCAGGTAGTTACTTTTTAACTTTCAGAGTTACTATTCATTTTTCAGAGTTACATAGTACAGTATCACATTTGCAAATGTGGTTTACCTTTCTTGGATCAAAGTTACTGTTTGATGTATAACAATTACTTTTTGATCCAGAGAGTTACTTTCATGTCGATATAGTTACTAGTTGGTTCATCTAGTTACTTTTCTTGGATCAAAGTTACTTTCCAGTTACTTTAGTTATGTTTCTTGGATCAAAGTTACTTTTTGATCCAGAGAGTTACTTTGATGTCGATATAGTTACTTGTTGGTTCATCTATTTACTTTTCTTGGATCAAAGTTACTTTTCAATTACTTTAGTTACATTTCTTGGATCAAAGTTACTGTTTGATGTATAACAGTTATTTTTTGATCCAGAGAGTTACTTTCATGTCGATATAGTTACTTGTTGGTTCATCTAATTACTTTTCTTGGATCAAAGTTACTTTTCAGGATAATTACTGTGATCAAAGTTACTCTATTGTCAGCATTGTTACTCTTTAGTCCAGCAAGTTACACATTCGTATATAAGTGTAAAAATAATCAATATTACCTTCTTCTGCAATTTTTGCTTTTCCTTTTTGCTTGGTTTTTTGTTCCAAAGTCTTATTCTGGTTTCTTTTGCGATCTTCTGCTTCATCCTGTTCAACTTCTTCAGCATCTTCTGTTTCTTGCTCTTCAGTCTCTTCATGCACTACAACCAATTGTTTCTCAGTAACGTCATCGACTTGTTTCTCCCCTAATTCATTTTCAGTTTCTGGCTCTTCAATCTCTTCATGCACTACATCCAATTGTTTCTCAGTAACCTCATCGGTTGGTTTCTCCCCTGATGTGTTGTCATCTCCAGCAGTCTTCTGGAGAGTGTCAGTTTTCTCAACGTTGTATTTATTCTTCTTAACTTTCTTTTCTTTTCTCGGCTCTTCAATACTCTTGTCCGTTTCATCTCCTTGCAGTATGGTTGCAGCTACCTCTTCTACCATGTTGTCCACATCTTCATAGTGCTTGCTCAACAAATCTTCACTATCCGTTATTTTTGTACTTCCCTTTCCTATCGCCTTCTTTGCTTTTACGTTTGTTTTCCCCATTTTGATCTCAGCGTCAGAGACTGGAAAATGCAGTTCCGGCAGAAACTGGGGTGAATGTTGCAGCGGAGAAGAACGCCACACACAGCAGCGCAAGTACAGACCAGAGGCCGAAGAATTCGGCAGTTGGGGTTGGGGAGTGGAGACCAAAGTGGATGAATTCAGGAGTTCTGGAGCGGGAAGACGACGGATTTAGGGATTCTCGGGCGGAGAATGAGTCGTGAATGTGCTTCTTCTGTAAGTCGCGCACCCTTACTTTTTTTTGGATTATTTACAATACATGCCACCGCGTTTTCTGAAACGGGTAGCCCCGCTACAGTACCCGCGCGGGCAATGAAAACGGACTCATATATATATATATATATATATATATATATATATATATATATATATATATATATATATATATATATATATATATATATATATGGGTTAAGAACTGTATATCAACCAATACATGTAACTTATGTGTATCGTCCATTAAAATAACATATATAGAATTCATTAATCAAATCCAACCATACGGATTGGGAAGTGCAATATAGCCTTTAGTTGGCAAAATAGATAGTCCATCGGTTGGCAGACGTTGTACTACCATATGAAGATATGAGCAGAGTTACCATTAAAAGACTGGGTAGACACTCCTTCCATTGTTGTGTAGAGGAACACCATCGATTCATGAATGCAAAACAATTCCTTCGGAAGGCAAGCATGAGTATCATCGTAAAGAGGTGGGGGGGGCATTAGAAGGCAATGCAGGGAAACCATCAGAAGGTGGAAATTGATGAGCTGGTAGATGCAAGTGTAAACATATGGTTTCGCAGAGGATGCCCACCCATATTTGTATATGTTTGTTTATATTCTTATATACATGTGTGTTCAATATACAGAAATGTATACATAGTTCAAACATGATATTCATATTGCACATTTAATCCCAATATATAGAGTATTAGGTGGATCAGCTGGACTGTATGAAACGGTAAGATGTGAGCCAACTATTTCAGAAATTTTGGGGAAAAAGTGTGCCTTTTACGTTTTATACATGTTTAATAAGTGAATTATGAATTAAGTTGGTAAAATTCAGGTTATGTTTCATTCGTCCAGGAAATTATAAGCCAATTATACGTGCATTTTTCAGTAATTCATCGGATTATGTAACAAAGCACGTGACACACCATTCTAAAAGAGAAGTTGGAGCTCGCCTCTGGAGAATGTTGTTTAGTAATATCCATGTTTGAGGGAGGTTAGTTTGAACTGTATGCATTACTGGACGAACGAGTGGGAAAAGGCGTAGACAAATTGCATATATTTGTTTTCTACATATAAAATATTACCAGTCGACCAGCCACCTACCTCTTTACTATATCCAATGATCTGTAATAGACGTTTGCACCAAACTTTCTCTAATTTGTCATGCAGATTCGACGTCAATCTGAAGCCTCATCAAGGAGTAGTTTGTCTGGTGCGTAACTGCCGTCGTCAACAAGGTGGCTGTGGATTCTAGCGCATGAGGAGGGAAAGTTGGAAACGGTTGCGTAAGAAGCTGCTTTGTGCTTTCCCCTGCGTTTTGGTTAATTTTTGGTGTCATCGTCAGTTGTAAGCATCAAAACCAGCTGGGAGGCGGAAAGAAGTGAGGACAGTTGTAGTGGCTGCTCACTCACTCAGTGTTAATGCCGCATACGCGGCTAATGGCAGCTGACGATGACGGCCGTCCCTCTGCGGCGGTCCTTATCCAGTATACAGCACCACCCTGTCTGGGCTAGGGCGGGAGCTGGTGGGGTGCGGATTTGCTGGTCCGCCCTTGGGAAAGGAGCACGCTGCTCCTAGCGTAACCGGAAGCCGCGTGTACTGCCGAATCTCTCGCAGTGGCTCTCTACCGGACAGGCAAATAACAGGTTTATTTTGGAAAATTTATAAACAAGTCCATAGTGTATACTCTGCTATTATTTTACAGCAGCCTACATAGGGTGGCATTAATGTTGGTGTTTACTTTTGTACTTATTATAACATTATATGACATTTTATATGGTTTTATTTAAATTATTTTCAAATAGGCTATGTTAATAATTGACGTTGGTCTACATCGATTGCACATTTGTATGTACATGTAAGTTTGCAAATTGAAAGCAAGCATATATTACTATATCATTCACATGAAGGGAGTGGGAAAGATATATTGGAACTATAATTTTTTATTCTCTATTTATTTTAAGTCACAAAAGGCAGAATAATTTTATAAAAGTCAGACTCAAAACTGATATAGACTTGTAAATTCGTCTGCTAAATTTGGAATATTGACTTTCTACCGACTCAATCGGGGATCGAAATTTTTTACAGTTTGATGTTATGAACAATGTTACAATAAGTTGATTATTTTTATAGAGCTACTTTAATTTCCATATTAAAACATAGTGGACACATACAAAAATGTCAAACACTAGAACTTTTTTAAGACAAATAAATATTTTTTAGAAATATAAATAGGTAGCTAACAATGAGCAAATATGCAACGTTGTATGTCCTAACTTAATCAATGATCATCTAAAAAAAAAAATCATTACAAATGAAAACGAATGGTTTAGATGATGGACTTAATGAGTACTAGGTGAAAAACTATTTCTCATCCTCATGGAGCAACCTGATAATTTTCTTCGGAGAGGTTGTTACTTATTATCGAAATCCTCTATTTATGTTGAAGGTAATCTTTTTTGTACCTAAAATTGAAAAAATATTTTAAAATGTTAGACATTAAATGAAAAATAACTACGGCAGAAGGGAAAAATACTACATCATGTTTAGAAGGTGTGATTACTTGTTGCTCATTTGTATTTGATTCCTTTGGACATATCAACTAAATCCTTGAAGTGGTAGGCACAGTTTGCTCAACTCCCTAAAATATAACATATGACACTATAAAGTCAACAAATATGCAATTGACATATAATATTTTCTCTCACCAGTAATAGTTGCAACATGCTCCCACTATGATAGTTGTATTGTTCAATATTCAATAAATGTCTATGCAAACTTTGAGACACCTATAATTGAATAAAATATCCTCAATTATAATATTTCGATAGTTATGATTGAACTAATTGAAATGAAATAATTGTCATGTACCTGCATTGTCGTCACATCTATTGCTTTGTTTCCTGGTTCTATATGCATTTCAATATTTTCCCAAATTGTTTGGTCCTTAAAAAGTTTTAGGAGAAGACTCTTTATATTTTTAGTTAATTAAAATAATATATGTTTGATAATAAAAGTACTATAGCATAAAAGTAATAATAAAGGAGGTGATGAAGTATACTTGTGTTGTCGATTGAATATTTATTTCTTTATTTTTTAGTTCTTTATTGATTCTAATATTTTGAGTGATTGTGTGGTCCTTCAAAAGTTAAAAGAAATCTTATACTTTCTAACAAAATAAACTAATAGATGTATGAGAATCAAAATTGAAAATTATACCTTCAGAGCACCTCTTCTCTTTTTACCCTTTTCAATGAAACTCCTTTTCCGTTTTCTGCTTCCTTTCTCTCTGTCCCTTCTTTTGAGTTCAACACTAATTGCATTATGTTCCTCATCAAGGACACATTGAATCGAGTTTTGTTTCCTTTAGATCTCATACTTTCTTTATATTTTCTTACCTCTTCTAGAGCTTGTTCAACATGTTTCAAACTGATGTCAAATGTTTCATCAAACTCTGATGCTTCCTCACATAGTTTGATGTAAGCTTGACATAAGATGTTATTGCGTTTTGCAAGTGCAGCCTTTAGAACAATATCAATGTTACTTTCACACCAATCTAGTGGATTACTAACTTTAGCATCCCTGGTCCACCTTTTAAGAATATATTTTGAGGGTATTTCAACAATTTCAAGTTGTTGGAAGACTCGAAACACATGTCGACATAAGATTCCAGCAAACTCAAATTTCTTACAACTACATTCAACTGTGTGATTAACAGCATCTATGCCAACTATATGTTGTCGATCCTTCCCTATCATTTTGACTATGAAAATCTTTATTGGTCCATCATCAACCATTTGTAAAGAATAATTAATAATTTGAACATACTCTTCTTGGACTTTTTCAAATATTTCTGGTGTGTACACTTTCACAATCTGCTTTGAAATATTAGAAGGCAGAAAAATTTGTGGACTAGAATTTTTCATCTGAAAAACAGCTTCCACCTCTCTCTATATCTCCTTTTCTTCATAACACGGTCAAAATGTTCAAAAAACTCCAACAAGTTATAGTGAGGTAATAGATAACGTTTCAGTTTAGAGTTTAGTGACTCATTTCTTTGTGTTGACTTCATATCGGCAGTAAAAAAAATTTTGCAGTACACCATTGCCCATCTGTCTTTATCATCAAAGATTTTTTGCAGCCATTTATTTTCATGAAGATTATAATTTTGTAGCATGTCATCCCAAGAACTTAAGAATGCATCTTCCTTTTCATAATCATACACACATCTACTAAAGTCATGAGAAAATGGTTGCTTTCCATTGATAGTTAATTTAAATTGAGCATTGAGATGTTTGAGAGTATTTTGGTAGACATGCCAAACACAAAGTCGATGATGGCATTGTGGTAGAACCTCCTTTATGGAAGACTCCATGGCCTTATCTTGATCAGATAAAAATTTTTGTGGTCTTTTACCACCCATTGATTGTATAAATGTCTTGAACAACCATGTGAAACTAGAAATAGTTTCATCATACAATAATGTTGAGCCAAAAATTATAGTTTGTCTATGATGATTCACACCAACAAACATACCAAATGGTCGACATTCTACATTCGTTCGAAATATTGTATCAAATCCAATAACATCCCCAAAACTAAAATAATCACTTATGGATCTAGCATCTGCCCAAAAGATATTAATAATTCTATTCTCTTTATCATATTGCATTTCATAAAAGAAGCTAGGATTTTCAGCTTTCTTCTTTTTTAAATAGTCAACTATAGCAACTGCATCACCTTTTTCAATATTCTTTTTACATCTTCCATTTTGATAGTTCTTATAGTCTTTTTCAAGAAAACCAAGATTTTCCAAGACACCGGCTTGTCTACCCATATATTCCATCATTTGTCCAACACGAATTCCAGAAAGGACACCAATATCAGCTTGTGCAGCCTGAGCATCAGAAATTTTTCTTTGAGACATGTGCATATGACGCTCAGGGGTAGAAGCAAGATCGTGGTTGTGATTCAGTTCAAACTTTATGACTTTCCACTTTTCTCCTTGAAGGTGAATGTCTATAAAAGCATTACAACATGTGCATGTTTCTTGTCGATGCTTCTTTACAACAACTCGTCGATGGTCAAAAGACTTAAACCCCTCTTTTGAGCAACACAACCTCCTATAAGTTATTTCATTATTGGCATTTTTGCAACATTTACTTTTACGAATACTGAATCTAACTCCACGAGCATAACGATTATAGAATTCACATACAAATGATTCTGACTCAAATTCCATATCCAGTTCAGGAACCCCAAAATCTAATTTGTGCCTTATTGATTGAGGTGTTCGGTTAGATTGATTGACCATATTATTGATAGATAAATCCACATCTTCAATAGTCACCGATCTAAAGATAAAAATATTTTTTTGAGACACAAAGTGCAATTGAAAAATACATTGGCAGTTAAAGATAAAACAGATCACTTTTAAACTATAATATGGAATAAATAAAACACCGGTATAGTTAAATATACCTTGTATCTAAACTAGTTTGTGATAATATATCATCTTCAAACGCTGGTTGTTCCATACCAAGAGAACTAAGATAGAATTTTTTTGTTCATTAGAACTAAGATGGAATACATAATTCTTAACCACTATACGAAAAAAATCAATAATTTATGATGAAATATAGTATTGTAGAATTTATAACTTTATGATGAAACATAAGTCTCACACTTCATTGTTGGTAAATGTATGATTGTTCTTGGTAAAGAAAGACACTTTTGGAAGTTGATCGTTGTTCAGAATTATTGAGAGTCGTGTTCGATATCTGTGTAGTAAAATTTCTTGTGGATGAATTTTTTTTCTGAAACCATGAGAAAGACTAAGAAACTTAAGATTTGTTCTTACCAATACCTGAAAGAGGACTATAAGATATGCCTGTGTCAATGGCTCCAAATAGAATTAGTCTAATGGAACAAGTCGGCTGCTTGCTCCTTGTTCTTTTGCTTTTCGCTGTCGGCAGAAACCAAAATGATGAAGACGATCACACAAACTATTTGCCTCCCTCTGTAGGCTACGACAAACTGTATTATAGGCTGCTTATTGGGAGCTGAAAGGCCCGCTTGACTTGGAGCCAAAGTAAATAGCAGAGTATACACGATGGACTTGTTTATAAATTTTCCAAAATAAGCGCGTTATTTTCCTGTCCGGTAGAGAGCGACTGCGAGAGATTAGGTAGTACACGCGGCTTCCAGTTACGCTAGGAGCAATGTGCTCCTTTCCCAAGGGCGGACCAGCAAATCCACACCCGAGCTGGTGACAGTGACTCGGGGTCTCGGTAAAAAAAGTGATGATGGCTTTTTTCCCTTTTTGATAAGATTTATGCTATGTGAGCACCATTTTGAAATCTGAAATGAAACCCCACTCATTCTCCAATATATATGAGGGTATAACAAATAAAATATTCTCTACCACATGTTTGAGGGTATAACAAATAAAATATATATTTTATTTGGTATACCCTTAAACATGTGGTGAAGAATGAGTGGGGTTTTGTTATGAGTTCCAAAATGGGTCTTGATAACAGACCTCTTTTGATAATGTCATTTGTCTCCCTCCTATTTGTTTTATTTGTTGTACTCTTAAACATGTGGTGGAGAATGAGTGGGATTCCAAAATGGGTCTTGATAACAGACCTCTTTTGATAATGTCATTTGTCTCCCTCCTAGGGCTTGTTTGGTTTCCCGAGGAGATCTGTTGAGACCTATCAATCGAATGTGAAGTCTATGGACTGTGATCAATCAGCTAGTCTAGCAACTGATCTGAGGACTGTTGAAGAGTTTATGTTGTCTCTGTAGGGAATAATCAAATCTTTTTCGGTACAATATGAAAGTTTATAATTCATCCAAATACGAATGAGATCAGCTCTATCGAGGCGCAAATGTTGCATCAATTCACATCGATAATTTGAAAATAGGAAATCGAAGTGGCTGAGTTGACTTTGGAACCTTATAGTTTGGTTCGAAACAAATACAATTCGCTCATTCGAAAGACAAAGTGTGTGGTTGATGTACATTTTTACATTGTGAACTCATTAAACTACACCCCACTACACCCAACCAAATTAGCCCTAAACAGAGAGCGCCAGACTGGAGATATGATGGCGGCCACGAAAAACGTACTGCGGTCGTTTGCAGCGTGGTTGATCCCTTGAAGCCCACAAGGACAATGAATCCCACAATTACTTAAGTGAGATGTGGAGATGAAAGTCATCATGTATGGGACCCAAAAGATGCCTGCCACGCACACATATAAGGCCATGCCTGGTGGGGCTGCATTTAAACGCTTGAAGTTCCAAGTCATCATAGTTTTCAATTCCAATTGTTTGGTTTTGCGTGCTTATAACACACAACCAGATAAGTAACTTCACAATGATGTTCATTGATGTACAAAAAGTGAAAATGAACCACCCTCTTTTCAGGTGTGGTTAGTTTTCTCACATGTTCGTCACTAGGTTGTTGCAGTGGCACTATTGCCTTATCAACTTCTCTTATTATGTTGTTGCAGTCTAGTGTGCTCATCTCTGTCAGTAGGCTCCTGGTCACCCATTAAGAAAAGGTTTTCAAGTAACCATGGACTTAAAATGCTTCCAACCAAATGTAACCGATCAAAGAAATTGCTTTGAAGTCACATCCAACCAAACGATTGAAGTTTTAGTTCAAAATTCTATTTTTCATTTCTATTTTTTAAAATCACACAATGTGTTGCAACTGCTTGTAACCAAACGAGCCATAATAGTAGTCCCTTTATTTTCACCAAGGAGAAGCATTGACTTCACCTTCATCAAGGAGAATCTTTCACCAAGGGACTTCTTCCCTTCTTCTTGTTCACCTCTCTAAGCCAAGAGAGAGGATCTTCATCTTCATGGTAGAAAGAGAGATTACGAGGTGTTAGCCATGTGTGTAAGTTTTAAAATTTGTAAACTTGAAAACTACCCCGTAAGTATATGGGTGTGTGTAGTATTATCGAGGTTGTCCAAAGATTCAGGTACTGTTAGGTGCAAGCGTGTTACAGTTCAACAATCTAGATCGATTTATAAAGATGGATATGGTTGTGATCTACTAAGTAGCAATAAAAAGAGGAAATTAACTAAATTAAGAGGGCTTAGATCAGATTTAGGAGATATTGGATGACACACTTTTTACGTGTGTCGAATGCAAGTGTACGCGTCAATGTAGTAAAGGCCTTTGTGAGGCCCGAGTCGAACTCAGGGACACTAAACTATCGGTAGACTACTACTAACTGTTTGCGATCAGCTAAGCCGGTTAAAAAGGTTTGAGAGTTGTTTTAAAATTAAAAGAAAATAAAATAAAACAAAACAATCGATTAAAGGTTTAGTTTAATCAATTCAAGTGGAGATCTTTAGGATTGCGGTTTCACCGCGGGTTATCGTTGTATGAATTTCTATATAGCAACTCAGATATATCTCTATTTTCGGGTAGTGGCATGTAATCAGAATTTCCCACTGTTGTGGTACAATTCACTACCTATGTTTAGGTCGGTTCCACCGTCGTAGTAACATATACCCTAAACTAGGTGCATTAAAATCGACCTCTGGGTTTCCACCATTAATCTTACATCACCTTGTTCAAGGGATTTGTTAATTAATGTGATATTCGCCTCTTTTCAATCGTTAATTCTTCTTTCAAAGCAATTAAGGGCATTAGATTATTATTATGGTGATCAAGCATAATAATATAATTGAGAAAATGAATTCATACCACGGATTTAAGAGATAATTGATGAATTACTATGATAAAATTGGCATACAATGCTTCCCCGGGATACTCCTAGTCCTAAAGATAAAGGGGATTAGCCCCGCATGTTCATCTCAGAGCAAAACATGGTAGAGAAAGGGGAAAATGGAGAAAAACGTGATTAAGTAAAGAAACCCCTAAACGGAGAAGATCCAAGCGTTCCTTGGCGTAGAATGCATGATCTCCGGCCTTTCGGCGGTGGAAAACGTCTTCTTCGGCGTCCGGAACGGCTGGGGCGTGCTTCTGGGCTCCGTTCTTCTCTCCACACCTTCTCGGGACGTGTGCAATGGCTAATGACGTGATCGATTGCTCTTGGCCGCCGTCATTAGGTATAATCACCGAGTTAGGTTGCAAAAATATCGTAGCCGTCGGATTTAGATCGATCTGAAGCAAACTTGTATCTGACGGTGTCGATACCATCGACGCGAGTCGATGGTATCGACTCTGTACGGTATCGGCTGGTCTTCTTTTCTTTTCTTTGTCGCGAATGATGCTAACGTGATACCATCGACGAGAGTCGACGGTATCGACTCTCTTAGGCGTCGATTTTTGTCCTTTTCCGTCACTGAAGCTCCTCGTGTCGATAGTATCGACTTTAGGGTCGATAGTATCGACTGTCTTCTCGCCAGCAACCTGATGGTATCTCGATACCATCGACTTCTGTGTCGATAGTATCGAATCTGCGATTCTCCTTGCGGCTGGCAACATGTGGTCGTGTCGATGGTATCGACCACTGTCGATGGTATCGACAACAGTAGATATTCGTTTTTCCTGAAATTGCAACACAAAACCACATAAGCCGAAATAAAACATATTATTGTACTCATTTATGCTCAAAACACTAAAATAAGGGAGATCTAACATAGAGAAGGATCATAGACCAAAGTAAATGAATCATGCAATATTAACCACCAAAATGACCAATAAATGCATAAAACACAAGTAAAATATGTCTATAAATGCGACTCAAAATCATCGCATCAAACTCCCCTAAGCTTGAACATTGCTCTCCCTCGAGCAACTAAACTTTAGAATAGAATTGCGAGGGTCAACTAAAGAACATATCATCACAACAAACATCACCATATGATCCCCACCGGACATTCACATCCCGGCCCTCACTAACCATAGAATGATAATTACCCTAAAGGCGACAATAATCATCAATAAAAGATATCTACCTCAAAATTGATGAACACTATCATATAAGGCAGTTAGCATAATAAAATTCGCCGGTTCAGACTCGGTGCATCTTGTGATCTCCTATTCTACGTTGCTCGCCCTAACTACCATGTACATGGAAGCAGCTCTCCTGATATTCATGAGTGAGAAGAAAATTACGGTGGCCTACCAATTCGAGCAACGGGTGGATGGAATGGGTGGATCATGGAAGAAATGGAAGCATTATACGGTTTGAACATGCACAAAGCAACAATGACCTAAATGATGCATATGCAAGTGTAAATGCCCTAATGCCTACATTTGGGTGTAATGATGCATGCACTATCATTCCCTCTCAAGGTGAGATGGAATATCTAAGAGAACTACATCATGTACTTATCCTTCTTAATATGCAGTGAAAACATGTTCCTTTCTCCCTCTCATTCCTATTTATTTCTCAATTCTTTTTTTTTCTTTTCTTTTTTTTTCAATTTTTTTTTAATTTTTTTTTCAAGCCCTTATTTTCATAGATGACAATGAATTATTTGTCAGGCTCACTTCTTGTTGCATAACTGTATACTTGAAGCATTCAGAAGGTATGGAACAAGTTTATCACCTTTAATGTTTCAGAAAAAATAAGATGCATGATGTGATCTATATGCATAAAAATGTAAATACAACTATAAAATGATAGTCATGCATCTGAATGACATGCACCTACAGAGACTGTGCATGTATAACTAATCAAATAAATTTTTTTTTCATGCAAAACATGTGAAAATAATTGCAGTGCAAGTCCTATCTACATGAAATGCAATCAACGAGGCTAAAACCGTAAAGTACTTCCAATTCTTATGGTGGAGTATGAAAATAATGGAGTGGATAGATCACAAGACTAATTGACTGAACCTTTGACAATTTTTATGCGTCCCTCCTTATTGACCTGTGTAGTAATTAAGAGGTTCGTCTCTCTTACTTCAAATTAAGGTCTTATTATCATTTGGTCAGTTTAGGCTCAAACAACCAATTCCGTCCACTTTTCATGAATCCTTAGGAATGTACAGCTGTGATTTTCTGTTTTAAAGTTGACAAACCCAATCATTTTCTTAAGTTATGTGCTCAAAGTTTAACAACACAAGCTTGCAAACACTAAAATTTTTTTAAATTTTCCCTTGATTCCCATGTACAAGAAAATGAGATGGCACATGACTTAAGACATCCACAATTACACTAGATAGAATGTGGATCCTACAAACAAACTAAGAACTAAGAAAAACAAATGACAAAAGACAAAATAATAAAACTAAAAACTAAGAAAACTAAAGGATAGAGTTGTTCCAACTCCCCCCCTAAGCTTGAATTCGACTATGGCCTCATAGTTAAAAACAACCTTAAAGGGTGGAACAGAGATACCGTTCACTCTTCCGGCGGAGGCGGGTACTGCGGGGCCGTTGGGTCCCAAGACGGGTACTGCCCCTGAAAACTTGGATCATACTGGGGCATGGGCGGAGGTTGTGGATACCCCCCAAAGTAATTCTAGCTCCAGTAATGATCATAGAAGGGCTGCTGCTGCATCTCCATCCTAAGCAACCTGTCGTGGATGTGTTGTTGGTTGTCAAGGAGGAGGCGCTCATTTTCAAAAATAGCCCTTTGATTGTCATGAAGCCGGTTCGTTGTATCATGAATACCGGCGTATGTCGCTGTATGCTGCTGCGTCTGATGGATATCCTACAGCATTACATACATTCCTTGCATTGAGTAGACATCCTCGCTTTGCTGCGAGGGCGGTGGTGGTGGCGGAGGCTGTGAAGATGAAGATGCACCCGGATGCATGCGAGGACGCTTCCTAGGTGCCACTCGTGCGCGAAGAGGAGTGAAAGCCTCCTCTTCCTCTTCAGCCTCATCACCATCATTGTTGTTGTCGTCGTTGTCGCCGTCTTCATCTGAATCATCAATGGCGATAACCGGCCATCGAAAATGCTGAGCGCCCTCAATGTGGAAGACGGGGTCGGGGAGCGAACATTCCTGATAAGCGTCATTAACGTGGCAGTGTGCATACGCCAATCCATCACGCAACAGGATGAGGTTGGAGCGGTGAAGATGCTGCAAATTGACCTTGATTCTGTTGGAGAGAGGAGTCAACTGGGAGAAATTCAACCCAAGATAGTGGGTCAGCGGTGTGATGAGCCCTCCAAAGTGAATTGGAGCCTTCCGCGTGCTCCTCTTTACAGCCAACACGCGCTGCAAGAAAAATGCTCCCCAATTACACTCTTGTCGCTTCAGTAGCTTGTGCAGGAAAAACAGGTCTGTCTCTTGAAACTTGCTAAGAGACAGATTACCACGGGCGAGCAAGGTGGTGCAAAGCATGCGGTGAAGAATCCTCACAAATGGATGCTTGAAATCCACCACCACTGTGTTTTGGTAGCTCACAGATTTGCCCGGAGGCACAGTCATGAGCTCGGCAAAGATAGCATCATAATCAGTCCGGTTGTCTGGCCTCCGGTACTGATCTCGCCCATGATTCCAGTTGTAGATTTCATTGAACTGCCTGAGAGTGAGAGTGTTGTCATTGTTGTACAGCCGGAAAGAAACATGGCCCTTGATCCATTCGCGGTCAGTGGCAATGATGTTGTTTGGCACGACGCATATATCCAGCGACGCCATGAATTTTGCGACTAGCTCCGTGTATGTCGGCCATTCATTGAAGAATGGCTGGCCATCGGCGTGGAGTTCCATCTCATCGGGCCTCCTGCCTGTATGCCTCGCCTGGCCCTTGAGCACGTAGGCCAGATTAGCATCGAACCCCAGATTGCTGATCATGCCCCGATCGACGTAGCGGGTCGGCTCAATGTTGCGCTTCATCAGTTCCTCGTAGACCTTCTTGACTTCCGCGGAAGGATGGACAATCCGTGGACGTGGAATGGATGCAGTCGGTGGAGGAACGAACACCGATATCTCCATCGGTGTCGCACGTGAAGAAGAAGCACGGGTAGTATGGACCATTGTCGAAGAAGAAAGGATAGAGACTGAGCTCGGGGAAGGTCGGAGAAGAGTATCTCCGCTCGATGAAGAACTTGCTCCTTGGATGCTCGTGGCCAGGCTCCGATTGCTCACAAAGTCGCACGGCATAAGTGGAGAAGGATTGCTCTGAAGTTGTGACGTCATATGATGACAATCCATCCGTTATATAACTGTGGCCGGTGCTGGTGTATGCCTGTCGATACCATCGACACGAGTCGATGGTATCGACTCCTGTAGCACAATCCACCCGCCGCTGGTATTGACAGTCGTCGATGGCTTGATGTGGGGGCCCGGATCGATGACGTGTCGATACTATTGACAGGTGTCGATGGTATCGACCCATCCCACGGATCGACTCTCTCGATGCAGCGACCGTCGTTGATTTCCTCTCGCGGATCGGTGACGTGTAGCGTCGATACTATTGACACAAGTCGATAGTATCGACTTCTGGTTAGGGCAACACCCTCGCGAGGCCCGGCCGCCGCTTTCTACCTGGTAACTTGGTCGATACCATCGACAGGCCTGTCGATGGTATCGACTTCACTGAGACAATTTGCGTCTGAATATCTCCAGAGATCTCGATAGTATCGACATGCATGTCGATACTATCGACCTTGACTTTGCGATCAACCTGTTGGTGTGTCGATACCATCGACGATGTCGTCGATAGTATCGACACAGAGTGATTTTTGCAGCCACCAACTTGTACCCAACTCGATACCATCGACACAAGGGTCGATGGTATCGACTCTGCCTCAGTCATGCACATAAAGAAAATGATCACGGTATCTTTTTTACATTAAAAACAAAGTCAAATCAAATCAAAGTACAAAATGTGAAAGAAACTAACTACACTAGCGATGGCTGGGTTGCCTCCCAACAAGCGCCCTTATTTAACGTCTTAGGCTAGATGACTTGAAGCTCCTCATGCATCCAGAAGTGCAATGAGTTTGACCTCATTCACTTTCCTTGTGTAAACTTCACCGAAGTACAATTTCAATCGTTGTCCATTGACCAGGAATGTTGTCTTGCCATCACGCACCATGATTGCGCCATGTGGCCTGACCTCCTCTACGCTGAACGGTCCACTCCACCGGGATTTCAATTTCCCGGGATGCATCTTCAACCTGGAGTTGAACAAAAGTACATGATCTCCTTTCTTGAAGACGCGCATTTGAATATGGCGATCATGAATCAACTTTGTTTGCTCCTTGTAGATCCGCGAGCTTTCATATGCATTCATCTGCAACTCGTCAAGTTCATTGAGCTCAAGCAACCTTTTCTTTCCCGCTTCATCATAGCTCAAATTTAACTTCCTCAGCGCCCAATGCGCTTTATGCTCCAATTCTACCGGAAAATGGCAGGCCCGACCATAAGCCAACCTAAAAGGCGTAGTGCCTATAGGTGTCTTAAACGCCGTCCTGTACGCCCACAAAGCATCTGGTAGCAGGGTACTCCAATTCTTTCTCGTGGAAGCCACAGTACGCTCCAAGATCTTCTTAATCTCCCGATTGGAGACCTCCACTTGCCCTTGAGTTTGTGGGTGGTACGGGGTACCAATGTTGTGCTTTACCCCGTACTTTCTCAACAGTGTCGTGAACTTTTGATTCCGGAAGTGTGTACCTCCATCACTAATGATCATTCTTGGTACACCAAACCTGTAGAAAATATATTCTTTAACAAACCTGCACACTACATCGGCATCATTAGTCCTTGTGGGTATTGCCTCTACCCACTTCGACACATAATCAACAGCTAAAAGAATGTAAAGTTAGAATTTGAGGACACAAAGGGTCCCATAAAATCAATACCCCACAAGTCGAACACCTCAACCTCTTGAAATACATTGAGGAGCATCTCTTGTCTTTTTGAAATGTTACCTGCCCTTTGGCAAGAATCACATTGCCGCACAAAATCATAAGCATCCCTGAACAAAGTAGGCCAGTATAAGCCACTTTCAAGTACTTTGGCCACAGTGCGAGAACTAGCGTGGTGGCCACCCGTCGGTAGTGTATGGCAATGACGAAGAACACTTTCGTATTCCACCTCCGGTACACACCTGCGTAAGACACCATCCCTGCACTGCTTCAACAGAATAGGGTCATCCCAGAAATAATAACGCAGAGAATGGAAAATTTTCTTCTTCTCTTGGTATGTCCAATCATCCGGGATAATTTTACAGGCAAGATAGTTAACAATATAAGAAAACCAAGGGTCTTTCGATTTCACTTTTAAAAGTTGTTCATCAGGAAATGTCTCGATAATGGGTATATGCAAATCCTTTTCATCTACCCTTTCCAACCTAGACAAATGGTCCATGAGCACATTTTCAATGCCCGCCTTATCTTTGATTTCAATATCAAATTCTTGTAAAAGCAAGATCCACCTAATCAATCTAGGTTTGGCATCCTTTTTCTCCATCAAATACTTAATGGCGGCGTGGTCCGTCCATACCACGACTTTTGATCCAACAAGGTATTGCCGAAATTTTTCGAAAGCAAAAACAACAGCGAGAAGTTCTTTTTCGGTTGTCGTGTAATTTAGTTGAGTGTCATTCAAGGTTTTGGATGCATAGAAAATCACAGCATGTTTATTGTCCACACGTTGTCCCAAAACAGCCCCAACTGTGAAATCGGACGCGTCACACATTAATTCAAACGGCTTAGTCCAGTCTGGTGTTTGCACAACCGGTGCGGAAATCACTTTTTCTTTAAGCACGTCGAACGCATGTAAACATTTGTCATTAAAATAAAAAACAACATCCTTTTCCAACAAATTGGCTAATGGTTTGGCGATTTTAGAGAAATCTTTTATAAAGCGGCGATAAAAACTGGCGTGACCTAGAAAACTCCGAACCCCTTTAACCGAATTCGGTGGGGGAAGTTTGGAAATAACTTCGATCTTTGTCGGGTCTACCTCCAACCCTTTGCTAGACACTTTATGTCCAAGCACAATCCCTTCTCTTACCATCATGTGGCATTTTTCCCAATTGAGGACCAAATGTGTGTCCTCACAACATTGCAAAACCTTATCCAAATTATATAAGCACTCATCAAAGGACTCACCATAGACGGAGAAATCGTCCATAAAAACCTCCAAACAGCGTTCAACCATATCGGAAAAGATGGCAAGCATGCAACGCTGAAAGGTCGTCGGTGCATTACACAGACCAAAAGGCATACAGCGGTATGCAAATGTTCTATACAGACAAGTGAAGGTGGACTTCTCTTGGTCCTTAGGATCAATGGAAATCTGATTGTACCCCGAATAACCATCAAGAAAACAAAAATGCGATCGGCCGGCTAAACGCTCTAAAATTTGATCAATGAATGGAAGAGGGAAATGATCCTTAAGCGTAGCAGCATTCAATCGACGGTAGTCTATACATACACGCCACCCGGTTACCAAGCGGGTCATGACATGTTCATTTAAGAGATTATGTGTAACAGTAATTCCCCCCTTCTTAGGGACTACCTGTGTAGGACTCACCCACGTCGAGTCGGATATAGCATAGATGATACCTGTAGAAAGGAGCTTGATCACCTCCTTCTTGACGACCTCCATCATGCTAGGATTTAGTTCGACGCTGTGGCTGAATTACCGGCTTGGCTCCCTCCTCGAGCCGAATCTTGTGCTGGCACAATGTAGGGGAGATCCCCTTGATGTCTGCGACCGACCACCTGAATGCACCTCAGTGGTTCTTCAATACAATCAGCAGCTGGTCCTCCTCCTCGGCACTCAGATATGCTGATATAATCACAGGCAGCTTCTCTTCCTCAGCTAGAAATGTGTACTTCAAGTGCAGTGGCAATCGCTTCAATTCCAAATCTGGCGGGCTGATTAAGGATGACTGAAGCGGTGGTGGGAGTTCGCCAAGGTCTTCATAGTACCTAGCATAAAAGCATGGAAGCACCTGAAGCATCTTGGCACACTCCTACAGTGACTTGCTTCTCATCCAATCATGTGTTATATTGACCAAGCAGGCTTCTAATGGTAATTCTGGATATGCATCAAAAACAGAACTTGCTATTGCCTCATCCTCAGTAGGGGGGGATGTCCTCCTCTTCATCATTAGGAAAACCCACAGCTTTGCTAAGGGACACAGCCTTGGTCTGCTCCATGATGTCAACAGCCAATGTCCCTTTCTCCACCTTAGTCATTACATGAGCCATATCTAAAAATGGCTTCTCTAGACAAAGTGAGATATTGTGATCAAAATGCTTCGCCACGCGGCACTGCTCCTTAGCTTTAGATGACATGGTGCTGGAAGGCATGACCATCTCAAACCGATCATCGGCGATACCCAAGGTCAAATGACCTCTCCCCATCTCAAGTATCATGTCCGTTGTAGCTTGGAAGGGTCGTCCAAGTAGTAACTCATTGCCTTGTTCATCTTGCATCTCCATTACGACAAAGTCCGCTGTAAATACAAACCGATCTACTTTCACCAACACATCTTCACAAATACCACAAGGTTTCACCACGGAGTTATCTGCCAACTGTATTGTCATATTGCTCGGCCTTGATTCTTTTAATCCCAATTTTCTGAATGTAGAAAGAGGCATCAAGTTTATGCTTGCCCCGAAATCACGTAGTGCTTCTCCGAATTTCACCTTACCAATGTAACATGAAATATTGAAGCAACCTGGATCCTGCCTCTTAGGTGGCAATGTGCCCATGATGAAGGCACTCACCTGCTCCTTGAGAACTACAACCTCTGTGTCAGGGATCTTCCTCTTCTTAGTAATGATGTCTTTCAAAAACTTTCCATAAGAGGGAATTTTCTCTATTGCCTCTAATAATGGGATGTTGACTGAAAGCTTTCTGAAAGTGTCCAAAAACTTTTTGAACTGGGCGTCCACCTTCTTTGCTTTCACACTATTCGGATATGGGATCGGGACATCCTGTGCCCTTTGATGCGGCGGCACATATGGTGTCCTTTTCTGTGTCTCCTCTTCAACAACAACGGGATCTGCAGTGACCTCCTCTGCTATTTCCTCAACTGGCTTAGTGGCTGAAATTGGCACTTCCTCAATGGCCTCACCTTCAGTTTCAGACTGGGTTTTGCTTGGTTCATCGGCCGTGGGGTTTAAAAGCTTCTTGCCACTCCTTAGCAGGATTGCCTTCGCCTGTTGGTTTCCTCCTGGAACATTTGTGTTACCCAGAAAACCTTGTTGCACTAGCTTCTTCAGATTGGCTATTTCAGCTGCCATTTGCGCCATTGACGTCTCTATTGTCCTCATTTGAGCCCCATGGCTCTGCAATGTCTGTCCAAACTGATTCAAAAATTCCCCCTGTTGCTTGATCTGCTGGCCAAAAGTGTTCATAAGTTCTTGGTTTTGCTTTATCACTTGGTTGAGAAACTCCGTGCTCTTATCCTCTGCCACAGGCTGGGGTTTTGCATCGGGGTCCTGCAAAAAGTTATTTGGATCCTTCCAGGAGAATTTCTTGTCCTTCCTCCATGAGTAATCGTTATTTCTGTAACCCTGTTGCTGCCGCATAAATTTGACTTGAGCTTCATCCTCGGATTCAGTATCTTCTTTTGCAAGCAGTTTCTTTGCTAGAAGGTCCATCTTCTCATTCAGCTCTTTGATTGCCTTTGATTCCCCTGCAACTCGAACGTGCTCTACAGCGTCCCTATCGCCCCAGGATTGCTTCTTGGCCATGTTTTTTTAGAATTTCCCAACACCTCGTGTCCGTGTGTTCAAAAAGAATCCTGAGCCCGCAGAATCTAGGTTACTTCTATCATGCTCGGAAAGAGCAAAATAGAAGATTTTGACCTATGTCTCCTTATCAAGCCTGTGATGCGGGCACCTCCTAAGCATGATCTAAAACCTTTCCCAGGTCTCAGAGTAGGTCTCTCCTGCCTTCTGGGTGAAATTGTGGATTTTCCTGATCATGTCATTGGTCTTCTCGGGCGGGAAGAACCTTTCAAAGAATACATCCACCATGTGGTTCCATGATTCCACATATTCATCGTCCAGATTGTGCAACCATTCTCGTGTGTTTCCTGCCAGAGAACTCGGGAACAGCTTCAGGTAGAGCATCTCCTGTGGAAATCTGTCAATTTTAATCATGTCACAGTTCTCCACGAATTGGCTTATATGAGTGACTTGACCAGATTAATTAATGCAGGATCAATCTTGTACGTCGGAATGTTGATCGCCTGCTTCTTGATTGGCCCTTTTGAAGCAGATGAGGAAGACACCTTAATCTTCTCCCATATCGTCTGTTCCTCTACCATTTCTTCTTGTTCGGATTCGGAATCTATTTCTTCCAAGTGGTCTTGATTGTAATACTCCTCGTCGTCTAGTTCCGGCAGTGGAAACTCTGGTGCCTGTTGCGTGTAGTCGGTGCTACACGTCTGCACCATGCACAGTACCTTCAAAATGGAAATTTGAGTTCAGTACCGTGCTAGACGATTACAAAAATTGGAAAGATAGACTATGAATTTTAGAAATGATTTCAAAATAATAAAAATAAAAAGTGGCCTAGAGTGGCCGCTTGCAGCACTCGTAGTGCCAACAATTGTCGTGTCCCCGGCAATGGCGCCAAAAACTTGACACGCTTTTTACGTGCGTCGAACGCAAGTGTACGCGTCAATGTAGTAAAGGCCTTTGTGAGGCCTGAGTCGAACTCAGGGACACTGAACTATCAGTAGACTACTACTAACTGTTTGTGATCAGCTAAGACATTTAAAAAGTTTTGAGAGTTGTTTTAAAATTAAAAGAAAATAAAATAAAACAAAACAATCGATTAAAGGTTTAATTTAGTCAATTCAAGTGGAGATCTTTAGGATTGCGGTTTCACCGCGGGTTATCATTGCATGAATTTCTATATAGCAACTCAGATTTATCTCTCTTTCTGGGTAGTGTCCTGTAATCAAAATTGCCCACTGTCGTGGTACAATTCACTACCTATGTTTAGGTCGGTTCCACCGTCGTAGTAACCTATACCCTAAACTAGGTGCATTAAAATCGACCTCTGGGTTTCCACCATTAATCTTACATCACCTTGTTCAAGGGATTTGTTAATTAATGTGATATTCACCTCTTTTCAACCGTTAATTCTTCTTTTAAAGCAATTAAGGGCATTAGATTATTATTATGGTGATCAAGCATAACAATATAATTGAGAAAATGAATTCATACCACGGATTTAAGAGATAATTGATGAATTATTATGATAAAATTGTCATACAATGCTTCCTCGGGCTACTCTCGGTCCTAAAGATAAAGGGGATTAGCCCCGCATGTTCATCTCAGAGCAAAACATGGTAGAGAAAGGGGAAACATGGAGAAAAATGTGATTAAGTAAAGAAACCCCTGAACGGAGAAGATCCAAGCATTCCTTGGCGTAGAATGCACGATCTCCGGCCTTTCGGCGGTGGAAAACGTCTTCTTCAGCGTCCAGAACGGCTGGGGCGTGCTTCTGGGCTCCGTTCTTCTCTCCACACCTTCTCGGGACATGTGCAGTGGCTAATGACATGATCGATTTCTCTTGGCCACCGTCATTAGGTATAATCACCGAGTTAGGTTGCAAAAATATTGTAGCCGTCAGATTTAGATCGATCTGAAGCAAACTTGTATCTGACAGTATCGATACCATTGACGCGAGTTGATGGTATCGACTCTGCACGGTATCAGCTGGTCTTCTTTTCTTTTCTTTGTCTCGACTGATGCTAACTCGATACCATCAACGAGAGTCGATGGTATCGACTCTCTTAGGCGTCGGTTTTTGTCCATTTCCGTCACTGAAGCTCCTCGTGTCGATAGTATCGACTTTAGGGTCGATAGTATCGACTGTCTTCTCACCAGCAACCTGATGGTATCTCGATACCATCGACTTCTGTGTCGATAGTATCGACTCTGTGATGCTCCTTGCGGCTGGCAACCTGTGGTCGTGTCGATGGTATCGACCACTGTCGATGGTATCGACAACAGCAAATATTTGTTTTTCCTGAAATTGCAACACAAAACCACATAAGCCGAAATAAAACATATTATTGTACTCATTTATGCTCAAAACACTAAAATAAGGGAGATCTGACATAGAGAAGGATCATAGACCAAAGTAAATGAATCATGCAATATTAACCACTAAAATGACCAATAAATGCATAAAACATAAGTAAAATATGTCTATAAATGCGACTCAAAATCATCTCATCATTGGACATCAGATTTCACTTTTAAAACCATTACTCGCATGTTACTACCAAATTAATATTATAATTAACTTCAAGGAAGTTGCCTCAATCATACACCTACCAGTTCTATGAAGTGGTTCTCATCTTCACATAGCACTTTTATGCCTATGTTCATATTCAAACGCAACCTTGGTTCCTCAATTTATCCCAGCCACTCCTATGGCCAAGGATTCATTGTTAAGAGAACTACTCCATACTCCCCCATACATCCTCTCGAATCACATATGTCAAGCATACAAGCAATAAAACACCATAGAAGCTCTTGGAGAAGAAAATTAACTAACTTTAGCTAAAGATTATGAGTTCACATGAGTAATGGCATAGAAGCTATTCTCCCATGCCCAAGAAGAAGGGTTCTACTCGTACATTATGAACAAACACAAGTACATAACACATATCACAAAGTTTGACATGATTAAAGAGAAGAGAGAGCAAAGGAAACTCCAAACAAAGTGAGGCAAGGTAAAGTATCGACTAGAAGACGGAATTCCACCCTCATAGCTACTTCTACTCAGACCGCTTTCTCTCCCAAGAAGCCCGGACAGAGAAGAGAATCTCTTCTATACCTTTTGGAGAAGAAATGGTGAATAATGGAGATTATTTCCCAAGAAACCTCTTCTTCCTCTCCAAATTCTCCCTCTTTCTTCTCTACAACATTCTTTTATCATTGAGTGTTTCAAATGATGAGAGACAAATGACCCATATGGGTGTCCTCATATTTGAAACGAGGGAGGGTTGTTTTTCAAATTTGTAAAAATTGAATGTAACATGGTTTATTTAGAAACAACATGGTGTGTTGTTGTGTATAATTGACGAGCATCTACCTTTCTAAATGGGGACACACTGTGTTTTCTGAGACACAGGTCATATCAGATGGAACCTGAAGAAATCTTGACCTGAGGCCGATCGGGTTGAACACGACATGTGTTAATAAACACATGTCGTATAGGATGGCATAACTTGGACACATATCATTTGAAAGCACAGAAATGCCGTGTCTGAGTAGAAACACGGCGTGTTTTTGTTCCTTAGTTGTGGATGCAAGTATCTGGAAACTTGCATGGCATGTGCTAATTAACACACGCCATGTACACCTCAAAATCTTGCCTCCTGCCTGTAGAGAAGTCCACACGGATCACTTAAAACTCCTGTCATCCTACTAGAATGGATAGGAAGGATTCATTCCTTCCGTTGGCATACTATTCACCAACTTACTCTCCCACAATAATTATCTCAGTTGCTCTCTCCCTCGCTATCCCTCTCTAGTCGGGTAGGACTTGCTTGGGCTCTCTTTGTTACCACAACCAGAGAGGACAACTATTATCAGATCAACTGATTCTCAATTGTTTGTGTTGTACCCTGGGATGCCCCCAATACCCCTCTATTTATAGTAGAGGTCAAGGTCAAGGTTCCTAGTCAATGTCGGAGTAGAAGGGATAGGAAGATCTTAAATTTTCACAACCTACAACCACCCAAACGGCCGTCTGGTAACCCAAACCGTTGTGTGGCATGCGAGATGGACATCTCACAGTTTCTCAGTCGTATATGAATTTGGCAATTCATTTCCCATTAATGCTATACATTAACTCCTTACACAACAAGTAATGTGCAATTAAAATGAATGTGGGAAAGTTTCTAGATACTTCCCTTGACTCAACCGAGCGGTCTCGCCCATGCGAGACGGCCATCTCGCTCACCCATACGGTCATCTAGTGAGCCGAGCCGATCCAGTCGGTTCAACCCATAACCAATTTCAACTTGAATCAGCCTGGCTCTTCCAAACGCCCATCTCAACCTTGAGACGGCCGTTTGGCACTCCAGGCGGCCGTCTCACCTTGTGAGCCGATCGTATGGCAATACAGCCAGTTGATTTTTACGTGAATCAATTACCTAAACACTTTAGTAATTAATTCAATTATCATTCAAGATTAAACTCCTCTTCTAGGTTGAGACCTATGTGTGTGACCTTATTGGTCCCATATTATGTTGGCAGTGAATGTCCATAACATCTTATGGTATCACAAGCAATGAGTGGTGCCTAGTCGTACATCAATGCTACTCAAGAAAATGGAAAGTTGAGGAACAACTTCAACCTACAATATGTGTATGGTGTTACAGTGCTTGTATAGTTCCTTTTTCATTGATATTTAGATTGAACTTGAGGCATGGAATAGTCACCCTCTTCAACATCCAATCTTGTTTCTTGAACCAGAACAAACTGTCTGAGATATATGTAAGCTCAATATCATATATTGATTCACATGTGCATGGTCATGTTTTTCTCAGTCTCGCTAATTAAGAGGTGTTGGATATCATACTCCCTTAGGAGGGACAAATCTCATTTCTATCACTCACAGTCAGTCTCCATGTGTCATAGTCACCCAATCATCATCGTTATAACAACCATGTTTTAGGACTGCATTTGAAGATGTCATAGTATACTGAATGACATGTGATGAGTGTATTGATTTCAGGTCTAAGAACCACAAACACCACCATCACTTATGAGAGTTGACTATGACTACCATGGTAATGGTTTTCATGTGTCATTCTTGTGGTGGGTCTGTCTGATACAGTGTTCTCTAACATGTATATGTGTCCTTGGTTTGATATTGCCATATCATGACTATCAAAAACCTCCTATCAACCACCATTCGTCGACCAATATCTGTCAACCCCACCCATCGAACAATAACCATCGACCCCACCCATCGACCTTACCCGTCGACCACCACCCGTAGACCCCACCCGTCGACCTCACCCATTGACCCCTCTTCCATGTATCCATAAATAGCATGTTGAAACTCTAAAGGTCTCACTTCATCTCCTGCCTAAGCCACATGGTAAAGTGACTCTCTTCCCATGGAGACGTAGGTCTTTTCTTCTCCCTGTTGTCGCTATGAGGGTTTCTCAGATATATTAAATCTGATTTGCTATTGCTATCTACTGCCCCTATGTGGGTTCCTTGGATCTCTTTAGATCCGGTTGCTGCTATCTCTACCACTATGCAAGTTATCTAAGATCTTTATATATTGTTGTTGAACTCTACTATTGCTTGTTGCTCTACTATGATTTTTCTTTCAGATCTAGTAATCCAGATCTTACTTTTGACCTATTATGGATTCCATGGACACTATAGATCCTTCACGGACCCTGTGTGTTACGACTGTGAAACTTGAAGGATCAAACTAGCATCTATGGGATTGTATGTCAAAGTCCAAGGGCATTATTCTCATATCACTTCTGCTACTAAGGATCCTCCTATTGACACAGTGGATAACAAAGTCAAACAAGCCTATGACCAATGGGCCAAAGAGGATTCTGGTGTCATGATGTGGATGGTGAATAGTGCCAAACTAAAGACCAGTCTGTCATAAACCAACTCACACTTTGATCTTATGTTTTATCTTTTCTATCAACCTTCCACAATAACGACTAATCAGGGACATAATGAGTATATATATGTACTCTTAACATCTGTATGATCTCATTCTTCCAAGTCACGTACTTGAAGACATATGCCATTGAGTAATGTTATTCTCTAGTAATTTATAATGTTATCTCATAATTGTATTAAATAGAATAAATTGGAAGCTTGCCTTTCTTAATTAATCAAATCAATTAAAAATATGCCATTACAATCATCACATGATTGTCTCTCTGGGCATACATACCAACACCTAAGTCTTCAACATTTATCAAATATTATGTGTTCCTCTTTAAGATCAGGGAAAGCTTTATGGGAAATCTCTAGAAGGGTGTGGACGTTTCACCTAGGTCAAATATGAT
Source organism: Alisma plantago-aquatica (assembly GCA_963693085.1). NCBI lineage: Eukaryota > Viridiplantae > Streptophyta > Magnoliopsida > Alismatales > Alismataceae > Alisma > Alisma plantago-aquatica. Next base: position 1,067,437,574 of record OY856411.1, on the reverse strand, counting down.
CGATACTAATATATAAATCATGTGATAAGTTTTCATGCACATTAGGGGTGATGAAATCAATGTATAAAATAGATAATATGTAGACATAGGAAAATACACAACTACCTCAAAACACTTTACATGGCCATATCTAACTGATCTAAATCAACCATACATGCTTAAAATCTTGAGTCCTTGTGAAATCTAATTGTGTTTTTCCTAGTATTGGGTCTTTTCCTTTTAAAATGTAAATAAGTGCTTCAATCCTCAAAATATTCATAAAAATAGATAAGACCTTGGAATGATATGAAAATTGATCTAGACCTTTACTATGAACCCCAAATCAGTATAAGGTCATCAAAATGTGTTTGATGATTTGTTTGAATCAAGGTTTGACCAAAACCCTAACTTGGAGTTAATAACTAAGAATACTGATGATTCTTGATTTCATGATGTTTATGTTTATTAATCAGTTGATGCATGTGATCTACATGGTCCAGGGTAAGTTAGGAAACATCTGAATTAGGTATGTGGGTTTTTATTAATTATACGACTATAGATTTTCTTGCTTGAATCCATGATATGTATGTATGATCTTTTACTTACATATATTGACATGTAGTATGTGTAGTACTCGATGGTTTTTTCACTTAGAAACATAATATAGATCTCTATTATACAACACTTAAAACATGGTTAGCTCTTGGCTAATAGCCTGAAGGTTCCTCATGATGATATAGGGTTAGCTCTTGACTTTTTTCATTGAGGTCCATCATGGACCCCTTCTGACGGAAAGTTGGTCAAAGACCTTATATTGATGATTTCTTGGTATAATGGACTAAAATGACTAAATTGAGTGACTTTTTTACTAGAAACTATTCCTTTTTTCTCTTATTTCTTCTATAAAACTTTTCAAATCATAAAACCTTACAAATGTGTACCTTGATCTGCAGATTCAACATGTTGTGTGTTTATCCACTTGTTTTTCGTGTGTTTTAGGTTATGTGATAGTATGGAAGAAAAATAACATCTGAGCAAGTGTTTAGGTTGCTCCTTTTGTACAAGATCCTAATTAGTATACATGTTCATACTTGAATGTCAAGAATACATTTGGTGTATGCATCTAGTAGTGTGTTGATGTACATTATGTTTTGATGCTTCTGCAATGCATGGTCATATACATTTGTCTGACAACATGAAACTTTGTCCTCTCAGTCCCACGAGGTTTCCAGAATGTGGAGTCCAGTTCTATGACAATCCTACTATGATTAATTTAAATAAAATAGAAGAACATGCTTCACATTATCTGAAAGTCAACATCCAAAAAGTTGACTAAGTTGGTTTTGCAGGTGTTAAAGTAACTTCAAATACCACATTCACACAATGCATCCATGTTTGCATAAATTGGCCTCCAAAATTCCTATCAATTTGTCCAAAAGTTAGATCTTTTGTTTGTTATCAAGAAGTCTTAAGTTCAAGGCCAGACGGTGACATAGATAAAATTGTGAATTTATTTTCTTTAGTTTGGTGTCAATCTAATGTGAGATCAAAGACAAAGTAACCAAGCGTACTTGTGCTTTCTACTTTTTGCCCCATGAAATGATCCACTCAAATATAGATTTTTAATCTGGAGTATCTTATGATCGTGCTCTACACTTAGTTATTTAATTTTTCTATTCAAACACTCAATAAAAACATGAGCATTTGCATGTTGTGATAACACATAAAATGTCGATATTTTGATTTATACATTCATTATATGGTGCATAGTAAGTGGTGTTCTAGGTTACTTCAAGTACCTATTTTTTGAAAAAATCTGTATTTACCCGGAACATTTCTATACAGACCAAAAGAAGTCACGTCATTTATATTTGATAACGTTATCAAAATTGTTAGTGGTACTTTGCTTGAAATATGATCGTTTTTGCTATTTAGAATATAATACATTAAGTCTCCTTGCCTCTACGTGGCTTGACAATGCCTTGTTGCTTTGTGAAAGATCTACCTGTTTCGATTATTGGCATCATTGACATCTTCGTATTAAATAAAACAGTAGTTACATATATGTTCTTATAGAATGGAGAGTGAATTCAACATCCTAAAACTTTAATTTGTAGATTTTATGTGTATATCGCACACGTGATTTTGACATGCGTGATATTCTATTATGATAACTCAACTGCACTCAGGTGCTAAGAAACATATATTCAATTAGTTTAAACATTGTTTTATTTAGCTAAAGAATTTGGTTAGGATAATAGGTTCATATTGAGATGGAACTGCGCCGTCAGAGGTTTTTCAAATGACAAAGCCGGTTGTATGAAACACTGCATCTATACACCTGGGATCGTATTGTAACAGTGGATAACTTTTAAGGTTATTTTGAGAAGCTCCACCATCACTTAACAGTATCAAATCTGAGAAGTATTGAAATATATTAATTATCTATACACCGTGACATCTTTTTTGAAATTAAAGCCATACAGAAAAATGAAGAGGAAACAAATTGAATTTGTTTTGTTGGACGCCGCCGCAAATGCAACAGCGAGTTGCAACAACAGATTTGGAGGCGTCTGAATAAGACAGTTGGTATGGATGTTGGTTCCGCAGCCCCGCCCCTACTCCCAAAGCCAACTAAGCATGACCCTGAAAACCGGGAAGACTGCGTCTTGCGTCAATCGAATCGTGTATTGACCGTCTTGCTCGCAGATTGAGATGGGGCGCGCGGCTCGTTCGCTGGCTCGCTCCCTCCTCCCTCCGCTGGTTGCGGTGTGTATTGCGCGGTTCGCATCCATCCACGCGGGACGCGGCCTCCCGCCTCTCAATTCCCTTCCTTTCTGGTTGACCGCCATCATTTTCAGCTCACGCATGGTTGGTGGTTGCCCAATCGATTAAAACTACACGGTCGCAGATATACAATAAGATAGTTTATAATCCATCAATGTCCCTTGAAGGGAAAATATTGGCATGTGAGATTTAGTAGAGTTCGAAGACCAGCTGAATCCAAGTTTGGACGCAATTGACTTCCCATTGTTTCACACATGAAATATAAAATGCTAGTTCTGCTTGGTTTATCACACTACTACAGCTTCATCTTACACGGGCTCGAAAAAAGAATAGTCGAAGTCACTTGAGAAGAAAATCAATGGCGTGCTCTTCATGCCAGCCTAACCAAATAGGCCCATGTACAGCATTGCATGTCCAACTAAGTAATCAGCCGCCAAAAGCATTTACTTCCCTTCAGGTTTTGAGGCTACTGGCCTGTAAGTCGTGACTGGATGCTGTTCGGGGCGTCTCTGTATACTATATTTAATAATCTAATTGTCAGATGGCATCGCAAGCTGGAATAGCTCAGTTGGTTAGAGCGTGTGGCTGTTAACCACAAGGTCGGAGGTTCAAGCCCTCCTTCTAGCGGCTTTTTAACCGTAAAATTCTAAAAGCAGTTGCAGCATTTTTTGCTTGTAAAATTTCTCGGTCTTGATATTGATAAGAATAGTAAACATAGCTGTTGATAGTTAGATTTTGTTAAAATATCGAAATGATTATTCTGTGCACTTATATTCGTACACACTTCCTTGATGAATGTGGGATATGAATTCAAAGCCACCCTCCATTAACTATAAGTGGAACTCATCAAACTTCTTTCTGCGTATGGAAATTCTGACGAGTTTGGCTAAGCCTGTTTGGTAGGGTGTAGCCGGATGACAAAGTGCGTGTTTGCTGTACATTTTTACATTACAAACTCACAAAACTACACCCCACTACACCCAACCAAACTAGCCCTAACCTGTGATCATTTGTTCATTTTTGGGTCGGTTTTGATCTTGCACGCCTTTTAAAGCCACAACTCGTCAAATCCAAGACTTGACTAAGGATCATTATCCTTACAAATTGTCTTTTGAGAATTATTACAAATTGACTTTTGAAAATTAGACAATGTACTCAAATGGTCTTGCAAATAATATTTCTTTTTCTCATAGTTATTTTACAATATACATGATTTCTCTTGGCGAGGTCACCCAATACAAAACATAGTTCCTAATGAGGTGGTGATCTTTTCGTTAAAACTTCATATGTTTGACATGTTTGTCCCTCAAGATGCATGCCATCCTCTTAATTAGAAAGCAGCACATAGATGAATACATAGATGCTCCTTTGGTTAGTTTATGCACCCAAATGTTGGTACTTAACACTTAAAAAATGGTAGGTATGTGTTCATGTGTCATTCAACACATGTTTAAATAATAAAAAGATTTGTAGTGCTCTCCTAGAGAAGCATCCAAAAACTTAGGAAGCATATAATCAATCTTAGAGTGATTCGACATACATAGTGGGGTAGTTGGGGAGAGATATGAGTGGGATGTGTGTGGAGAGAAGTTGACAATCGTTATATTTAGAGAGAAAGAAAGCAAATGGAGAGATGGAGGGCAATAGATAAAGATTCCCATAACAGAGAAGCTGATAGGAATTGTATGTGTTATAGATCTGTTGATTGTCGATTGAATAAATTTTATTTGGTTACATATCTATCATTGTTATTAATATTTCTTTTATGAATAATAATCAATTCATGGAAAGAGCTAGAATCCTTGCATCACACTACATGAAGAATGACTTTTTGGTTGCTTTTTACCTCTCATTGTTTGACATGTGGTTGAACTGGAGACCTTCTTTGCAACCAACAATAGAAATTATTAGTTAAAGTGGCTTAGGAGTACCGATAATACATTTATTCTTCTTTCCCTCTTCTTTTTCAGGAATGAAGGAGAAGAATAAGAGGTTCAGGGATGGGGATGGAAGCACATTCACCTCCAAAATATTTTAAGGATTTGACATTTTATCCTTCCAGTCTCCTTCCCTATAGCATGTCTTCCTCAACCTCCATTCCCCATTATATATACTAAAATGTAATATCTACTCCTAGAAGTCCTAATTTTATGTATAAATCATCAATTGTTTTAGTTCATAATAAACATTCAAAAAAGGTGTAAGTTATAGCCTGGTGAACCTAAGATGATCACACAATGACTATCTAGAGGTAAGCTCTAACCCTATTTACATATGACCCTACATGGTCATATATGGTACAAAAGATAGTAATGAGGAACTTAGGTCAGGACATGTCTTAACTTTAGCTTAATACATGTTTTGGGGCACCCAACTCCAGTATCAGTGTAGAAGCACGTCCCAAGGCTGAGTAGGACACAACTAAAGAAAAAACAGAACAAAAAAGAAGAAACAATCTTAATTGTCACCATCCATGAAGACATGTAATAGAATGCAAAAATAAAATATAATAAGATCTACATATACAAACCTATACAAATGTCCACATTTTCATGTATCATTGTTTAAGCAGATCCAACCACCAAACTCTAGCTTGTATTAGGTTTTATATTGGTTATAGTTGGATAATTAACCAATACTCACAAGTGTACGATATCAATTTGGAAATCAAGTTCAAATAGTAGGATGTGAACATTTGGCAACTGAAACTTTGTTGGTACTTAGCTAAGAAGATCAAACAGGTGAAAAAGTACTAAACAAACAAAACAAAACAAAACAAAAACATATTTTGTTTGTCATACTAAATAAGAGGAGAAGTTTCATGCTATGTAACCATTAATCAAATTGTCTATGTACCTCGTCCTTAGATGTAGACAACCATCGGACACCAAATCTAGCATCTGACATCCATACTTAACATAGTACATAGTAGTCACTCCTATGAGGTTATTTGACTCGTTCTCGTGCAAGGTGTCTAGAGCCTCATCGACCACCCAATACCCCTCTCAATGGACATAGGTTAATACCCCAATTTTCATGGATTGTCTCTCAGGTTCAAGGTATTTTGGAGCATTAGAAGCAATAGAGATATATTGGTAATCTGACTCCATTGATCCATCCATAGATGGATTCTAAATAAATCTTCCATTGGCCAAACATCATCTTATGCGTTGGAATCAAGCTACCCTCTCTACTAATTTTAGCTCCTACTTTCTTGAGGTTTTCCAAAATAATAGCTCTCATCACAAGGAGAGATCAACCAAGCAAGCCATCATAACCAAAAGAGAAGGAGAGTCAACAACATGTTAAAACTAGATCATACTTACTAGAATAGTTGTAAAGTACATAAACAAGCAAAAAATGGGTTTTATAGCCTAAAAGGAGCTCAACCAGCCACTAGACAAGCATTGTCATCACAGAACAATAATGCAAACACATCGATTATGCAAGAACAAGGGAGAACATTGGAAAAGGAGAGTATGAGAAATATATTAGTCCATAGTGGAGAGGTGGCTCTTTCCCATTAGCCTTTGTTTGCGTTGAATCTCTTCCTTTGTATCATCCTCCTTGATCGTCTAGCCTCCTATAATCATTCCTTGAGTTTGCCTCAAATAGTTTCTTGTGTAGGTGGAGGCCATAAATCTTTGGACAAAATGTGTAAGGGAGCCCCAAAGGAATGGTGTGTTGGACTTGAGGATCTTCATGGTAAGGCTCTTGTGGGAGAAATTGAGCCTTGGATTTTATTGGAGGTGTTGTAGTTTGATGCCTCAAAGTGGGAAGAAACTCATAGCCCTCTTATAGATATCATCGACAAGAGTATAGGAACAAATTGATATAGAACCTCTTAGGGAGAAGCCCGAATTTCAGAACCCCTGGCCTGGAGTCCAAGGAGGGTTATTTACAATGTGGGACAGAAGTGGTAGGGATAAGTTGCTTCTTACGAGAAGTAGTCAGGGCGCACATCATCCTCTTCATGTGATGAGATGTGTCAAGTCATAGACTCTTAGATAGTGGGATTGTTAGGAAAAGCACATTAGTGGGTAGCGAGGCCATCTTGGGAGATCCTCATCGGGGGATACTCTATGTCGATACACATCTTGTTGGTTGATGGGTTCCTATCTGGGTATGCTGCCCAACGGGTTCACTAGGTCAACAAGACCACCATCAAAGTTCATTTTAATGAACTGGTATCTGACAGGGTAGTGTAGCGCCTAGTCAATGAAATGATGCTCGAAATAATCCTACATGGCACTACTAGAAAATCCTATATTTGCATTGACACATGACCCTCATTGGTTTAGGTATCAGGGTGTGGTTACCAATGGATAGCAAGATTTGATGGAAGTCTAGCACTCACTGGGATTTTGACCAATGGACTCCAAGGTCAATTGATATGTTGATTGATGCCCACATTGATGACTCGAGGTAGGTTTGTTGGGTTGCATATACTAATGCAAAACTTGTACTTTATATTAATTAAAAAAATTTGTGAAGTTCTTATCATGTTCCCTATGAGAAGCATCTCCCTCTTGATTCCTTCCCTCTAATCAGGTAGTGGGACCCCTGACTTCACAATGGGTGTAGAAGTCAAGATCAAGCCAGGACTCAAGGTACCTATGCCTTTCTTTGGTATGTGCCAAAAAGTTCCAAAATAGGGAAATTAAGCAGCTTCAAAAAGGAGAAATCATGAAAAGATAAAAATCTAAATTTGTTTGGAATATAATTAATAGTATTGTCACAAAATCCTAGGTAAAATAGCCTAAATTATCACAAATATTTGGGTGTTATTAGTAATCACGATACTATATATTTTTCATTGTATGTGACCTAAGTCACAATTACTTTTATGTATGCATCTATGTATTCACAACAAATGCATCATATCCTAGTCATAAGTCAAAAGATGACTCATAGATACAACATTACATAAAATAAAATTCATATGATCCCAGAGTACATGGATGAATCTAAGACAAGAAAAGAAGACAAAATCCCACCTCTTCTCACTCATGTCCTAGTGGTTAGACCCCTTCTCATAAGATCCTTAGGGAAGGTGTCGAGAAACAAAAGGAACAAGAAACTAAAAGAGTGAAACCAAAGTCAAAATGAGATATAAAACATGTACAAAGTTACTAGAGTATACATGAAGCATCACATGTGTTGTATTAGGTAGATCAGTGTTAAAAAGAAACTTCTACAACACATACTAGAGTAAAGGGAAATATATAATAAATATACTATTCTAAATAGATAAGTAATATCACACAATTTCATTATCATTATTATTATTTAGTCATGGGTAGTGTGGGATGTACCTTCCAAATCACTAGATATTAATTATAGAGTCCCCTACTCCACTGTAGATGATTTAAGATTATCCGTTCTAACTAAAATCCCATAATGTTTTGGTTGGTGTGAGTACAAAAAGTAAGGGGCTCATTATATTGGAACCTACATAAAATATCATGGTTTTCCTGAGTACTCATGTCATACACATGTCATATTACACTATTAGTATTAATATGTATTAGCATAACACATATTTTCAATCATGTTGGTCTAAACTACCAAGTAGCAAAAGATCTAAGGCCTTGACCACACTCCTATAAATGGGTGAATTCAAGGGATGAGGGGATTGTACCTCATATGGATTATTAGTAACTTGTGTACATTCTAAAATATATTTTTTAGTACTTGTTGACCTAGAGGTTATACATTGTTCATATTTTGATAATGACTTAACCATTTCATTCATATGTATCTAATATGTGTATTAAAGATTGATTTCAGATGTTAGGTACAAGAAAAGGATCAAAAATCCAAAGCCCTAGATTGGGTCAAGGTCAAGTCAAAAGAGCTACAAGTGTGCAATTTGGGAATTCTATGTAAACGACCTTAGAAAATTTTTGTAATCACTTGTAATGAAGAATTGACTTGTAACTTAGTTGAGAAAATTGATTGGGACACTAAACACCAAGATTTAATCACTTTAGATGCACTTTAGAAAATAGACCACTAGTAGTCAATCGGTCGAGTTGCAAACTCGACCGATCCTCCTGGATCAAGTTTCTGAAGATAGCATCGTTCGATTTGTGGTTTCACAGAACTTGACTGATCGAGTACCTGACCAAATTGATCTTCATTGGTCGGTTGAGTTTTGCTAGGACAAACTCGATAGATGGTTTGAATATCAGCTTTGTCTTTTACTGTATCGGTCGAGTTACCTTTATTGAAACTCGACCGATTACACTGTATGGAATTTTCACAAAAAGTGATTGTGACTGTTGGTGTGTGTTTTGAGCGAAAATAGAGTGTTGCTTTGAGCAAAAAATGGCTATTTTCATATCTAAGTGTCCCACAACTTAAAGGGGCACCCTCAACTATAAATAGGACCTCTTGGAGTTCATTCCCAGGTTGCTCATTCACTACATGCTTGGTCCTAGCCTAGTTGAGAGTGTTCTAACCCTTTGAGCCCCTTTCTCTCTCTACCTTCAAGTCAAATTTGTGAGTATGAGTGAGATAGGTTCCTTTGTAAGAGAGCTGATCCATGTATTGATGTAAAGCTCTCCTCCACCATCTTCCTACCCTCTTTCCTATCAAATAAAATGAGACGACCGTCGTGGAAAATGAGATTAACTAATGCGGAAGAGAATTATTAGCAGCGGAATAATGAAAAATCACTAAATTTTAAAAAATTTTGGAAAGAGAACTTTAAATCATAACTCCTTTATAAGAAAACAAGGTAAACAATTTACATCATAGCTTGACATTACATCTCTGTGATTACATACATCCATTGCCTTATTATCTGAAGAAGGCAAGATACAAAATCTCGAGGCACTAAGCCAAAAACCTCAGACCTACTGACTCCTAGGACATGAGAGTACAAAGACGACATAAGACATACTATCTACAAGACTTGACAGTCAGTATCTCCACCTGAGATTCACTGCTGCCCCTGGTGTTGCTGCTGCTGATACTGTCCACCCTCGGATTGGTTCATCCGTCCTCAACGTCCACCTAAAAAGTAGAATTCCACGAGGGTGAGACAATTTTAAATAATTGTCCCAACGAGAGTTATAACTCTTCACCAGAAGCTTTGTTATAGCAATAAAGGATTAACATAAGCAATATAATCTTTAAGACATTCAACCACAGATTTGGTATTAAGTAAGACAACATTTACTTAATCAATTATTTTAATAAGGAAAATGAATAACATGTATACTAATTACTTGACTAGAACATTTATAAACAATGTAACATCAATCATTGTTTCTCATAGTTCAACCTAAGCAGTTATGCTACGCGGCTGATTATGATTTTCAATCATTATTATGCCCTGCGGAGATGAGGTATGCCGCTCGTACTCCAACCGATCACTACTAAGTCGCATCGGTATCATACATAGGTCATCAAAAGAGTCGGATTCTTATGACCTCATCTTCCTCAGTTAGTGTGAGGATCAACATGCAGGACATCTCGTGTCTCTGCTACAATAGCTTACCAGGGTATTCTAGCACTTCGCTATTAGAGTTACAGTGGCGTTCTGTACTCTCTTCGTCGTAGAAAGATCTCTTGTTTATCTCTCATCGATGTGGCATTAAAAATTCCCTCAGGAGATTAGTGATACATCATCCCGGCATAAACATATAGTGAAGGGTTGATAGATTTAAGATACATCTACATCAATTCCTACACTAGGACGTAAGGATATTTGCGTCCATAATCCCCCACATACTCAAAAGTATGTGTTCCAGGAGTTCCCTTAGGAAAACCTGTTTCACCATCATTTGGCTTCTGACAATGATGGATCTATGATCAGGACTCTACATGATATGATTATACTTGATTATTTAGGTACATTTTAGCATTCTTTTAGCATCAAGCATGTTCTCAATCATTAATAATTAAAACACTACTATAAAAGAAGAATACTAAATGTATCAAGTTTAACTCACATCAGTTATCATATGGATATTAATTCTTAACCATCTCATCATATGATTAAGGAACATGGTTATTCAAACCCTCAGATTATCATAACACTTACTACCAAGTGACATATAAGCATCAAGTCATCTAAAAAAATGACCATGATTGAAGCAATATATATACTTTTCACATATCATTACTCTAAAAGCTTATAATTGTTTTTAAGGAATATGACATCATAACTCTTACCTGGCTATGATCACCTCATAATATCAACCTGTATGACTTATACAATTAAGGACGTGCATATATATAACAATGTCAACACAATACCAAAACTTTTCAATTTCTTTATAGGACACCACGGCCGTGCCACCTTGCACGGTCATGCAAAGTAAGGCTACCATGGCCGTGCTCCCTTGCACGGTCGTGCAAGTTAAGGCTACCACGGTCGTGCTCCCTTACACGGTCGTGCTACAGAAGATCATTACATGATTCATATTTATATATATATACATTCTAATCTTTCATTCTTTCAACTTGATTAGGTCACATCAACCCTTCAATCAAGTACATACTACTATGGTTAACATAGTGTATCAAGCTATTAATCCTATAAACAATTAAGAATTCTCCCTTTAATTGGTACTAGTCACTTAGGTACTATTAGGGTTTCAACCTTTGTGCCTTCATTGTTTGTCATTACTAATCATCATTGGATCAATAGAACATTCATCATCTTAATTCCCAAAGATTCAATCACATTGGACCTCCATTACATAAGGTATCTAATTGAATTAAGGTTTCCAATGTTGATTACTTCAATCATTGAATTCATGGAACCAATCATCAAATGGACCTATACTCATACCTCAATTGAGTTTAATAGGTCAACCTTCAACTGATTTGACCCTCAATTGACCCTCAATTGACCATCAATTAGGGTTTAAATCAATTGAATTAGGATTTGGAATCAATAACCCTTTAACATATTTCAATGTGGGTTTAATTGATTTGAACCCATTGAACCATCATTCAATTGGGACATGACCTGACCCCAAACGGTCTTGGGATCGTTTGGATGACCTCCAAATGGTCTTGAGACCGTTTGCCCATCATATCATCAAAATCCAAGTCAACCAATTAAGGTTTGGATCATTGGATTGATCACCAAAACAACAATTGATTACACTCCAACTTAGTATCATTGGATCATCAATTGCTTAACCATACTCACCCCTAGACCTCCAAACGGTCTTGGGTGACCTCCAAACGGTCTTGAGACCGTTTGGATGAGTTCCAAACGGTCTTGAGACCGTTTGGCTCACCCAACCCTTGGATTCTAGTGAAAAATCATTAGGGTTTGAGCTATTGAGTTGATCATCAAATCAGCAATTGATTGCTTTGTAATTGTGTACCTTTGGACCTTCAATTGGTCAACTATACTTAACCCCAGACCTCCAAAAGGTCTTGGCTGATCCCCAAACGGTCTTGAGACCGTTTGGGTGATCCCCAAATGGTTTTGAAACCATTTGGGCCAATCAACCCAAAACAATCAACTCATCACTTGCAAAATCAGCACTCAGCCGATTAGGGTTCATACCACATCTGTGGATCTTCAAACACATATCCATACTTGACCCTAGACCTTCAAATGGTCTGGGGTGACCCCCAAACGGTCTTGAGACCGTTTGGGTGATCCCCAAACGGTTTTGAAACCGTTTGGGCAAGAAAACCCAAAAAGTCAAATCAATCAAGTTGAAAGTCAGCACTTAATCCAATTAGGGTTTACCTAATTGATTAGCCTTCAACTCATGATTCCTTTGGAATTAACCTATCAAATTTGGTGAGTTATTAACCAACATAATTATGAACAGTAATATCAAACGGTAAACCCTTGGTCAACGCCCTAAAACGGTTTTGAAACCGTTTGCCCAAAAAGTTCAAGTTAATCAGGTTGGAAAATCAGCACTTAATCCAATTAGGTTTACCTAATTGATTAGCCTTTAACTCATGATTCCTTGGGATTTAACCTATAAAATTTGGTGGATTATTAACTAACATAATTATGAACAGGAATCCCAAACGGTCAATGCTTGGTCAACTCCCTCAAATGGTTTTGAAACTGTTTTCCCAAAAAGGTCAAGTTAATCATGTTGAAAATCAGCACTTAATTCAATTAGGTTTACCTAATTGATTAGCCTTCAACTCACCATTCCTTTGGAGTTAATCCCTCAAATTTGGAGGGTTATCAACCAACATAATTATGAACAGAAATATCAAACGTTTAACCCTTGGTCAACTCAACCAAATGGTCTTGGAGACCGTTTTCTCCAACCGACCTTGTGAAACCGTTTGCCCTTCAAACGGTTTTGCAAACCGTTTGCCCCAAACGGTTTTGCAAACCGTTTGGCCAAGGGGGGGGGCAAGACCATTTGCTAAAGTAGCATTGGTAATCACGCCCATATTCTTCTACCTCTAGATCAAGGTCTGTTCTTCATGGTTTTAGTTGCAAGAAAGCAAAGAAGGATGGGGGAAAGAAGAACAAGCTACTTTTCCAAGAAAGAAAGATGCATAACAAAGTTTAAGGGTTTAGAGTTATAAAACCCGCCTTAGAACCAGCTCTAGAGCTCCAAGCTTCGAAGCGTTAATTGTGGCTTGAGATCCACAGGTCGTCCAAGGTTCCTTCTTCAAGAATTGGTTGGAAAGGATGGCTAGAAAGAAGAACTTAGTAAGAAAAACTAGCAAACCAACCTTATATCATGTTTTCCTCCATGAATCTGAGCTAGAAGATAACTAAAGCTTACCCAACTTTACTTGGACGTTCTCCCCTACTCCTGAGCTCCTTCCTTAGTCGGCCACAGCAAGAGATAAGTGAAGAGAGAAAGGGAAACGATCCCTTGGTTGTAAAAGAAAGGTGTATATATACTTTGGGTGAAATTCCAACATAAGGACAACTGGTTTCTCCATTTCTCATCTAGGTCCTTCCCTTCTTCTAAGCCACATTTCTCCCTTCCATACTTAAGCAAAACTCATCTTAAATCCAAGGTCTAAAGGTGAAGAAAGCCAACTTCTTACTAAGTTGCACATATAGAAGGGTTATTAGGCTTATAACTTGATTATTAAATTTATAAGGGTTACCATTCTTATTTGATTATTCCATTGAAGTGCCCTCTTCATAATTATTACTCTAAATGATGCCAAGAGTCATAAAAGATACTCTAGAAGGTGTATTTTACAAGTTTCACCCCATATTTTGGGTAAATTGCACTTTACACCAAAACTAGGTTTTAAGTACAAGGATTGCTCCACAAGTTGCATCTTGGTGCCCAAACTTGGAGAATCCATCATACTTCATCATATTCATTCTTATGATGTCTCAACACCAAAGGAACATCTTAACATGTGCAATTTGCAAGTTAACCCCTTTTAATTGGGTAATTTGCACATAAGTCCCTATTAACAAAACAATATTATAACATTGTTCAAAAAGAGCAGAAATAGAATTATATGTTCCTCAGAAGCTTTAATTACATACCAAAAGATGATAACAAGTATCTAATTACATAATTAAGTAAAACACCTAGGGTTAGTTCATAACCCAGGTCAGGGATGTTACAGAAAAGGTTGAAGATCTTCTCCGAGTGAAGGAGAAGAGGTTGCTATTCTTCAAGGTTGAAGAAGGCAAGGTGTTCCAGATCTCCAAGTGAAGGAGATAGTCAAGGCAAGTACTCAAGAAAGATAGGCAATCCCTTGAAGATTGAAGACTTAAAGAAGGAGTGGGTAAGTCTATGTTGATGGTTGAAGACTCCATGGTTCAAGTGGGTAAGCTCCTTATATAGGTTGAAGATCTTTGCTTGAGGTACTAAGCCCTTGGATGTGTGGTTGTTGTGTCTTGTAATCTTATGATGAAATATAATAGTACCAAGATTGCAAATCCTAGAGATTAACCACCTCTAGGTAGTAGATTGACATTGCTTCTAGGTAGGACGTGGAACCACTCTAAACCACCTGTCCAAGTGCTTGCTCTTCCTTGTCTCTCATCCTTGATGTGCTTGCTAGCTAAGACATCAAATTTGCTATTTGTTTAAGATTTCATACTTAATATAATTTGGTGGTCTAATCCTTTTGTGAGAATTGTGAAGCTCGATTCACCTCCCCCTATAGATCCCTTGATCCAACAAGTGGTATCAGAGCAAGTCTTCTCCAAGCTACTTCAACAAGTAGGAGAAGATGGACGATTTGTCTCGTGGATCCCTCAACCTAGAAGGGAGCTTCTCCATGAGACCTCCGATCTTTGACGACACCACTTCCTATATTGGACGAGAAGAATGTACTTCTACCTTCAAGGTGTGAGCTATGAGATGTGGAAGGTGATGCACCTCAAGTATGAAGACCCAAAGGGGGAAATCTCCACTTGGACTGAAGCACAAATGAAGCAAGCTCAACTCAATGCAAAAGCAGTGAGCATCATCTACGCAGCCCTCACTCCATCCGATTTCAACCAGATATCTTCTTGGGACACCACACATGAAATTTGGAACAAGCTATGTGTCACCTATGAAGGTATGGAGCAAGTAAAGGAAGCCAAGATCTACATGCTTGGTGGGATACTTAAGAACTTCAAGATGGGTAAGAATGAGAGAGTGGCTGATATGTACACTAGGCTCAATGTGATCATCAATGGATTGGAAGCCCTTGGGAGTGTGATGGATAAAGGCACTATCAACTCCAAGATCTTGAGTTATCTTCCTAAGAGATGGGAGCCCAAGGTTACATCCATTGAAGAGGTGTACAAGCTAAGTGAGTTGTCAACTGAGGAGCTGGTTGGTAACCTTCAAGCCCATGAACCTAGGCTTGATAAGCAAGAAGAAGAAGAAAAGAGAGAAGAGAAGGAGTCCAACAAGATCAAGGACACAACCTTCAAAGCTCAAATTGAAGAGATGGTTCGGCAGTAACAACTTGCCCTCAAGTCCCCTACTCCTTCCTCAAGTGAAGATGAAGGCCCAAATGAGCATGAAGAAAACTACTCCAAGGGCAAGCACTACAAGGGGAAGCCTTCTTCATAAACTCTAAGATGCTATGAGTGTGGCCAAAAAGGCCATTTCAAGAGTGACTGCCTAAAGGCCAAGAAGAGCCATTACAAGAGCAGCCACAAGAAAGACAAGGAGTACAAGAGAGAAGGCAAGTACAAGAGGAAAGAAAAGAAAGAAAGTAGATCTAAAGATGCAGCTCATGCAGCTTGGGAGGAGTCCTCCTCAAGCTCTTCAAGCTCTAAAGATGGAGAATGCCACCTTGCTCTCATGGCCTCTATAAGTGAAGATTTAGGTGAGGTAAGTGAGGTTAGTGAAGTCAATTTTCATGAGTTATCTAAGGAAACTCTTATTGATATGCTTAATGATTGTCGGTCATCTTTTACTAAATGCAAATCTAAAAGGAAAATATTAGGCAAGATAGTAGATGATCTTTATGCTAAAATTGAGATTCTTGATAACAATGAAAAACTGCTCCTTGATAGCATAGATTCTTTGCAAGGGCAATATCTTGACCTTGAGCTTCAACATAATGGAGTAGAGGTTGAGAATGAGGTCTATCTTAAGACTATTGCAGATCTTAAGGAAGACAACCAAAAGTGCCAAGATGAGTTAGATGTTCTTAAAACTGAAAATGTAGAACTAACTCTCATTGATGATGCTAGGAAGCAAGATATTCATGTTTATCAAAAGGAAATTTTGTTGCTTAAATATGAAAATGCCAAGTTACTTGCTCGAGTTAATGATTTATCTTCTAGACCTATTTTGCAAAGTAATAAAGTTGTTAGCATAGCTTTAGAATGAGATTCCTTTCATACTAAATCCCTCTATTTAGAGGCCGACCTATTGCATGCTAGAGATGATCTTGCTATTCTTTCTACTATTGTCATTAACCTTAGTGATGATGATGCCAAGTTAAGATCTTCTTTGAAAAAGTTTCTTACGGGAAAGAAATCCCTCAATGATGTCCTAGAACACTCTACCAAACAAATTGGTACTAGTGATTTGGGATATAATGGGACTGCTCCTAAAGGTAAGAGAAAGAGCAAGAACAATGGTAAGAAGAAGAGTGTGGAACCTTCTATCTAGCATGGAGAGACTTCCGGCTCTAAGAACCCAATGGTATGTGTTCATTGTAAATGTGATGACCATTACTCTACTTATTGTCCTTACAAGCCCAAGGGGACCAACCCAAAGATGAAATGGGTCTCCAAGCTAACACCGGATCCCAAAGTTTGATTTGGGTACCGATATCCTTCTTTCTTTCAGGTTAAAAAGAGATGGATTGTTGATAGTGACTGCTCAAAATATATGACAGGTGAATTCATCCATTTCAACAAATTCATGAAGCAGAAAGGAGGATCAGTGACCTTCGAGGACAACAAAAAGGATGACTTGATTCCTATCTTGAAAGACCTCAACATCGACAACAAAGGTAAGCAGGTGATAGAAGCTGAAGATAAAGAAAAGAGTGATCCCACTCCTCGCTTTGCAAAGAACCATCCCAAAGAGCTAATCATTGGCAACACATTTGAGAGAGTGAAGACACGAGCTGCCTACAACAAAGAACAAGCAGACATCACCTTCATCTCATAGTTGGAGCCAAAGAACATCAAAGAAGCTCTTGGTGATGATGAGTGGATCCTAGCCATGCAAGAGGAATTGGAGCAATTCGAGAAGAATCGTGTGTGGACTCTAGTGCCAAGACCAAGTGATAGAAAATTATTGGCACCAAGTGGATCTACCGCAACAAGCTAGATGAGCAAGGCAAAGTGGTAAGGAACAAGGTAAGGTTAGTAGTACAAGGTTACAATCAATAGGAAGGTATTGACTTTGATGAAACTTATGCTCCTGTTGCTAGATTAGAATCTATTAGAATGCTACTTGCTTTTGCTAGTTACAAAAATTTCTTGATATATCAAATGGATGTTAAAAGTGCATTTTTGAATGGTACAATCGAGGAGGAAGTATTTGTTGCTCAACCTCCGGGCTTTGAAAATGACAAGATACCTAATCATGTTTATTTGTTGTAAAAAGCTCTATATGGACTCAAGCAAACACCTCAAGCTTGGTATGAGAAATTAAAGAACTTTTTGTTAGACAATGGCTATGTCATGGGCAAAGTTGATTCTACTTTATTTCTAAAACACACTTCTAGCAACTTTCTTATCATTCAAATTTATGTTGATGATATCATTTTTGGCGGGACTGATCTTGATATTTACAAGGAGTTTAGTTCTCTTATGCAGAATGAGTTCGCAGTGAGCATGATGGGTGAGTTAACTTTCTTTATCGTCTTTCAAATCAAGCAAACAAAAGAAGGAAACTTCATCAACCAAGGAAAGTACACACATGAACTACTCAAATGCTTTGGGATGGAGAACATGAAGCCGACAGATACTCCCATGTCCAATACCGCCAAACTTGATAGAGACGAAGAAGGTGAGAAGGTAGATGAGAAGCTCTATAGAGGTATGATTGGAAGTTTACTTTATTTAACTGCCTCTAGACCTGATATTATGTTTAGTGTTGTCTTGTGTGCTCACTTTCAATCTAGCCCTAGGAAATCACATCTTACTGCTGTTAAGAGGATTTTGAGGTACTTAGCCAAAACTCAAAATTTGGACTATGGTATCCTAAGTCAAGGGACTTTACTCTTGTGGCATATAATGATGTGGATTACGCGGATTGTTTGGTTGATAGAAAGTGCACAAGTGGCACTTGCTTCCTTCTAGGACCATGCTTGGTGTCTTGGTTTTACAAGAAATAGAGCATCGTGGCATTATCAACTATCGAAGTTGAATACATTGCAGTCGAGAGTTGTTGTGCCCAGGTCCTATGGATGAAGCAAATTCTCCAAGACTTTAACATACATTTTGATGCTTCTCCTACCTATTGTGATAATACTAGTGCAATCAATCTCTCTTATAATCCTATATTGCATGGTAGAGCTAAACATATAGAGGTTCGCCATCACTTTCTTCGTGATCAAATTTCCAAGAAGAATATTTATATCACGCATGTGGACACAGAAAATTAGTTGGCGGGCATTTTCACTAAACCTCTAGCTAGAGAGCAATTTAAAATTATTTGATCTAAACTGCTCATTGTTGCTTTGGATGATATTGATATGTGATCTAGCTAGTTGTTTCCATCCTATATGTTTTGCTCATGTTTTACCTCATCTTGCTTGCCTATATATGCTCAAAATATGCTTAACTTGCTAGTTGACATGCTAAGTTTTTACTTATTTTTGGGTTTTTCTCTATTTCTTAGTTTTATCATAGAATAGTACCCAATGATGAGTGATATGTGCCTAAGTATGTTCAATGTACATAATAGACTTGAAAAATGAATGTAATCAACATGTATATGGCTAGAAATTAAGATTGATCGTTTTAGGTCAGGTTGACCATCGTTCGAGTTCCCCCAGGACAAATTTGACCGATCAAGAGCCGAGAGTTATTCTTCAGAGAACCAATTGGTCAAGTTTCTGACTCTCAGAACTTGACCGATCTGCGGGCTAAAGTCACTTAAAAGTTAGGTTCAGCCGACTATTCTCCCTCTCAACTAGAGAATAGATGACCGATTCCTCTTCTTCTAGCCCTAAGCTCTCACCCAAACCCTAAACCTCCCTCTCCTAGCCCTAGTTCGACCTAAATAGCTCGACCTAGACCTTCTCGAGCGCTCCCTGGTGGTGTCTGAACGGATTTTGAGGTTTGCTTTGTGTGTTTGTTCATTTTCTTTCTCTTTTTTCACCTTCATGGCTTACCAAAGGAGAAAATGACCTTCTCCAAGCAATGCACCTTCGTCTTCGTCTTCTAATTGTTTGATTCCTTTTGACGATACCTCGTTTATCTCGATTGCGGCTATTAATCGGTACAAGGAACTTCTTCCTAGGAGTCATTTTCCTTTTTACACCTTGACTGATCCATCTCCTAGGCGTCAAGCGGTTATAGATCAAGTCGCTTGGTTACTTGTCATTCACCACCTCTCCTCCTTGGTCGTCGAATGTGATTGCTTTAATAATTCCATGTCTAGCACTAAAGTAGTTCATGAGTTCTACACTAATTTGCATTGGAACTATGACTCCCTCGTTCCCCTGCCTAATACTCAAGTAATCCTCACGTTGATAATCGTGAGAAAGCGTTTCTAAATTTCTGAGGATATATTACCTGTCTTCTTTTCTGGAGATGAGGAAAACAACACCTGGCGTAAGGATTATGGCTAGTATTTTGACCTTTTAGACCTGGAAGGTTTCTACAAAAAAAATGAATTGACTCTCCCTGATATTCATCATTACTTGAAGAAACTTGTCGTTCCCTACAAGAAGAAGAGCACACTTCCTTCCTCCTCCCTTGACCTTAGGAAGCGCATTCTGGCGTTAGTGATCAACTACAATATTCATCTAAAGAGAAAACAAATGGATATTGCAGAGAACATTGTCGTCATTATGTATTGCCTTTTAGAGAACATCGGTGTCAAGTGGGCCAGATACATTCTACACCACATGACCTGCTTTGACACTAGTAAGAACACCAAAGGCACACACCCTCCCTACCTGGCTTTGATTTGTGGTTTATTCCAGTTCGCCACTAAGAAATCCCTCTTTTATGACTTTCATTACAAAGTAGCCAGAAAGGGTGTTTGTATCAGTGAGACCAAAATTCAAAAGTGTGTGCCTGTGTTTGCCTCCTTTACCCCTGGTGCTTCTCCCTCTGCCTCAGCCTCTACATCCCCTACCTCCTATGCCCGAGCTCCACTTCCTCAGCCTCCTGCTAGACCTAGTCGTGCTTCGTTCTGTATATCAAATGAAACCCTTATGGGCTACATGATGCACCAACAAGCATACAACCAACAGGTTCAGGACCGCCTGCATCAGGATCTATGTTCAATCATGTCTACCATGAACCTATCATGTGCTCACCCCTACCCCACCTACTAGCTATACCCACGTAGTGATTATGCTTCATATGCATATAATCATTACTACCCTGTTCCCGAGCCTTTCACTGCTACTCCTCCACCTCCACCTTTTGCTGCTGGTAGCTCTGCTCCTGTCTACCTCCCGTTGCCTGCTGCCCCCCTGGCCACCTTGCTTGCCATCCTTGGAGACTCGACTTCATCCTTTCCTCAAGCCAACAAGCTTCACTCTCTTGGTATGTCTTGGGCTGAGCAGAATGCTCGTTAGCCCAGTCACATTTTCAATCCTCCTACTGATGAGGAGATGCCTAACCATGCTGCTGATGATGATGAAAGTGATGGTGAGGATGCTTCTGACGATGGTGATGGTGATCGTGTTGGATCTGGTGATGAAGGCACTACTGCTGCACCTTCTGACAGAGACAAGGACTATGAGACAGGAGCCGATGACGATGATGTTGTTGATATAGATAGTTTAGATGTTTAGCTTATTTCTTAGTTTTTAGTCTAGCATGTTGATCATATACATCTTTCTAGGCTATTTTGTATAATAAACATCTAGGCACATTTATCTGAGATGTACTATTTTATCCTATGTTTTCATCACTTCTTGGTTGTAGTTGTTTTCTTGAAGAACATGCATCTGAGTTGTAATATATGTGATGTGCACTCTTGCTATTTACTCTTATCTATCTTATGCGTTGGTGCCATCTTCTACCATATTTTGATTATGACTGAGATTGTATGTTGCTTTCGTCTGTGTGCCATATGATTGCTTGTATGTATATCTGGTTGATTGGGTTTTGGAGAAGACCTAGTTTTTTTTGCTCATGTACCCCCATTCTTTTTGATAATGTCAAAAGGGGGAGAGATATTTCAATGGTTTGAAACTCAATCATATTGTTATTCATTGTTATACTATTGCTTATTTACTCATGAGATTCTTTTCTTGTTCATTTATTGTTTTATCATGTGACTTGCAAAGGATCACATAGTGCATATATGCTATGATTACTATGTGTAGATAGACTAACCATGCAGGTTAGAGGAAGCATAGATTGAGGGGGAGCAATTCACATTGTTCACATCTTGAATCCCCTTAATTCACAAGGCAAAGGTATAACTTCTATAGCCTTTTCAATATGTTTGAGGAATGGTTTGTCATTGTCAAAAAGCGGGAGAATGTTGACCTAGAGGTTATACATTGTCCATATTTTGATAATGGCTTAACCATTCCATTCATATGTATCTAATATGTGTATTAAAGATTGATTTTAGATGTTAGGTACAAGAAAAGGAACAAAAATCCAAAGCCCTAGATTGGGTCAAGTTCAAGTCAAAAGAGCTACAAGTGTGTAATTTTGGAATTCTATGTAAACGACCTTAGAACATTTTTGTAATCACTTGTAATGATGAATTGACTTGTAACTTAGTTGAGAAAATAGATTGGAACACTAAACACCAAGTTTTAATCACTTTAGATGCACTTTAGAAAATTGACCACAGGCAGTCAATCGGTCGAGTTGCAAACTCGACCGATCCTCCTGGATCAAGTTTCTGAAGATAGAATCAATCGAGTTGTGGTTTCACAGAACTCGACCGATCGAGTACCTGACCGAATCGATCTTCAATGGTCGGTCAAGTTTTTCCAGGACAAACTCGACCGATGATTTGAATACCAGTTTTGTCTTTTACCCTATCGGTTGAGTTACCTTTATTGAAACTTGACTGATTGCACTGTACGGAATTTGTAGAAAAAGTGATTGTGACCGTTGGTGTGTGTTTTGAGCAAAAATAGAGTTGTTTCTTTGAGAAAAAAATGGCTATTTTCGTATCCAAGTGTCCCACAACTTAAAGGGGCACCCTCAACTATAAATAGGATCTCTTGGAGTTCATTCCTAGGTTGCTCATTCACTACATGCTTGGTCCTAGCCTAGTTGAGAGTGTTCTAACCCTTTGAGCCCCTTTCTCTCTCTACCTTCAAGTCAAATTTGTGGGTATATGAGTGAGATAGGTTCCTTTGTAAGACAATTGCTCCATGTATTGATGTAAAGCTCTCCTCCACCGTCTTCCTACCCTCTTTCCTATTAAAGAAAAGGTTGAAGATCTTCTCGGAGTGAAGGAGAATAGGTTATTGTTCTTCAAGGTTGAAGAAGGCAAGGTGTTCCAGATCTCCAAGTGAAGGAGATAGTCAAGGCAAGCACTCAAGAAAGATAGGTAATCCCTTGAAGGCTGAAGACTTAAAGAAGGAGTGGGTAAGTCCATGTTGATGGCTAAAGACTCCATGGTTCAAATGGGTAAGCTCCTTCTATAGGTTGAAGATCTTTACTTGAGGTACTAAGCCCTTGGATGTGTGGTTGTTGTGTCTTGTAATCTTATGATGGAATATAAGAGTACCAAGATTGCAAATCCTAGAGATTAACCACCTCTAGGTAGTGGACTGACATTGATCCTAGTTAGGACGTGGAACCACTCTAAACCACATGTCCAAGTGCTTGCTCTTCCTTGTCTCTCATCCTTGTTATGCTTGCTAGATAAGACATCAAATTTGTTGTTTATTTAAGTTTCCATACTTAATATAATTTGATGGTCTAATCCTTTTTGTGATAATTGTGAATCTCTATTCACCCCTCCCTCTAGAGCCCTTGATCCAATAGTACCTTATCACAATCCTAAGTTTGCTACATAGATATCCACCCACCTTCCTTGACTTCCAAACAATGCTAAAGTCATACATTGAAATGAACTACACAACTATAGATTTAGTGACAAAGTAGTCTATCTACTCATATTCTTGAATAAGAAGATATAAATCATAACATCTTATTAGGATATGTACTGGTAGATACGACCACAACCCAAATTTATATTCAAGATGCACATTCTTAAGAAACATTTGCCAAACTTCTTGCTTAAACATTTAATGTTTAAAAACCAATTACCACCTAGAATATCATCTCATAACAGTAAGGAACCATTTTTAAAAAATCAACTATAAAAATTCCATCAAATGGTCTTGATATGGAAAAATTTGTAAGATAAACACCAATACTTATACTTTACTCAAGGTACGTGTAAAAATCATATATTTCAGCTACATGATAGTATATATAATAATAAATTATAAATAATAACATCATGTTAAAATAGATAAGTAGATAAACTTGAAGTTCCTAAAGTTTTACCCATAATTATTGTAAAATATCCATCTTTAGGTCATTATTTTGTAATTGATAAAGTTGAGTGATTATGAGTAAGAATTGCATTACTAAACATATTCTAAATAAATCTGTAGAAAATAACATGTTTCTATAGAGAAAGATCACAAAAAATTAGCTTCAGGGCCCACCAAATAGCACCCTAAATTATTTACTCTTGCATGCACTAGTTTTGACTAGGCTAGAGAAGAAAAAAAGAAGAATTTTTTAGATAGAGAAGATAAATTTAAACAAGAAAACATGGAATACTTTGTGTTAGAGGGTAGATAGGATAAAAATTAGTAGAAAAAGATGAGAAGAAAATATGAAATTTACATGAATTTTATCTCTATTAGGTCTAGATGGTGGTTTTGAGATTTATTATGTTTGAAAAGATTGAATAGAAGAGTCTCCAAGATGAAAGAGGGTTTTTCTACAAGATCATCTTCTTTAAAACCTACATGTTCTATCTAGATCGAAAATTATATAAAAATCCCAAAGGGAGTCCACATATATTGGAAGCGTCGTAATAAAATTACATTTCATCCATTATACAAACCACTTCGACATCCTATAGGTCACTTCAACACAAAAACCCAGTTGAAGCACCTTAAAACAACCCTCTTAGACATGAAACTAGCCCTTCAAACCAAACATGGGTCATATTGATACCTCCTTGACATGTATCAACCAGAGGTAGCCACATTGACCTAGTCAAACCTTGCACAGTGGTAGAACCCAACCTAGTTAGGTAAGGCACACATCAACCAGATGTAGTGGCCAAATCATTACAACCTAGTCCATCTCAACCAGCTCAAACCACTCAAATTGTCCTTCTTGGAGCCCACTTTGTCTGAATATAGTGATGCCCATTACATAAATCGATATGATTGATATATGCATCCTATATTGTATACTTTTTATGTTCACTGCTTTCAAAATTTTACTGAAATTAATTTGGACCATAAAATCCCCAAATCATGAAAAAACATATTTGATTTGTAATCTAGTATAATTATTTGAATAAATCCAAGATAAATCACATACATCATACAATTAAGAGAGAAAGATATGTTTAAAGCAAATAATGGATCAAGATTTCGCATGTATAGATAAACATAGTAGTCTTATGTAACCTAATAGATTTATTCAATTTCTTATAGTTGCGAGTATGAGATTTATGACTCATTAGTGAACACCTTTGACCTTGGTATGGTATCAATTAAGAATAAGTGGTAATATAGTTAGATGGTTAAAATGAGCATAGTAAGCCAAAAATAGTTGAACAAACAATTATAAAGTATTTTGATTGGTTAACCTTAACTCACATAATATAACATATTTGACACACATGACTTCAGAGATACATACAATCGTGTATAACATATTATGTAGCCTAAAGTCCCATATAATGGTCAATGCATGTATGTGGACACATTAACATGTCATTATGTTCATTAATATTTGTTATTTACCTATTAAGTTTGATAATATCTAAATGAAATTATATATAGGTGATAAGTCTTGGAACAACCATAAGATACACTAATGTCTTGGTAATATTATTTGGATAACTATTCAGTATTTATTTGGAATAAGTTAGGTATACATATATTTGAAGGGTAACTTTATTGAAAGAATATATATTGATCAGAATAAATGTTACTAACTTGTCTCATGTTAAAGTAACTCAAAGACAAGTTTAACCCAATATGAAGCATACATAACTAGAACATTTTATAGGGATACTTTAAGAAACACTAGTGCATTAATTACCCCATTAGAGATTCTTAGTCCGTGAAACTAATTATAAATATGATTTTTTCATGGCTTAGTTAGCCTAGTTAATAATTTTTACAATAAAATTGGATAAGTGTAGGTAAGAAAAATAATTTAAGGAAGAAAGAACCTAAAATATTCTAGTCCAATTCAGTCATGTTTTTTTACAACCATACCTAATGTTCTATTTTATCAAATGTTACCTTTGATACACACATCATTATCTAAAGGCTTTAGTTCAAGATCCAATGCCTGCAAGATCTTCTTAAAACTTTGGTTGTGGTCTAAATGGTTGAAAACAATGTTCCAACTCTTTCTCTCCTATATATATCCTATATTTTTCATCATTATCTTATCCACTGACTTCATATTTCCTTCTTGAAGAGTTTGATACCCAATTTAACTATGCATTTTCTCCTAGAGTTCTAAAATACCCTAGTATCTTCTCTCTCTTATAATTTCATCTCCAATAAATTTCCTTGATGACCTAGACAATTATGCTTATAAATAATAATGCTAACACCTTTATGTCACCCCTAAAACCACTATCCATTGCCTTCTTGCCATCATTTAAGTCTGAGCATAACCGCTCAACTCTATATGCCTACTTATGCTACCTTAGGTTTGTTGGAGGGACCTTCACCTTTGTGAAACCTAAAATGAAGCTAGAATGACTCTATTTCTTCATTTTATTCTAGAAAAATCTTGAATTACATGATGTGAATTAGACTTCATTTTTATGTTTCTCATCTTTTATTGAAAGTAGCAAGTCTCGATGGCTAGTTAACTATTTATCTTGATTTTTCTATTCTTATTTTTGTTTATTGTTGATGAATTGATCTATTGTTTCCTTCTTCACTATGATTTCTTATAGAATTTCAATCCTCCCCTTTGATCGACAATTGAGGAGGTAGCTAATTGGCATCATAATGACCTTACAACCTAGTTATTGGGCATGTTGAGTTTGGAGAGGCCAATGTACTTGAAGGAATTAGTTCTTGGTGACAAAGTTCTTTTATCTCATATAAAATTTGTGAGTTGAGATTCATTATTTATTCATTGTGTTAACATACCATAATAATCACCTTTGTGACTTCTCACATTTTCTCTTAAGAGAATTTATCTTTTTCCACACATGTTGTTTTTGGTAAACCATGTGTGCCTCTTTTACTAAATTAAGGGGAAAAATTGTCTATTACAAGGTGTAAGAAAGAAAAAAAAACAAAGAACTATCTTTGAATAAACAAAGAACCTATGCAAAAGAGAACTTATCGATACATTGAGTTCATTCAACAAAACGAAACTTTCAAATCCTTTTGGGCTTGCTCTTCAAGTTAAGAAAAGAATGTTCTTCCTTTAAACCCATATGTGATAAATGATAAAAGGCACCACATTTTCTTCTTGCCTTGATACTTTAATAGGTCATAGAGGTCATGAGACCGAGTTCTAAACTTCTGGAGGAAGGAATATCAAACAACATTAGAGAAACTACATTCAAAGAATAGGTGGGCCATGTTATCCTCTTTACAACAACACAAAGCACTCATTGGTGCAAAGTTGACGCAAAACTTCTTGAGCACATAACTTGTGGATAATATGTTCAATAAGCTTTTCCACAAGACAAAATAGCATATTTTGGGTACTTTTTCCTATAAAAATTCAAATAGTGCTTGAGTCAAGCATATGTTTCCCATCAACAAAAATGTTGTCCTCGTATCCAGTGGGATGAGGGATATTTTTGAAGATGTCTAGCACAACCTTTGATTCTCTGGTAGTTGGGAAGCTCAAAGAACTATTAGTAATGCATGGACTAACTTTACAACTGACTCCTCTTCTACATACGAAAACAAGTTGAGTATCCACCAAGTCAGACAACTTGTGAGCATTCGGTAGGTGTCCTCCCAAAGGAATATCATTTCCCCATCTCCATCAATAAAGTATAGATGCTTCTCAAGCATATGTATGTTATAAAGAATATTTCTACACATCCATGAGGTCTTAGGATTTTCTTTCTCTGACCAAATAGAATCATCCTTGAGGTACTTCTTATGAAGCCATTTGACCCAGAGAGAGTTTTTCTCACTTGCTAAGTCCCATACATTTTTAAGTAATCATGCAATTGAATAGAGAGGTCTAATCCCTAGTCCATCTCCCTCCTTAGTTTTACACATATTTTTCCAAGAAATGGTATGTATGTGTTTTTTTCCATTCCCATGCTCCCAATTGAAGTTTCTCATTAGTCTTTCCAACTCATGTATCACTATCTTTGGGAGAGGAAAGGATAACAACTAGAAATTGTGATAGATAGAGAGGGTTGAAATGACTAACTCAAGTCTACCTGCATAAGAAAGTTGTTTATTTTTCCAAGAGACCAATTTAGCTTTGACATTGTCAATGATAGGCAAGCACATGGATCTGGTCAGTTGGCCACTGAAGAGAGGAAGAACCAAGTATTTACCATGCATTCTTGATACCTCTATATTTATCATACTAGTAAGGTTACTTGAAACTCCTCAAGAACCCTCTTCACTGAAGTGACATTTTCCCCATTAGCATTAGTGAAAAATAAAAGATCGTTTGAAAAAAATTGTGGGATGTAACCAAATTATCAGAGGCAGTAATAGGTTCAATCTTATTTCCCTTGACATAAACACCAACCATCGACATGCATGGAAAAGAAATAAATAAAGGGTTCTAGGGGTCACCCTACCTTTCACCATTAGTTGCATGGAAAGGAGGTATGAGAGATGTAGGGATTTGGGGGAAGCAATGCATTATAATATAAAAAATATATCTTTCCAAAATTCCCATTTTGATGGATCTATCATAGATATAAAATTTTCTATATAAAAGGACAAAATAAGTACATAGGTGATGTTGGTATGTATTCCCAGAAAGCCAATCATATGATTATTGTAATGTATTTATAGATACCGAATTTGATATTTGTAAAGTTAATTCCATCTATGATGTTTGTCTCAGCATTAGATGATGACACAAACATAGTAGATGTCTAAAGAATGATGCCACTCGATGACATATGTCTTCAGGTTGAGGACCTAAACAATGAGATCATATGTATGATAAGAGTACATACATTCTTGGTATGTCCCTAGTCACATATTATTGTGGAAGCAAAGTAGAAAATAATAATACAAAAGACTAGAGTGTATGTTGACTGATGAGAGAGTCTCATTAGTCATGACATGTGATATCAAGTCAAGCACACATGTATATGCTGGAGAATAATATATAAGATAGACCCACCATGAGAGTGATACATGGATACCATGGAACGGTAGTCAAAATCATCTCTCACAGTGATAGTGGTGATTATGGTTCTTAGACCTGAAGTCACTACATTCATCACATGTTGTTCATGTACTTTGACATCATCCACCATGATCTTGAATAAGGGTTGTTATAAAGGTGGTGTTTGGGTTCATTGTGACACATGGGGATTGAGTGTTAGTGATGTAGATGGGATTTGTCCCTCCTACATGAGATTGATATCCAGGCCACTTGATAAGCGAGACTGATAAATGTACGATTGTACTCATGTGATTCAATATGTTATATGTGAACTCACATACATATTTGATAGCCTACTCTAATTCAAAGAACATGAATTGAACATTAAGAGGATGATGATTCCATGCCTCGAGTTATATCTGGATATCAATGATAAAGGAATTATACGATCACAATAACACTGAACAAGAATTGTAGGTTGAAATTGTTCTCCAACTTTTTGAATTACTTGGGCAGAAATGATGTATTTCTAGACATTGCTCTTTGCTTGTGATGTCATAATTGGTTATGGACATTCACTACCAACGTAGTTCTGGACCTATAGGGTCAAACACATAGGATACACTTTGAATAGGAGTATATTAATGAATGATGTTCAATTTGATTAATAAAGGTGTTTAGGTATTTAGTTAAACAACTAGGATTCAAAATTGACTGATTGGACTCCCAACTGACCGTTTCAAGTATTAAATCAGCCAGCTGGAATATTAGGTGAATCAATACTAGTTGAACTTTGCCTGAACTAGACATGTGAAATGACCATTTCACTTGTAAAATAACCATTTCACTATGTGAAACAACCACTTCACCACCTGGGTCACCCAGTTCAGTTGTCAATTCGATTGGAACAAGGATTGATGTTGATGTCATGTTTAGCATCAATCAAGCATTAATTATCAATTTGATTTAGAATGGAAAATTGTACGAAAACAACCAGTTTGCTCACAAAATGACTAGTTGGCTATGTGAAATGACCAGTTCGCCATATGCAGGTTTCAAAAAATTCATGAATCTGATCCTTTCGACTCTGACACATATTGGGAACCCTGACTGTGGCCTCTCCTATAAATAGAGGGGTATTGGGGGCTTCTTAGATACAACATTTACTCTAACAATTATTGTCCTCTCTAGTTGTGGTAACCAATGGAGATCCCAAGCAAGTCCTACCTGTTGAAGGGAATGATAGCAAGGGAGGGACAATTGTGGCAGAGTGAATCAACTCTAGTAGGTTGATGTTCAAAAGGGACAACTCCTTCCCGTTGGCTCTAGTAGAGTAAGGTGGACTTCGCGGTGGTCCACGTGGACTTCTCTAGAGGTGGGAGGCTTCTATCACAAGGAGAACTCCGTCAATCGCCATCCATGGTGTCTAGACTAGGAGGTCATTGTCGTCCACTATTCGAGTGTTGCCAAAGAAGAAGTGTGTTGCTGCTTGGAGAGGAAGCACTATACTGGTGTAGCCATGTACTAATCTTAAATGAAGTTGGTAAAATAATGGGTGGGTAGATGAGTGAAGGGCACTAGGATGAGAAACTATCAAAATATTGATGCAAACTTTCCATTTCGCCCACCACCATGTGAAAGTCTAGGGTTTAGAAATAATAGTAAGTCATATGTTAGTCCCTGATATTCATATTGTAAATGGGAATCACTACAATGTGTAGGTTGCTCATGATGTACACGTGGGTAATTTTGGAACAAACATCTCATCCCTTCATTAGTTCTTGCATTGTTGTTCCTGAAAATGAGTAATAAAAATTTAACAAAAGTAATCACATATATTATTGTGAACAAGATGGAAACATCTCTATCGTCACGTGCTTGTTGTTTCTGGTCTATGGTGTAAGGTATCACAGTGGTACAAGTGATGGATTTCCTTCACACGAAGAAGCCAAATTCTGATGCACCTCCAATTTTTTTGTGCTAATTAGACTTACAACATTGACATAAACAAATTTGCCAATGTATCAACACGACCCTGCATAAGATTGCATTCCAGTTTTCTAACAATCTAGAAATTCTAATGAATAGAGCATACCAATTTATCTAGGAACCACATACATGCTCTGATGGAAATCGGTGCACATACACTTTGTGAAGCTGATGCATATATATGGGGCATTAGGAGTGTTGTGAGCACTAGACGTGACGTGGGTGTCTAAAATGGCATTATTTCCATATCCAACATCATCAATGATCGGCTACCTATTTGTGAGCATGGTCATCTACATATAGAGATCAAAGACACCAAGCAACTACACGGTGCTACTGCTAGCATGTTAATGAATAATGGCAGGTTGGACACTACTTACATCACAACTATGGTATCCTATTTGTTGCACAGATTGTTGATGAATCAATATGACACCCATTGATACCATTTAGGACGAAGTTGCAAAGAAAGAAAAGAATATCACCATGTACATCTTCGAGGAAATTCCTGCCTTGTTTTATTCTTTCTTCAGTTCCTTACAACAACATCATACATAATCAATTACATGTGTTGTTGTTGCTGCTAGGTCTTAGCAGATTTTTGTTGGTGGAACACAAGTTGTCTCTCAAGCTATGCACCCTCAAGTAGCATGTTTAAGGTTTCCAACATGTGGTTATATCCTCGATCCTATATGTGACTCTCTAGTTGTAAAGCCTTAGCATGGCGGCCCTTCCCATGAAGGCCCTCAAGGTGAAACTACTTGCACTTGTGTAGCCTGCATGCCGACTCCAAATTCAGTAGTTGTGGTCATCATGTGTGGCCAGTTTGTTGAGAGGTTAGTGATCAATGGGTGTGAATCTTGGATATCTATTGATGCCACTGGTGATTGTGGTAGTGGTTTACGTGTGGTGGAGAATTTGCTTACTACTGCTCATGACACTCTCTGACTATAGGTTGCATGAGGGAGAAAGGGGTGAAGGAGATAAGAGAGTGGAGAAAGAGAGATAGCGACTACACAAAGAGACATACATGGAAAAAAGGATGGGGGCCTCCTCATGGACGTTTGTGTGGGGCGCATGGGTCTAAGTGCCTTTTT
The DNA here is from genome assembly GCA_963693085.1 of Alisma plantago-aquatica. NCBI lineage: Eukaryota > Viridiplantae > Streptophyta > Magnoliopsida > Alismatales > Alismataceae > Alisma > Alisma plantago-aquatica. The sequence goes on along the minus strand of OY856411.1, from coordinate 1,067,405,603 downwards.
GTAAGATGGACTTGATCTAAAATCTAATAGTTAAAAACTCAATTGTATTGGGGCTAGAATACACTTGAGTGTATTCTAGCCTCACTCTCTCTATATATACATACATACATATATATCTATATATATGATATTAGGTGATTATGTGGATGCACTTTGCACAATATTCATCAAACGAATCAATCTGATTTAGAATCCAAACTGTGATAGCAAACATTTGATGTTTGCTCTAATACTACTATAGGGATTTCAAGAAAGGAGGTGCAATGGAATATTAAAATTTTCTTCCCAAAAATCTCATGCAGACATATCTGTCATGGATATGAAACCATAGTATATAAAAGAATAGAAGAGGTACAAAGGTGGTACCTTTGTCCAAGCTTGTTGTCCAACAACAAGATGCATATTTTTTCAGTGAATATCTCAATCTATTACATTCAAATATGAGTTGGAAATGAAGAGATCCAAATGGAAGAGAAAGGATTCAGATTGTCCTCCAAAGAACAACCTTCTATCATCTTGTGGAATTTTTTTTGTATGCCTCTGCACGTCGTGACTTGGCCTATACTTTGTCCATGAAAATGAGGGAGGATGTGGTGCACCACCTTGGTCACCCTGTTGTAGAGGAACAGAAGTTGTGGAAGTGGTAGTTATCTTGGAACTTCCTTTCTTCTCTTGTCTTAGACGACAACCTTATGGTTTCCGTTTCTCTTGGAGAGAGAGAGAGAGGACGGCCAACTTGTCTCACAAGTTTTCTCTCAAATATGTGTCACACCCTTAGAGATGTGTACCTTTATATGGAAGAGACAAGGGCTTGGAGAAACATAATTCCAATCCCTTATCCATTTGCATTAAAAATAGTACAATGTTGAAAAACTCAAACAAGATTGTGATTGATCGATCACAACCCTTGATTACTCGATCAAGACAGTCCAGATCTAGATCTGACATGTTTCCAATTTCAGACTTTCATTATAACATTTTGATAGCCTGATCAGCTTTCCTAATCGATCGATCACATCTCCCCAGTGGAAATATCAATTGATCAATTGAAAATCAAATGACCTATTGACCTAATCAATATGATCATCTGATCAGACATTCTGGTCTCCTAATTGTAGGTTAAATCAACATGTTTATGATTCATAACCATTTTGATCATATGTTTGGCTGCAAACTTCAATTCCCTTGTGCATCCTTATGTTTGTGACCCATTAGGTTCCTAATTCTGCTGATAATAATGTTCAAAATAACACAAACAAAGAGTGGTGTCTAGCAACACTTCATTGCCATCCAAGTTATAGGAATGAGTTAGAGAACAACTACAACCTATAGAAGTGATCAATGTTTCCATGATCACATGATCACTTTGTTATTGATATATCCAAATTGAAACATAGGCACAGAATGCCATCCTCTTAGCTCTCAACCTATATTCCTTACACTAGAGCAGGATATTCAAAATATTGTGAGTTCAATATCATATATGGACTCACATGAGCATGGCTATGCATTTCATAGTCTCACTTATCAAGTACCCAAGATATTACTCCTAATGGAGGGGAAAATTCCATCTACATCACTTTCATTCATCCAAAAGTGTCATAGTGCACCCAATCACTATTTTTGTGGCAACGAATATTTCAAAGCATGTTGGGCTAGTGGTCAAAACACATAGAATGACTTGTGATTATTGTAGTGATTTCAAGTCTAAGTATCACAGTCACCACTGTCACATTGAGATATGACTCAGACATGTCACTACATGACTTCCATGTGTCAATCTCAAGGTGGGTCTGTTCAATAAAACTTTTTTAGTAACAAGTAACATGCATCTGAGTTGATATCCAATATAATGACTAAAGAGACATAGTCATCACTCACCATACATGCCAGTCTTTTGTATTACTTTTGTCCTAAGATATCCACAACAATAATCGACTAGTAAGATAACAAGAATGAGTAATCTTATTATACATATAATCTCTTGTCCTGACCCTCAATCCAAGATATATGTCATCGAGTCATACCATTCTTAGGACATTATTAGGTTCATTAATTATCACAATACTAACACAAACATAATAAGTGTAATTGCCTTTTATAATAATCAAATAAAGTGCAAAGTATCCCTATTAAAAACATCACATGATGTCTCTAAGGACATACAAAACCAAGAGATCCATTCACTAGGACTTGCAAGGATGTAGAATCAAAGCATTTCCTTAAACATACAAGCCAACAATATGGGAATCCCATCCTTTGTATAATGAATAAAATGTAATCCTTTTAAACTTTATCTTAAGCCTGACAAGTCCACTTTAATGCACATCTTGTTAGTAAAGAAAGAGATCACAACTTCATTTTCCAAGAGAATTCCATCCCCTATCAACCTCCCTTGTATGAAGGCTATTTGATTTCGGTCAACCAAAATACTCATAACCGGATTCAACATGTCAGCCATGATTTTAGTAATAGCTTTATAGATGATGTTGTAGAGAGAAATGGGTATGAAATCCTTAATATACGAAACTCCTAGTACTTTAGGGATCAAAGTAATGAGGTTACTATTAAATTCCTTTAACAACTTTCCATTATCAAATAAATTTAGATAGATTTAGTGATGTCATGGCAAGGATATGCCAACATTTCTTGAAGAAGACACCATTATAACTGTCTGGTCCTAGAGACTTATCACTGGGGTTGTCAAACACATTGTCATCCTCCTCCTTAGTTACCCATCTTCTTAAAATCTCAAAGTTATCCTAAGTTAGAGTAGGCATATCGCAGTCATTTTTCAAGCAACAAAGTCATGAGGCAGAATTAAAAACTATTTATAATGCAAAAAAATGTTGTATGTAATAATGCAAAAATCATAAATAGTATTCCCATAAATATTGAGAGTATAGATATTATTTCTAATCCTTCTAAACTTGAGAAAAGCATATAAGAAATAAGAATTTATATCCCATGCCTTCAAACATAGAATCCTAAAAAAATTTTTTAGTAAATTCCCTTCATACACTAGAGACACAACCACATTCTTCCTAGATTCAACTAGATATGACTGTAAATTATTATTTATGGGGCAAGCATCTACTTTCCTTTGCAAGCTAATAGTTGTGGCTTCCATTTCTCAAGATTTAGAAAAACAAGTTACCCACTTACTTCCTATTCCAAGTAAGCAGAGCATACCTAGGTCATTCAACATATTGTAAACTATAACATTCACTATAATTCTGATGAGACTAGGTGTTCTTCACCAAATCTAAGAAATGCGGTTGATTCACCCAAGAATTGATAAACCTAAAAGAAGTTTTCTTATTTTTTGAACTAACAAGATGAAGTGAAATTATGGGTATGGTTACTCACAGTGGTACTAATATCTCTCACCAAGCATTAGGAAAATAGATAAGAAATCAATATTATACAAAATACAAACTATCTTGGAGAAACTATTATTCCCTTTTAAACTCCTACTATTCAAAGTGAAAAAGGGCCTAGTTGCAACTTCTAGGGGTCCAGTATCATATCATGCCTTTTTAATGTCATTCATGCTCTTAGTTGATGGAGGATACTTCCCTAGCTTCTTGTTGTTAAATCTAATTAAATTCACCAAGCACACCCTAGGGACCTACTGTAATATTTTTAAGAGAAATTAAATATTACCAAAGAGAAACCCTACTAACATCATTATTGGCTCCATATATAGTAGGGATTCAAAAATTAGTATCGTCTTTGTCAATAGAAGATTGGAGAAATTGTTCAGTAGCCATGATTTTCCTAATGCAAAGATACGTACCCTTTCAAATAAATGTACCGAGAATCCTTGCATAGAGAGATGACATTAGATGAGACCTCCTGATCTTTACTCAAGATTCCAAAATGAAAAATATATCCACCTTTCTTCTTTTTATCTCCTCCTAAATATGTGAAAATTTGTTATGTGCCCTCTCACATTCCAGACTACGATGGACAAGGGACTATCCATTTGAAGGTCTTCCTGGTGCTAAACCACCCCTAGGATGTAAACTTTGCCCATCATGAATTTTCTCAATTATTCCAAAACTTGTTTGGAAATAAATGGATATGCTATGTTTTGCTCACACTTTTCATATTAATCCTTGATGGAGATTTTGACTTCCTTCCTTAGGTTTCCCATTGGGATTGAGTAAGGGTAAAGGGTTTCATGAACTATTTGTGTCTTTACCAACAACTATTTCCTTGTCCAGTGCATGTGGGCTTGAGCTTTCAATATTGAACTTAGAAAGGTCCACTTCTTCATGTGTTAACTATCTTAGCAACATCATCAATGAAATCACCTCTTTCTTCGATAAAGGGGATTTAGTTGTTAGATTTCAGAAACCCTAATTTCTTCTTCCTCACTTCTATTTTAGTAACCTTTGTGCTAGCATCAAAGCATAGGTTAGACTCATGCCCAAATTTTCCACATTGCATACACCTACTTGGTTTTCACTTGTACTCAAAAGAGATCATATCAATTTTCCCATCTTCACTCTATATCTGAAATTCCTTCAGGAAGTTGAAATTGATAAGAATTAGAACTTGTAGCCTGACATATTCCAGACTTCAAAACTCAATTGTTAGTTAATATGGGGAAATTGGCTTCCCAAAAATTATCCAATGCAGTTGAACATCTCGTTGTCTCAAAACCCCAGGGGTGGATTGAAGATTTTATCCACACTACAACCTCTACGAGATTTAGTTTCTCCATAGATTCACCGCTTACCCACTTCGTCAAAAATAGTGATTTTCCAAAACGAACCAGGGATCCCCTTACAATGCATTGATCAATTCTTTGTCATTAGATAACATGATTAGAAAGAATCATTTGCCTCTAGATCTCACTTCTGTAGACCCTTTAACTCTCCAGATGTTTGCCAAGTAAATCTCCACTGTCACCCAATTTGGTTTAAGTCCATGCCATGGCTTAACTTCACCTAAGTATATTTCTCTCCATGATGCTTTTAGGATAGATAATCTTCCCTTCCTTACTTTCTTTATCTATCTTGCTAATATTTACATGTTTAGTTGTCATTTTCATTTTGAATATGCACAACAAAAGTTTGACTTCCTTGGTGACCAAAATGATTGAATACAGTGCCTGAAGGACTCTTCTTTTCCTCACACCCCATCTAGATCTCCATCTTTGAGTTTAGTGGCCATCGTCAAAGAGATCACTCCATTGAAATCCCTCTCTCCTTAATTCACCAAGATCACACTGCCAACTTCCAAAGGTATTGCCTCAGGAATTGCCTAAGGATGTGTAACCATTCATTTCCAAGAATGACCACAATATCTTTTATTATTAAAAAAAATTATGTTGTATAAGTCTCACACATGTTAAAAGAATGATAATATTTCATATAACCTAATGCTTGATATGGGTAAGATGACAACATCTAACATGTTAATATTGACATAAAAAGAGGTTCTATGGGTCTACATGGATCATTCCTACTCAATAGATCAAAATAATATTGTATTTGTATGCTCGACATAGAAAATAGGGTTTGTCTTGGATCCCACATCTATCTATCATTATTAGATGAAAAAAAGTCATTGAACTCTATGTTTAATCCAGTAAGGCATCAATGTCATTTTGGTTGATGTGGACTCAAGTATCACTACGGCAACCTCAACCTTCCAACATGCAGCCAAACCTATCCTATTGATATCTACGATCTCACAAATCATTTAACATGAGCTATTGTAACTAAAGAACAAGTCTAACTACTTATACAAGTACAAATCTCACAAATCAATTAACATGAGTTGTTTTAACAAAAGAACAAGTCTAACTACTCAAACAGGTACCACTTCAAGGGGATGAAGAAAATCCATCACAAAAAGCTTGATTTCCATCACAGGTGTTTTTTTAGTTTGGCCACACATGCTACGACCATGGAACTTTCAAATCATCAAGATAAGGTATCTATCAATGAAATGGCCTTAATTACTTACCATTCAAAAGAAAAACAATGTTAAACATTGAGATTATCAACTATCAAGCAACAAATACAATCATACAACAAAAGTTAAACCTTTCCATTCTATCTAAGGTATGCGTCCTCATATAGTTGTTAATTGTGAAACATGTTATTATGTAATTGTTGTATCGGCATAATTGAAAGTTGATAATGGAGTTGAAATACAAATATCTATATGGTGTGTACCTATATCATATATATATATGTACAATGTGTGTGTGTATATATGTATATATATGTATATATATATATCTATATATTTGTGTGTAATACATTTTTGAAAGAAACAAATTGCATTCCATTATGCAAAGCTATAGAGACTTATTTATAACATTACCCAAATTTAACTTATTTCACAAATAAAAATATATAATGCACATACATATGATACACATGCACTAAAATGACTGCCACCAAACCGATAGCTAAATCGTCACTAATAATGTGGAATAACCATAAACAGCAGATTAAAAAAAATCACTAAAAATTCAAACCATTTTACAAAGAGATCCATTTCCTGGAAAACTCTTAATGAAAGAACCAAAACTTTATATACATCAGGGTTCACATTGTACATACATTGTACCATCTCATCTCGAGGTTAACATATAATAGTTGATTTGTTGAAACATGTACTGAAGCAACATAAAACCTTGTGGCATACAAGCCAAAATCTCAGTTTGTTCGTAAAACTATCACACACTAAATCCAAGGACCTGAGAATACAGAGACGACACATAGGACTTCTATCTACAAGACACGACAGAAAGTACACTCAACCTAAGCTATTACTGATGTCCCTACTACTATTGTCCTTCCTCTACAGAACGGTATCTACCTCCTCATGCATGTCCACCTAAAAATTGTGGATCCCACAGGGTGAGACAATTGCCCCAGCAAGAGATATAACTCTCCACCAATAATGTTATTATCACAGGTAAACAGTATAAAACCGAGCAGAGGTTCTTTTGTACTAATAAGCAAGGTTAATCACTATGGATAAGCATATGAGAACATTCTCATCTTTTAAATCATTACAACTGTCTATGATAGAGAAGTAAATCATCTATTCACTTTATAAGGAATATGAAGAACATGTGTATCATTTACCCATCATATTATACCAACATCTCAAGCTTATCCTGTGATAATATCATCTTGTTCTAGCTTTATACCAATCTTGCAAGAGTACAGCCATGTATTGGATTGTACCAATCATGTGATATTACATCCAGGTATTGGATTGTACCAATCCTTTGATATTACAGCCAGGTATTGGATTGTACCAATCCTGTGATATTACAGCCATGTATTGGATTGTACCAATCATATGATATTACAACCAAGTATTGGATTGTACCAATCCTGTGAGATCATAGATAGGTATTGGGTTATCCTAATCATGTGAGAGTTCATCCAGGTATTGGGTTGTACCAATCATGTGATATTACAGCTAGGTATTAGATTATACCAATCATGTGAGAGTTCAACCAGGTATTGGGTTGTACCAATCCTGTGAGAGTTCAGCTAGGTATAGGGTTGTACCAATCCTGTGAGATCACAGCCAGGTATTGGTCTATGCCAATCTTGTGATATTACAGCCAAGTATTGGATTGTACCAATCCTATGATATTACAGCTTGGTATTGGATTATGCCAATTTTGTGAGATCATAGACAGGTATTGGGTTATCCCAATCCTGTAAGAGTTCATTCAGGTATTGGGTTATCCCAATCCTATGAGAGTTCAGCCAGGTAATTGATTGTACCAATCCTATGAGATTACAGCCAGGTATTGGACTATGCCAATCCTGTGATATTACAGTCAAGTATTGGACTGCTCCAATCCTGTGAGATCACTTTGAGAGTACAACCAGGTATTGGATTATACCAATCCTATGAGATCATGGCCATATTTCTAAGGATTCCATAGTAGTTTTAATACCTTTATGTTTCCCTTTCACTTTCATTATGGGACATCAATCTCTGGATCAACATCTTGTCACCTCTCACTAGGAAACAACTATTCACATGTCTCATAAGGCCATTAAACATCTTGTCACCTCTCACTAGGAAAAAACTATTCACATGGCTCTCATGGCCATTAAACATCTTCTCACCTCTCACTAGGCAACAACTATTCACATGGCTTACAAGGCCATTAAACATCTTGTCACCTCTCACTAGGCAACAACTATTCACATGGCTCACAAGGCCATTAAACATCTTATCACCTCTCACTAGGCAACAATTATTCACATGGCTTACAAGGCCATTAAACATCTTATCACCTCTCACTAGGCAACAATTTTTCACATGGCTTACAAGGCCCATTATTAGGGTTAGGGTTTCCCTTTATAGCCGAATAGGGTTTCAAATTCATATTATAAATCCAAACCCTAATTCATTGCTCCACACATCTAGGTGCATACATTGATATCATAAGTATTCAATCATACTTATTTATTCTCATCATTTATCATTAAATGATTATCAACACAAAGTATGTGTGATGAACCGATTACAAATCAAGCCATCACCAATAATAATCACAAAATAACCATAGGCAACGAAATTAAAAATCACTAAGAATAAAAACCATTTTGCACATAGATCCTCTTCCAGGAAATTCTTACAAAAAGAACCAAAAATGTATATACATGTGGTTCATATCATTCGTACATTGTATCATCTCATCTCGAGGATAACAAGTACCAGTTACTTTACCTTAACATGTATAGTAGCAACATAAAAATCTCGAGGTAAACAACCAAAATCTCAAGTCGTTCATAAAAAAACCACTAAGAACTATCTCCCAAGGACCTGAGAGTACAGAGACGACACATATGACTTCTATCTACAAGACACGACAGACAGTACACTCAACCTGAGATGTCACTACTGTCCCGACTGTTGTTCTCCTTCTATAGAAAAGTCTCTTCCTCTTTGTGCACGTCCACCTAAAAATTTTGGATCCCACGGGGTGAGACAATTGTCCCAACAAGAGATATAACTCTCCACTGACTATATTATTATCAAGATTAAGTAGTATAAAAACTGAACAGAGGTTCTTTATATCAATAAGTAGGGTTAATCACTGTTATAAGTAGAATAGAGTAGTCATTCTTCTTAAAATAATGCATCTATCTATGGTAGAGCAATAAATCATCTATTCACTATTCAAAGGAATATGAAGAAATATGAATAACATCTATTCAACAAAGATGTATAAAAGGAGTGTACATCAACCAATGTCTTTCCATATTTGATCCTTAAGCAAATACACTAAATGACTGATTATGTATTACAGTCACACTTATGCCCTGAGGAGATGAAATATACCTTTCATACTCCAACCGACCACTAGTAAGTCAAAATCGATACCACACAAGGTCAATGGCAGAGCCGACTGTCAAGACCTCACATGTCTCGATCAGTACGAGACCACTTAGGATTAAGTAAGACATCTTGTGTCAACTGCTGGCAGGACATCTTATGTCAGCTGCAATTAGCATGTCGGGGTATAGTGACATCTTCACTATAGAGTTACTACTGTAGCATGTACTCTCTTCGAGAGAAGTCCACATAGCTTTCCTGGATTATAATGTAAGGATAAGGAAGATCAACATCAATTCCTTTCCTGGTCGAGAGATTTTATATTTCATTCCCCACATCACTTAGGAATGAAGGATTTACACATCAATTTCTTATTTGGTTAGGAGGTTCACATCATCCCATGATAAATAAGGAAGGTGTGACATCGATTCTTCATTGGTACATTTGGATATACTTCATCCTTTACCCCCACATATTCAAAAATATGCGCTTCCGAGTTAAACTTGTTTCACCATCAACAATTTCTGACACTGAATGGATCTATGGTCAGGGCACTACATGATAAGATTTAACTTGATTAATTGGGTACATTACAGTATTCTTTTAGCATCAACCAAGTTTCAAACATGAATTACAACATATGCTATTAAAGAAAGGATAGAAATTTTAAGATCTTTGGAATATTCTTGAAAATATATCACTTGGGATCTCAGTCCCTTATCACATCACTGGGAATTCTCATCCCTTCATGTCATCATCATCATCATTATTACTGGATCTGGGTATTCAAACCCTTAGAACCTCACATAGCATTGTTACCTCTGTAATACGTAACGATTTCCTCTAGGTTCTCTGACCAAAGTATTCATCTTACTTGTTGTACAAGTATTTCACATAGTTCAAACATCTTTTCGCCTCTTACTAGGCAACAACTTATCCTTTAAGAATATCAAACTGTATAATCATTATACAAATATTCCACACAACTTACAAGACTTATTTAAATCTATTGATATAGCACATCATAGCTCATATCTTGCTATGCTCATCATTTCAGGATTCAGGTACTGTGTGCAATTTATGATGAAAGATTCTTATTAACATATAACATCATTATCCAATTTAAGAGAAATGCATCCTTCCCATGATTAGGGTTAGGATTATCTACATCATCATTCTGTGACATAAGAAAGTACATCCTTCCCATTATTAGGGTTAGGATTATATCAATCTAACTGATTACAATTGTAAAAGCATATCATCACCCTACCTTAGGGTTAGATTTTCCCTTTATTAACAATTAAGGATTTAAGATCATAATGTCTAGAATCAAACCCTAATTCATACTCCACTCATCATAGGAGTATCAATACATACTTATTAACATGTTTATCATCCATGTTAAAGTCTCTCTCCCTTATCCTTATTAGGATATTAATTACATCTTAGTTAATTCACCTCTTTAAGGTCTATTAGCTTAACATTATTAAATTAAATTAAACTCATTATGTCTCAATATTAATCACACAGTGTACATCACTTAGACAAGTGCAATGGATAAAAGCATGTCTACCTTATCGGGTAGCATGATGGATAATGTTATGCTATCATGTTTGAAGATGCATATATCATTATAAAAAATATCAATATGAGTCATGTGGTGCATCCACACCATCATATTGGGTTTAAGGCATGTCCCTTAACACCATATCGTGTAGTCATGTTCAGTTAAGTATCACTTTAACTTTTCTCATCTTAAGTCAACCTCATATCATGTATAGGTTAGACCATTATCCTCATATCAGGTATAGAGGTTTATGGGGTTCTCATATCGTGTACAAGAGTACAACATATCAGGCATACCATTATGGATTTTCCAGATATCTTTCAAGATAATATTATATTAGTTTTTTACCTTAGTTGGTCATATCATCTTTTCATTTTAAACTTTCCATATCAATTTTCCATCATATCGGTCTTCCTCTTAGATTTTCATATCAGATTTCATCTTGGGTTACCATATCGTGTCCCCATATTGAATTTACCATATTGTGATCCTATTTTGACTATCATATCGGTTTACCTATCTTTGGTATCATATCAGGTTACACCTTTGAACATCATATCAATTTTTCTCATGGATTCACCATATCAGTTTACTTGAATAGATAGAACCTTGAGCTCATAATCTTTTTAAGGTTCAGTTCTTTTCTTATAAGTACATGACAAGATGGATTCTAATTTGTTCTTCTACCCATCACAAAGTAATGGGGTATATCGAGTTTTCAAAGGAGTATAGATTCCAAAACATATCGGGCTCCAATGTCTTCATCTAAGGTTTGCTCATATCGTGCAAAGATATTGCTTTACCTTTGTATCGTGTATAAGGTGCTAGTAGGTAACTCCCATCTCATTTACAAGACATGTCTCTTATCAAGTATAAAGTATCACTCACCACTATATCAAGTTACTTTTCATATTGAGTTTCATATCGGATTTCTCATTACCATCTAGGGTTTTTAACTCATGTCGGGTTAGGATATAGACCTAATATGATATCGTGCATAAGGTTATTATATGGCCCTATATAATGCTCAAGGAGTGTATAAGTACTTACTCATATTGCCCATGAAATATTCACTTCTCACTATGCCATACTTGTAGTGGGTTTACATCAACATATTGGATTGCTCATCCTCTAGGGTTTACTATATCGGGTTAGAGTACATGCTTGATCTCCTATCATGCATAAGGTATTACTCTTACCTTGTATCAAATATAAAATATGTATATGTATCTTCCATATCATTCATAAGACCTATTTTATAAAATATGACCTACCTTCATATCAGGTAAGGCTCTATATCGGGTTCCATATCGGGTTTCAAGAGTCTTCAACCCATATCGGGTTATTCAATGATGATGTCATCATCATCAATCCTCAAGGTCCTTATCTAATTATTCAAAACCATCTATAACAATCCTAACTACTTTTTGGAACTCATGGATATTTCAATTGATCAAAGGAAATCTAATTTTGAAAGAAATCAACAAGTTGAATAATATTGAAGAAAAAGATAATAATATATAGATGGGTTCAAGTTATATAACCTGCCTTATGAACAACTTCCAAGCTTCAACTCCTCACGTTCCAAGGTTGAATATGAACTTCTCAACAATCCAAGACTTGAGCTCCTTAGCTTTTGCACAATATCTCCAATCCCAAATGGTCGATATCACCTTCTATGACCTATTTGGCTGATATCTCTTTTCCTTGGCCGATATCAAGCTCTTATCACTCAACTCTCCTCACTATGCACAATATAAGAGGGTATGCATGATACAATAGGGAAAGTTACTAACAAGATTCGAAAATCTTACTAACAAGTGAAGGGTAAGGTATTTATACTAGAGGTTTATGGAAAAGAGTGTAAGAGGTGTCATTTGCTTAGGCTACTAAGTGCCATCTAGCCATGCATAGTCAACACATATATTTGCATGCATCCCATTATTTATCTTTCCATGCAAAAATAAAACTCAAGGATAATGTATAGGATGAGGGTCGGATCTTGAGTTAGCTTCTAAGGCAAGTCTTCTTCCACTCACTATATTATTATATTCAATTCCATCTTTTCCATTACAAGTTGTAAATCGATGCTTATCACTTCTTTGAAGTTCCTTTCCCATCATGGGACAAACTTAAGACTCATAAAAATCGATAGGATACCCTCTTCATGGCCCCTTGGCCGATAGGGATTCCCATTCTAAGTCTACAACTCGATATAGCTCAAGTAAGGGCTTCTCCTTCATTTCTTTCTTGGTTTTTTCATCACTAAGAGTACCATCCCTTAAAAGTGGTTCAATTATGGTGCCCACTTCTTTATCTCTCCTCTAAGTGATGCCTAAAGGGAGTAGGGACACACTAGAGGTGATAATTTGCACATCAACACTATATTTTGGATAAATTACATTTTGTATCAAAATTAGTGAAAAAAGCACTAGCATTGTTTAAACAAGCTTAATACTTGAAATTTAGGCTTTCCTCAAGCCAACACTTAGTATTATTCTCTCTCTTATGATATTAAAACACTTAGGACACATTCAACATGTAACATTTCGCAATGTAGCCCCTCGTCTTGGGAAAATTGCACTTTTCACTTAGATTGTCATATAATGCACACATAGTTTGCAAATAAGCTTAAACTTGGAAATAAACTTCTCAAATAGTCTTAATTATTTTTCAAAGGATTAAAACAAGTTTATAATTATCTTGTTTAAGAAAAACTTCTAGGGCTAAGCCATAACCCGGGTCAAGGGTGTTACAATATGAGTTTCTCTCTCATCTGTACTAGGATATTTATTACATCATACTTTATTATCTTGGCTTAACCCTCTCTCAAGGTATGTTAGCCTACACTTATCAAAGTGCATTAAACTCATTACATCTTAATGTAACAATTGACATGACACACTTCAAGTGTTACTCATCCAAGTATGTTGGATTTGAGGTGCATTAAGGTGTATCAACCTTGAGGTGTTGGATATAATATTTATCATGCCTTGATGTATCACTTCCCTCATCACTTTTATCTTACTTAAGTTCATCAACTTACCTTGTATTAGGGTATTTCCCATCCTAATACTTCATGTACTAACTCATCCCATTTATCATGTAGTGTATTAGCCATAAGTCACACACTAGAATTACCCAACTATCATCAAGTGATATGGACTCATCTCAGTTTAAGGCATTGTTGATATAGGGTTGACCATTATCAACCACTTTAGGTGTTTCACCTATCAAGGTATTAGCTAAACCATTACTTGGTGTTATACTCATCACTCCTAAGAGTGTTTTTCCCTCACCTTTACAAGTTGTATTGGGTTGAATCATGTATGTCAAGTTGAACACATGTATTGGGTTAGGTGTATATCGAGCTAGGCATCATCATATCCCTCATACCCTTACTCATCAAGGTATCAACCTTACCAATCATATGGTGTATCACCTTCATCATACATGGGTGTAACATACTCACCTCACTTGAAGATATTGGTCAAATCCTACTTTAAGGTATTGGCCATCTCATGTTCTAGGGTATTAACCACCTCACCACTTTTTTCATCTAGTGTATTGGGTTACCCACCATATCATTTGAGAGATGTGTGCTCAACACCACACCGACCAAGAGGTGTATGCTTAACCCAATATAGGTTTAGAGGTGTATGCTTGCTTACCATATCACCTTAGAGGTGTATGTGTGCTTACCATATCGGGTAAGAGTTGTATGCTTGCTCTCCATATCACTTTAGAGGTGTATATGTTCTTATCATATCACCTTAGAGGTGTATGTGTGCTTACCATATCACCTTAGAGGTGTGTGTGTGCTTCACACCATATCGGGCAAAGAGGTGTGTGCGCTTCACACCATATCGGGAAAAGAGGTGTATGCTTGACCTCATATCGTCCAAGAGGTGTATACTACATTACCATATCGTGCAAGGAAGTATAAACTCATATTCATATCATTTTAGTGGTGTATGTACATCACCATATCAGGTTAGAGATGCTTGCTTGTGTGCTTGAACCCGATATCACTTTATAAGGTGATACCATCATCTTCAAGCTCTAGATATTTGTTATACTTGTTCTAGTACATGTATACCATGTATACAAAACTAGTAGAACTCATAGATATATCAAGTATTCAAGAAAATCTCGGAATTGAAAGTAGATCATCAAATATAGCGAGAAATATGGTGAATAATAACATGTTTGGGTTCAAGTTATATAACCCACCTCAAGAACAACTTCAAAGCTCCAAGCTCCAAAGCTTCACATTCCTAAGGTTGAAGATGACTTATCAAAAGTCCAAGGCTTGTTCACAACTCCTTCATATATAAGGAATCACCATAGTTAAGAACTTGGTGAAGAAGAAAAGAAGGAAAGATCATAACCCTAGATCCATGCTTCAATCCAAGGTTGAAGTTGATCATGGCCTCACCTTAGGGTTTAAGTCTTGAGATACTTCTTTCTCCTTAGCACCTTGCACGTTACCTCACTACTCATGCACGATATGCCCTCACTTGTGGCTGATACCCCCTTCACTTGTGGACATAATCACTTCTTTTGGCTGATATCAACTTGCTATGGCCGATATCAACATGCTATGGCCGATATCACTTGCTATGGCCGATACCCAAGGCCCTATGCACGATACCACTTCACCTATGAATGATACCAAGACTCTATTGAAGATATCTTAGAGCAAGGAGGTGGTATGATTCGAAAATTTTCACTAAGGGGTGAAAGGAAGGGTATATATACTTGAGGTTCATGGGAGAGAGTGTAAGAGGTGTCATCACCTTACTACTAGTAGGTGCCACATGGCCATGCATGGATTGAAACATGTACTTGCATGCATTCCATATTTATCTTGACATGTAAAATAAAAACTTGAGGATAATGCAAGGTATAATGGTCGGCCCCCTTTGGTTATCTTCTAGGACGAGCCACTTCCACTCACATTATTATATTCACAATTCAATGCAACCTTTCCCAAGGAAAGTTGCAAGCCGATATCCATTGCTTTATTGAGGTTATTAGATCGTTTTTTCAAAGGAAAAGAGTTAACAACATGATATGGGGGTCTCCTCTTTGGCTCCTTGGCCGATAGGGACTCCCATTTAACACTACAACTCGATACACTCAATACAAGCTCAAATTAGGGTTTCCATTCAACCCCTTTCTTGGTCTTTTCATCACCAGGAACACTACCACTCATAAATGATTCAAACATGGTGTCTCATTAATTCTCTCTCCTCTAAAAATGATACATAGAGGAAGTAGGAACACTCTAGAGGTTGTAATTTGCATATCAACCCTACAACTTGGGTAAATTACAATTTGTACCAAAATTGGTGCACAAGGTACTAACATTATTCAAACAAGTTCAAACTTAGTATTTAAGCTTTCCAGGGGCACATTCAACATGTGACATATTGCAATATAACCCCTCATCTTGGTTAAATTGCACTTTGGTCCAAAACAAAGGAACATTGCTCAAACGACATTCAATCAGGACCAAACTTAAACATGTGTGTCACATGATAACAAAACACCTTAGAGGATTATATTAAATTTCTAAGCAACTTACTTAGCCAAAACAAATAGGGTTACCTCATAACCCAGGTCAGGGTCATTACATGCACCAATAGCTTATTTAACTTTTATGTAAAAAAATATACATGAACAATCAAAATAATATAGAACATGCATAAATACATAATATGTAAGGATGTACTCTCATTCTTTCCAACAAGTTCCCCAGTCATGAGATCTCCATATTATCTCTAAGAAATGACCAACATGGATCTGGATTAATAAACTTCCAATTGAGTTTTGGGACAAACATATGTTTGAGCGGATTGCCTCTTTTCTAGGCACTCCCTTATGTGTTGATGAAGCTACTAGTTCTTGTTCTAATCAAGAGTTCATGAGAATCCATGTGCTAGTTACTTCTAATATTACATTTCCGATATGTTGAACTCTAAAATGACAATGGTTCTTCCTACTCAGTCGACCTGTTCTATGAGTGTATTCCTTATATATGTTGTAGGTGTTTGTTCTATGGTCATGAAGAACACAAATGCAATGTGTTTGAGACCCCCTGTTGATTCTACTGGTTCTTTGGATGATATCTCTGCTCCTAAGAAACCTTCTGATAACATTGATCACCATTTAAATCCGCTAGCTCTCCAACACAATGTTGAATTGGTGGCTTCTGCTGGGAAAAGATCTATCACTTCAACTTCATTTTTTGTTTTTAATGATGTTTCCAATTCTGATTTGGTGTCTCGCCCTACTAATAAATCACCATCTGATAACAATATGAAGACTAGTACCAGTATTTTTTAGCATCTTGTGTGTTCTCCAAGTCAATTGAACTATTTGGAAGTTATCGATGAAGTTAATGATGAGGCTGACATCTCAACAGTCGGGGTTGATAAATGAATCCTTCTCTCCACATCTCCTCATGGAATGTCAAAGGCATCAATGACAAAATTATTGGAGTCCAAGGGGAGATAAGAAGGTTGAGTATCGACATCTTTATCCTTTATGAAACTAAACTTCATAGTAATAAGGCTCCTAGCTTCATGAACACGTTCTTTGGTGAGTAAAAATGGATGTCTAACCAAGACTGTCATGCTTTAGGAAGAATTTTTATCCTCTGGAAATAAGATTCTTGCAATATTGTTAAAGTTAATGAAGGTGATCAATTTATTCATGCCTTTGTTACTTTTAGGAATCATACCATAAATCTAACTATAGGCTACGGGTGTAATGTAGACAAAGAAAGAGTCAAACTATAGAATGGTATTGAAAATATGAAGAATGTGTTAATTGATCAATGGTTGATCCTTAGTGATTTTAATGTTGTTAGGAAAGAGTCATAGAATATAGGTAGACAACCTCATACTAGGAAGTAGATAGTGACTTTAATAATTGTCTTCTTGATCATGGTTTATTTGAGATGGATTTATAGGGCCCTTTTTTCACTTGGGACAACCAGTAGCAGGGACTTCATTTCACTACTACAAAAATTGATAATATACTTTGCAATGATAACTTTCTTGCTTCTAATTCAAATGTCAATGGTCATGTTCTTTCTAACACAACTATTGATCACAAGATTCTTTCTCTTCATATTGGTGAGCCTCGTAAAATTAGATCTCCTTTTAGATTTGTGAATACTTGGACTAGTCATGAAGATTTTCTTAATATTGTCAAGGATGCTTGGGGTTTAGATGTCCAAGGTCATTTTGTGTATCATGTGTACATGAAGCTTCACAACCTGACAACCAAATTAAAATCCTAGAAATGGAATACTATGGGTAACCTTCGTTATGTGGCAAAAGTTGCTAATGTTGAAGCCCTCCATGCACAGATTGTATCTGATTTGGACCCAACTAATATTACTCTTAGACAGGCTTATATCGTCAAGAAAAAAGATGCAACCCAAGCTTCCCTAAATGAAGAATCCTTATTCAAGCAGAAATCGAAGGTTCAGTGGCTTAGAGAAGGCAATTCTAACACCAAAATTTTCTATGCATCTATGAAATCTAGAAGAATGAGGAACCAGATTACCAAACTTAGTATATATGGTTCTATCTCTTTTGATTTGGAGGAAATCAATTCTCATATAACTAACTTCTATTTTTCCTTATTCAACAAAATCTTCTGGTTATATCTAGAGGGATCCTTAGAATGGACCTATTCTAAATGATACTCAGTAAAGTATGCTAGTCGCAGAAGTTTCTCAAAAGGAGATTAATGATATTATCTAGTCTTTGAAAGTGGATAAGGCCCCTGGCCCTGATGGGTTTAATGGACACTTTATCAAGAAATCTTTGCCTATAATTGGTCGTGAGATTAGTTTAGCTATTAAGGATTTCTTCTCAAATGGTCATATGCTCTAAGAGGCCAATAAGACCTTTATTTCTCTTATTCCCAATAGTGGTGATTCTTATGATATTAACAAATTGGCGGCCTATAGCTCTTTGCAATGACATTTTTAAGATTATCTCAAAATTCATGGCCAATAGGCTTCAAACTGTCCTTCCTTCTGTTGTGGATACTAATCAATGTGCCTTCGTGAAAGGAAGGTCAATTAAAGATGCCATCCTTCTCTCAAATGAAATCATCTCTGATTTTAATAAGGACTCAAATAAGATGTGTATTCAAGTGGACATATCTAAGGCCTATGACTCTATTGATTGGAAATTTTTGTTCCCTGCCATGTTTAAAATAGGATTTCTTATTCCTTGGATCAATTGGATTGAAAATTTTTCATTTCATCTTCCTATCAAATTCTTATCAATGGGGAACCATCTAGCTCTCTCAAGCCCTCAAATTAGGAAAGGTGACACTATTACACCCTACTTTTTTGTTCTAGCTATGCATGGTTTTTCTATCCTTATGAAGGAGAGCATCTCTAGGAAAGACATTTCTCATGTCCATGCTTCTCAAGATTTATTTGTTCTCACCTTATCTTTGTTGATGACCTCATGATTATCTCCAAGGAGGATCCTCATAGTGCTTCTAATATCAATAAAATTCTCTCTAATTTTGGATCCACGTCTGACCTTCTCATTAATAGATATAAAAGTGTTGTCTTCTTTAGCAAGGATGTTGATAAGTGAGGCCTCTCTAGTGCCCTCTCTATTGAAGAAGGGTGCCTCCCTTCAAGATACTTGGGTCTCCCCCTATTTGTGGGTAAACTCTGCAAATTATATTGTTCTGAGCTTGTGGATAAGTAGCGTAAATGTGAGTGCTGGAAGTCCAAGCTTCTTTCTATGGTGGCTAGGGTGGAACTTACTAAATCAACATTTACAAATATGCACCTTTTCTGGTTGTTCTCATTTCCTATCCCTTGTTCTATTTTGGATGAGATTGATAGGATTGGTAGGAACTTTCTCTGGTCTTCCTCTAAAAACAAAAGGAATATTCATCTTACTAAATGGGATTCAGTTACTCTACCCAAAGAGGAAGAGGGTCTTTTTATAAGGAAAAGTAAAGATGATGATCTCTCGTGCTTGATTCTTAATGCTTGGGATATAGCAAGAAAGAAAGATTCCCTTTGGGTGAAATGGATCCATGAGAAATATTTGAGGACGGATTTTCTTTGGTCCATCACTGAGTCCTCTAAATTTTCTTAGATTTTTAACAGGCTCCTTAGTGTTAGGGTTTTCTTTTCTGGTTATGTTGACTATAAAATTGGAGATGGTTCTTCTATGTTCTTCTGTCTTGACCCTTAGGTCAATGGTAAATCTCTTTCTAGCTATTTCAATGTTGCACCTTTTATTAAGTTTGGGTTCCTCAGAGATTCTTAGTTGTGTTCTATTTTATTTAATGGAATCTGGAATGTTCCTATTTCAGAAACTCCATAGCCCTACTCTCTGTGATTATTGGTCTTGACTTATCCTTTGTTGACCATGGTCATTTTTTGTTTTTGGGTAAGGAAAAGGTTACTCTCCAAATTGTTTGGAATCATATTGGATCTAAGATGGATTCTTCTGATAAATTCAAGTGGATTGGGTCGTGTAACGCTCCCAAACATTGTATTATCAATTTGTGGAAGGCTTGTAAACTTCCAGCTTTGGACTATGCTAGTAGGAGAGGAATCCAACTTGCCTCTACTTGTTTTCTCTGCAGATCGGGCTACAAAAATACTGAGCATATTTTTTTTGACTGCTCTTTCTCCTTCGAGATATGGTCTAATATGCAGTCTATTTTCCCTTCCTTTTATATTCCTAAGGATTGGTCTTCCATTGTTCTAAGTAATTAAGGACAAAATTTTTATAACCATTGTCATTCATCATTTATGGTCAGAATGGAATTTTCAGGTTCATAACAACTTCTCTATGTCTTCTCCTAAAGTCTGGAATTCTATTGAGAATGATGACCTAGCTTTCTATTAAACTCCTTGTTGATGCTTTATCTTTCCAGGTGCTCTGAGTTTCAGACGGTACTCTGAAGTTTGGAGGGGTTTATCTATGTTATTCTTTAGTTCTATATATTGTAGATGCGTATCTCTTGTGTCATCTACGGGATACATGTTGTAGTTATTCTGGTTGTAGTTGTTTCAATGTTATATGCAAGGACCTCTACTCTTGCTTAGTCGTTATGAAGCTTCTGGATATTGCACATGTGAGACTGTGTTATATGTGAGGATGACCCTCTACTCTTCTTGAGTATGGTGTCTTGGACCTTTTTTTATTTTCTATTGCTAATGAGTACCTCTGAGTTTTTTGTATATGCTTTTTGAAGTTTGGTTGAGACCTTTTTTACCTCGTGGGAGCCGTTTATACAATGGGAAACTTGCTTATACTCCTTGTTTTTGTCTGTTGGATCAAGCCCATACGTGAGGAGTGTCTCCCTAATGGTTGATATATATATATATACTTGCTATTCTTTGCTGGATGGCTCTCTAACTAATCCTTCTTTTTTACTCTTGACATGATGCTTCGTATAGTTTCCTTTTATTTCTTCATTTCTCTTCTTGGAAAATGTATGTATTGTATATAACACTCTTTACAAAAAATGAAAAAAGCACCACAAGATTAGACGACCAAAAAAATACATGATATACACAAACGAACACAATATACAAAGTCACCTATAAATAAAAATTTACATACTTATTTAAACATTAACATTTGAATACAAGTACAAATAATAAATGTATAAATAAAAGTAATTTATCAAATGCAAGTTGAACACATTACACGTGCAAACCAAACAAGATAAAAATGATAATTTTTTTTGGTGTCGTGTGAAAGAGGAGAGGTTCATATATCAACACAACACATGAAAGAGACTCTTTAGATGCTTCTATAAACTAGGGGTGGGTATTATTCAGTTTGGTACGGTCTATCACTGAAACTACAAATAAAACCGTACATATTGGGTTGAAAAGCTTTCAAACTAAATTGAACTACAAAGATTCCAAAATCAAACCAAACAGAACTACTACTGTGTGATTTGGTTTGGTTACTTTAGTTTGAAACTATAATTAATAAAGTATATGGTTAATTAGTATATTTTTTATGAACAAGTGATTAAATAACTTCAAATAAACAATGCTTAACAATAATTTATGTACGAACATATAACTAGAATAAGTATTTAGATAGTAATTCACATACTTATGCATTGTTGAGATAGTTTATTTTTGAATAAAACCATACGTTCATGTTTCATTGTTAGTTTTATATTTTAACATACACAAATATATCAAGAAACTATGTGTTTACATAGTAATTCACATAATTATGCATTATCTTGATAGTTTAGTTTTCCAATGAAACCCTACTTGCATGTTTTAGCATTAGTTTTACATGTTAAGATACACAAATTTATTATGGTATTCTACCATTAGGTTCATACGAGTATTGTTACATAGTACTAGTATATTATATACATATAATGGTTCGGATTAGTTTGGTTAAAATGCACCATTGTAGAGAACCTATAATGGTTGTTAATGGTTTCAAATTTTTTGAAACCAAATGAAACCATCCATACCCCAAAAATTAAACCAAACTAATCGGTTTGATTTGGTTGTGTGCTCAACAAAGTTACAAACTTTAAGTATCAAACCACCACCTGTGATTAATAAGCTGATCAGACTTATCAGTTGAACCGCCTGACGAGTGCACAAAATAAACACACAATTCAAAATACACATTGCACCTAACTACTTCTTACCCTTATTTTGTTCCATATATTGTCTTCGCTTTTATCTCTCCCATTTATTTCACACATTGCAAGAGCGTCCAAGTGGTTCGTCAAATTTTTATGTTCTGATTGGGTGTTTTACGGAGGACATTAGACGACAAAAAATATAGGGTTTCTGATGGTATCAATTTTTTTTGGCACTTGACACGTATCCACATTCTGTTTATATATTCTACTATTTTATTATATAGTCCCATGTGATTCCCATGCAACAGACCCGACGCCGATGAAACCGTCGGTATGACACCACACTAAATCATATACATCCCATCATGGAATAGTCAGGCAACACGATGAGAACGATTCTCAAGGTAACCTTATCGAATTTTTGTTATACAATTTTGAAAGAGACAAATCAATTAAATTGCTTGCATTCCATAACGTGGAGTTTGAAGCTGCAACTATCAGAGAGGTCGGTGGTCTGGTCGATTCCGTTCACGGCTCACACGACTCCCTGTTCCCTTGCCACGCATACCCATGCCCTTCACATGCTGAACTGAAGCACCGGCCGATCCATGAGGTCGGCTCCACTGTTTTTTGTTTTCTTCCGTCTAGACTAACCCTGTGCGTCGATCCCAACTTCAGGTTCACATGCTATATTTGTTTTACTCCAACTCCATTTAATATAAAGTTAAAAAGCACATGGACCGACAAACGATGAGTTTTAACATGTGCAGCGTGCTTATCAACGAGATTAGAGGAGAGCGACCCACTCATCCGCATTGGGATTTTGTAAAGGGATGATCAGTGATATGATCTCATGACATAGCGATTTATGTGAATTAATATATCATTCTTCGTTATAGCACACGGTGGCAAGTGGTAAAACATGCAAGGAAATATTGGCAGTGGCCATAAATTTAGATAGTCAAAGCAAGTGTGATACGTGTCAAGAGGAAGAAAGAAAGGCATCTAACCCCCATGGCTCATCCAAATAGGCTCCTTTTGGAAGTTGTCTCTCAGATGAGGGAATATTGGTCGGGTACTCTGGTTTTGCTTGCTTGCTCAACTTCAGGTCACATACAACTCGTCTATTTTAACTCCATTCATTCAATGTTATGTGCTAAAATTACATTGATACGATCAAATAAGAGAGTGAACTACCCTGTCGCGACAAATACAGACATGCGCACCTTGCCATATTGTTCACCACACGGTAGAATAAATCAATACCTTGCAACGTTTCCGTTGGGCTTTGTGAATGACATCGATCATAATGGAGAAACTGTTATCCATCTGGAAAATACCGAAAGACATTTAGAATCCATTTGGGAAAAAATCCACGAAAGCTCTAACACAATATACTGGGGTTAAGATCCTCAAAGTTAGAATCCATAAAGGGGTATTTAGTGATACACCTTGCATCCTTCGTTAATCTCATGGGAGTTTTGCAAAATACCGAAAGACATTTAGAATCCATTTGGAAAAAAAATCCACGAAAGCTCTAACACAATATAGTGGGGTTAAGATCCTCAAAGTTAGAATCCATAAAGGGGTATTTAGTGATACACCTTGCAACATCGGGTATTACCATTGTCATCCTTTGATCAAAGTACATTTTGAAGAGAACTAAAAATCATGCAAGAATATATTTGAAATTATAGAATGAAATAAGTAGATATTCAATACTCTATAAAGATGGTGTAGTTCTCCTTTATATAGGAGTTTAGGGATACATGAGTACATTTAAGTGGGTAAATGGATCACCGCTTAAGTGTACTTATATAATAATATGAATTATAGATATAATGGGCTTAACCCCATTTAACATAAATAAGGATTAAACTACTTATGTTAGCACTCCCCCTCAAGCTGGAGAGTAGACATTTTGTAATTGTAACTTGGCACCCATATACTGAAAAAAGTGATAGAGGGAATGTTTTAGTCAAGACAACAACAATTTAACTACTTGTCCATACATGAGGGTTTACAATCTTCTTGACTTTGACCAACTTTGATGTGTTTTATACATTCACAGAACAACAATTGGCAATATGGAAACAACTTGATTGTCGCAATAAATATGAGTTGGAGTTTCTCAAGGAATCTCAAATTTAGTCAAAATAGATCGAACCCACTGAAGATTAAAACATGTGTGGGCCATCATATGGTATCCAACTTTAGTGCTGGATCGAGCAACTATTCATTACTTTTTGTTTCTCCAGGACACTAGATGCTCCGCAATCATGACATGAAAATTCAAGGTGAACCAACGATCTTTGTTATCTCTTGTCCAATCTACATCAACATATCTAAAAATAGTAATCATCTTCTCTTCAGACTCTTTGTAAAATAGTCATTTCCCTAGAGCATTCATTAGATAACAAAGGATATGTTAAATGTTGCACAGATGTTGTTGGAGGGTCCACTCATATAGTGTATGACAACCCTCAAAACATAGGTTATTCCAAGTTGAGGAATTATTAGGTAGGTAAATTTTCTAACTACTCAATGATACTTTTCTAGATTAGGAAATAACTCTCCTTCAAGAGGAGCATTCATTGGTAATTCATAGGGGTGGAAATAGGTTTAGCATCTATCATCCCAATCTCTTGAAATAGATCTAATATATAATGCTTTTGAGATAAACTGAACCCTATGGATAAGAAAAGGACTTCTATCCCAATAAAATATTACAAATTTCCCAAATCCTTTATATGAAAATACAATTGTAGAGACTTTTTTAGTTTGTTGGTGCAAATAGTATCACTGTCTGTGGTCACAATGTTGTCAACATAAACATCAAGAAGAATGTGTTAGTGTGGAGATTTGATAAGAGTAGAGAACAATCTATGGTTGATCGTTAGAAACCTAATTTTCTAAGTACTGCATTGAATTCGGTGAACCAGGGTCTAGGAGATTGCTTAAGACTATATAATGGTATTTTGAAGCAATACACTTTAGGAGAAGATCCCCCCTCAGAAACAAAACTGAGAGCTTGCTTCCTATCGACCTCTTCTATAAGATCTCTATGTCGGAAGACATTCTTGATATCTAACTAAAAGAGTGGCCAGTCAGAATGTGCTCCTAGAAAAATAAGAATGCGGATGGAATTAATATGGGTAACATGAGAGAATGCCTCAAAATAATTCACATAAAAGGTTTGAGTAAACCCTTTTACAATTAGATGAGACTTTAGTTTCTATATGGATACATCAAAATGAGGTTTGACAGAGAAAACCCAATGATATTCTTTCTAACGATGGATCAACTAGATCCCATGTATAGTTAACATCTCCTCTAGCATGGCAAATGTAACACTCCACTTTTAAATACATACAATTACTGAGCAGAAGTCTATCACTTTTGAAGGGCATGTCACATCAAAATAATCATCGCAAATAAATAAATAAATCACCATACATTGTCTTAAAATATTCCTACATTTTTCATAGGCAATCTAGTACAGTTGAGCTCTTGAATTAAAACTAAATAAACCAAACATGATTAAACAATATTTAAGACATACACACAATTATCTAGAAACATGAGGATCTTCTATTGCAGATGGCACCCCACCAGGAGATCTTTGGGAAATCTTTATCTATCCCTAAAGGTGATCTTCATATGGCTCCATCCTTGAAGTTCCTCTATGCATGTGTTCATCATGCCCCCAACCATGCATGCAATAAAAACCATGTTAGAGTAACATGCATTGAGTATTGCTATAATAAGATAATAACCTAGAAATAAGGAAAAATATGAAACTAATTGAACAATTAATCTTGGATTCACATAATATGCTCTTAGTGGTTGATTATAGTGTTATATACTCTTATGCACCAATTGTGCTCATAAGGCCCGTAGGCTCAACTAATATTCCACTTGAATCATGATTTGGACCTGAGTGCCATTAGTTATGCTCTAATTGAGCTCATGATTTGTGTGCCACTATGTTCCATTTGAACTCATAATGCCTGAGGACTCAACGTTAACATAATAAGAACAAAATAATACAACCAATTACATGATTAATCATTAAGTGATAATTCTTTACTTTAACTAAATTTCATATGATCATGAAATGAATTTTTCAAAGTAAATATTGAAAGCATAAACACAATCTAATAACATTGATGTGATGACCCGACATCAAATCAAGCTGTCACCAGTAATAATTGCAGAATAAACATTAGCAGTGGATTAAAAAAATCACTAAAAATTTAAAACCATTTTGCAAAGAGATCCATTTCTAGGAACTCATAAGAAAAGAACCAAAGTACTATATACACCATGGTTCACGTTGTACATACACTGTACCATCTCATCTCAAGGATAACATATAACAGTTTCTTTGCCAAAATCTATACATAAGCAACATAAAACCTCGAGGCATATAAGCCAAAATCTTAGATTGTTCATAAATAGTTACATAGTGACTCCAAGGACCTGAGAGTATAGATACGACACATATGACTACTAACTACAAGACACAACAGACAGTACACTCAACCTGAGCTATTACTGTTGTTCCTGCTATTGTTGTCCTTCCTCTATAGTACGATCTCTACCTCCTCGTGCACATCCACCTAAAAATTGTGGATCCCACAAGGGGAGACACAAGTCCCAGCAAGAGATATAACTCTCTGCCAACAATATTAATATCATAGGTAAATAGTATAAAACTAAGCAGAGGATCTTTTATGTAAATAAGCATGTTTAATCATTATTTAATTGCAGTGCAAAGCAATAGCAATGTTAAAGTAGTTCAACTATCCATGACAGAGCTATAGATCATCTATTTGCTTTATAAGGAATATGAAGAATATGTATAACATCTACCAACTAAGATGTATAGGAATAATGTAACATCAACCAATGTTTCCATATTCAATCCTTAAGTAGATAAGTTACACGGCTGATTACATATTTACAATCACACTTATGCCCAGAGGAGATGAGGTATACCGCTCATGCTCCAACCGACCACCGCTTGGTCAAAATCGGTACCATACAAGGTCAATGGAAGAGTCAGCTTCCAAGACCTCACCCGTCTTAGTCAGTACGAGACTACTGGAAAGACATCTTGTATCAACTGCAATTAGCTTACCAGGGTATACTGGTATCTTCGCCATAGAGTTACAACTGTAGCATGCACTCTCTTCGGGATGATCACCAAGCCTTCCCGATTTATTTTCATCGGGATGGTTACGGAGATTTATCGGATTATTTTAATCAGGATGGTCACTAAGCTTTCTCGGTTGATTTGGGGAGTTCACTGAGCAACCCTAGTATAAAGAAGATTACATATTCAATAATATGTATACTGAGTTAAAATCATTTCACCATTCAGCAAATTCTGACGCTGAATGGATCTATGGTCAGGGAAACTACATGATAAGATTTCACATGATTAATTAGGTGTATTACAATATATTTTAGCATCAACCAAGTTACAAGAAAGAATTATAACATATGCTACAAAGAAAGGTGTAACACATTTATCAAGTACTATCATGATCTTTGGAACACATATAATACTCAAGATCTCAATCCCTTATCACATTATTGGGAAATCTCATCCCTTAGCATTATCATCATCATGATTTCTAGATCTGGGTATTCAAACCCTTAGTTCATCAGTGAACATTGTTACCACTTATTAGGTAACCATTACCTCTAGGTCATCAGACCAAGGTATACATTATACTTGTTGCACAAGTATTTCACATGGCTCACAAGGCCCATTTAGATTTGTATCATAGCTCATACATGGCTATGATCATCATCTCGTGATACCTGCATGGTTAGTATTTCATGATAACAACAATATCAAATACATATCATCACCATGAAATACATGAGAAATGAAACCTTCCCATTATTAGGGTTAGGGTTTCCCTTATTAACCGATTAGTGTTTCAAATCATATCATCACCCTTCATTAGGGTTAGGGTTTTACCTTTTTAACCGATTAGGGTTTCAATATCATATCATCAAGAATCAAACCCTAATTCATACTCCACTCATATTAGGAGTATCAATGTATGATCATTACATGATTATCACATAAGTATAAGTTTCTCTCTCATCCTTACTAGGATGTTGATTGCATCATACTCTATTAAGTTGGCTCAACCCTTTCTTCAAGGTACATTGTCCTACTTATCAAAATGCATTAAACTCTTTACATCTTAATGTATTACTTGACATAACACACTTCATGTGTTACTTCATCAAGTACATTGGATTGAGGTACTTCCACCATATCGGAATAGAGCTGTGTGATCTTCTATATCAGGAAAAGAGGTGTATCCTTGATCACCATACCGTGCATCCATATCGTGCTTGAGGTGTATCCTCATCACCATATCGTGCTTCCATATCGGTTTGCTCATCATTAGGGTTTACATATCGAGTTAGACCCTTATGCTCTTATCTCTTCAAACCTTCATGGTATTAGCCTACCCTTCACCATGTGATGAGTGATATCCTAAATAGAAGGTTATTCTAAACCAACTCAAGTGTACAAACCAATAGGGGTTTGTGGTTCCAATGTATATCGGGTTCCACATTACCATGTTGGGTTTCAACACCATATCGGGTTAGGGGTATATACTTGACACCATATCATGCATAAAGTGTGTGCTTGACCCCATATCGTGCATGAGATGTGTTCTTCATCATCATATCGTGCATAAGGTATATGCTTTATCATCATATCGTGCATAAGGTGCATACTTATCACCATATCATGCTAGTGGTGTGTTCACCTCACCATATCAGGATAGAGGTGCTTCAACCCGATATCGGGTTGGACCATGATGATGTCATCATCCTCAAACTCAAGACCTTCATTCTTACTATTCTAGTTCATTGACAACAGGTCTATGAAACTATTAGAACTCATGGATTCATCAATTATTCAAGAAAATTCGAAATTGAAAGTAGATCATCAAGTATGGCAAGATTGATGGTGAGTAATAACATAATTGGGTTCAAGTTATATATCCCACCTCAAGAACAACTTCAAAGCTCCAATCTCTAAAGCTTCACATTCCCAAGGTTGAAGATGAGCTTCACAACTCCTCTATATGCAAAGAATCACCCTGGATAAGTATTTAGTGAAGAAGAAAAGAAAGGGAGATCACAACCATAGATCCATACTTTAATCCAAGGTTGAAGATGATTGTGGCTTTACCTTAGGGTTAAGACCTGAGCTCCTTCTTGTTCCTTAGCACCATGCACAATATCTCATCACTCATGCATGATATCCCCTCACTTGTGGTTGATATTTCTTCACTATGGCTGATATCACCTTGCTATGGTTGATAGCACCTTGCTATGATCGATACCAAGGCTCTATGCATGATACCCCTTCGCCTATGAATGATATCATGACTATATGCACGATATCTAAGAGAAATAGGGTGGAAAGTTTTGAAAAAATTCACTAGTAGGTGAAAGGAATGGTATATATAGTTGTGGTTCATGAAAAAGAGTGTATATGAGGTGTCATCATTTTACACTACTAGGTGCCACGTGTCCATGCATGGTTGACATGTGTCCATGCATGAATATTTATCTTGACATGTAAAACTCTTGAAGATAATCTAGGGATAATATTTCGTCCCTTAGTTATCTTGTTTGAGCAAGATATTTCAACTCAACATCACTTTAATCACAAACCGATACACTTTTTCTAAGGAAAGTTGCAAATGAATACACATCACCTACTTGAGGTTCTTAGCCCATCATGGCAAAGGACAAAAGTTGATAAAACTATATGGGACCTTCTCTATGGCTCCTTGGCCGATAGGCATCCCCATATAATCTCTACAACTCGATACAACTCATGTAAAGGGTTCAACTATACATCTTTTCTTGGTCTTTTCATCACCAAGAATGCTACCACTCAAAGATGATTCAGACATGGTGTATCATTATTTATATCTCATATAGATGATTACAAGAGAGAGTAGGGACACTTTAAATTTGCATATCAATACTACATTTTGGGTAAATTGCAAATTGTACCAATATTGGTGCACAAGGCACTAGAATTATTCAAACAAGTTTCAAATTGAAATTTAGGCTTTCCACAGGCTGCCCCTTACATAAATATCTCTCTTATGATGATAAAACACATGAGGTACATTCAAAATGTGACATTTTTCAATATAACCCCTCATCTTGGGTAATTTGCACTTTACACCCAAAATATCATATAATGCACAAACAGTTTGCAAATAAGCTCAAACTTGAAAATTAAACTCTAGGAGAGTCTTAATTACTTTTCAAAAGATTAAAACAAGTTTGTAAATAATTTACTTTAGCAAAACTTCTAGGGTTAGGCCATAACCCAGGTCAGGGATGTTACAATTATCAACCCCTAATAGGGATTTCGTCCCCGAAATCTCTAGAGAAAAGAGAAGGGTACTTCCTCCTCATTTCTTCCTCCAACTCCCAAGTGGCTTCTTCAATGCCATGGTGATACCAGAGAACTTTCACAAGAACTATGTCTTTCTTTTTCAACTTCTTAATTCTTCTATCAAGAATCATAATTGGACCTTCCACATAGGATATATCTTCATTCAATTCTACCTCTATAGGTTGCAACACCAACTCTGTATCGGGATGACACATTCTCAGCATAGATACAAGAAACACTGGGTGTAATCTATGTAGCTCAGGTGGCAACTCCAACATATAATCTACCTTTCCAATCTGTATTGTCACTGGGTAAGGTCCCATAAATCTAGGAGCTAGCTTACCCTTTTTCCCAAATCTGATAACACCTTTCCAAGGAGAGACCTTGAGATACACTCTATCTCCAACTTGGAATTCTAACGGTCTACGACGTTTGTCAGCAAATGACTTTTGTCTATCCTGTACAACCTTCAACTGTTGTTGTATTACTTTAATCTTTTCAGTTGTTTGTTGCACAAATTCAGGACCCAGAAGTTGGTATTCTCCTGTCTCATACCAACATAACAGAGATCTATAATGTCTACCATATAATGCTTCATATGGTGCCATATCAATACTAGTCTGATAACTATTGTTGTAGGCAGATTCTATTAAGCTCAAGTTTACGCCCCAACTTCCTACAAACTGAAGAACACATGCCCTAAGAAAGTCTTCCAAAGTATGTATAATCCTTTCAAATTGTCCATCTGTCTGTGGGTGAAAAGATGTGCTAATCTTTAACTACATACCCAAGGCTTTATGTAGTTGTTCCCAAAAATGACTGGTAAAATGGGAACCTCTATTAGACACAATTGTAGCTGGAACTCTGTGCAACCACACTATCTCATCTATGTAGATCTATGCAAGGTTTTCAGCAGTATAGGTTGTTCTAACAGGAATAAAATGTGCCGACTTAGTCAACCTATCAACTATCACCCAAATGGAATCATAAATTTTGGTTGTTTTGGGTAGACCAACCACAAAGTCCATTGTCACATGATCCCATTTCCACTACGGTATAGGTAAGGGTTGCAATGTTCTTGTAGGCTTTTGGTGTTATGCTTTAACTTGCTGACATACTGGACACCGCATAACAAAATTAGCTACATCCTTCTTCAAACCAAGCCACTAATTCATATCTTTTAAGTTATGATACATTTTAGTACTCCCTGGATGCATTGCATACATGGATGAGTGAGCTTCCTCCATAACTATCTTTCTTAAGTCATTGGCATCAGGTACTATCATCCTACCATGGTAACAGACTATCTCATCCTCTGACTCATAGAAATTTTCCCATTTCTCACTACCATACTATGACCTGATCTGCTGAATCACAGTATCATCCTATTGTGCCTCTTTAATTTATTCTTTTGGAGTAGGTTTCTGTTGGGTTTTAGAGGAGGTAGAGAAGCAGCGGAAACAAAAAAATTTCCTCCCAAACCCAAAACAAAAAGGATATGCGTCAACGTCTATACAATAGGAAAGATGGTTTGTGAATCATACTTTGTCTCGAGGTTTGCTCGGCGACAGTTGCTCGCGCCTTGCACGGTCTTCACCTCCAGTCTTAGACGGTGTCTGTGCAGCTCCTGGTCGCACCGGGACTGAAGACTCCTCCTCCTACCGGACTGTCAGATGACAGTTGTCCTCCTTAGCGGAAGTGACCTCCCGCCTCTAAAGTAGTCCACACGGACCACTTGGAACTCCACACTCCTTGTCCCACAAGGAAGTGGAAGGAGTCGCACCCTCCTTTTGACGTACTAGTCGCCAACACACTCTCCTGCTGTCAATTGCAACTGTAGTTGTCCTTCCCTTGTTGCACCTACCTTTGCGGGAAGCACTTGTTCCGGCTCTCTCTCGATTACTAAAACCAGAGAGAACGACAACTTTGTAGAGCAACCAACTTGCACTGAGTTGTACTCTGAGAAGCCCCCAATACCCCTATATATAGGTGGGTCATGGGACAGGGTTCTCTGTCCCCGGCAATATGGGACTAAAAGCAGGAGTAGAAGGGTTCGAGATTTTCCACAAAAAGCAACCAACTCGCAGCTTGAACCGATCGGTTCACAAGTAAATCGGTCGGTTGGGGACCTGAACCGGTCGGTTGGAGCACCAACCGATCGGTTGGGACACCTCAACCGGTCGGTTCAAAAGTGAACCGGTCAGTTGGTGGTCCTGGTCGATCCTGGATTGACTTTCCTTCTTTTGTTTCTAATTGGTATCGAATACCAATCCTTGTTCCAATCAAATTGGGAAAGTGAGACGCAAGGAAAATTCTCACCAATCCTACTTTCCCAAGTTGCTCGATTGCACCAGTTGAACCGATCGGTTCAACACTTGAACCGCTCATTTCACTCTGTTCATGAGCCGATCAGTTAAACAATTGAGCCGACTGGTTCAGCAACCTCAGCCGACCGGTTAATCACATGAACCGATCGGTTGGGAGTGCAGGTTGTGCAAAATCATTCAAATGTGATTTCAATCAATCTGATACTCCAATCAATGCGTCAAACACCTTGAACATTATGATATTGAGCTATCGATTAATTGAATGTTTAATTGAACTACTAAACTCCTTTAGTAATCAATCTAAACATTGCTTGTGGACAAAACTCCTCTTCCAGGTTAAATCCTATGTGTGTGACCCTGCAGGTGCATTTCACGTTGGCAGTGAAAGTCCATAACACTTATGACTTCACAGGAAAAGAGTGGTGTCTAGTCACACATCATTGCTACCCAAGTGAAATAGAAAGTTAGAGAACAACTTTCATCCCTACAATCCGTGAACAGTGTTACCGTGAATGTATATATAATTCCTTTGTCACTGATATCCAGAATGAACTCGAGGCATGGAACAGTCATCCTGTCAATGTTCATTCATTTCCTTGATCTTAGAGTAGACCGAGTGAGATGTGTATGACATCAATATCATACATTGATTCACACGTGCATGTGCATGCCTTTTCTCAATCCTACTCATCAAGTGGCCAAGGATATCAAACTCCCTCAGGAGGGACAAATCCCATATCTATCACTCACCCCTCAAAAGCCCCATGTGTCAAAACCACCCAATCATCACCTTTATAACAACCCATGTTTCAGGACTGCGTTTGATGATGTCAAAGTGTACCCAACGACATGTGTTGAGTGTAGTGATTTCAGGTCTAAGAATCACACTCACCACCATCACTGTGAGAGATGAATGTGACTACCAAGTCATGGTTCCATGTGTCACTCTCACGGTGGGTCTGTCCGGTACCTTGTTCTCTAACAAGTACCTATGTGCTTGGTTTGATATCACTATATCATGACTAATGAGATTCTGTCATCAACCAACACACAATCTAGTCTTTAGTGTTATTGATGTCTATGGTTATTTCCACAATAACAACCGACTAGGGACTAAACAAGAAAGAATACTCTTAGCATCCGTATGATATCATCGTTTAGGTCCTCAACCCAAAAGCATACGTCATTGAGTAAAACAATCTTTAGACATCTATCATGTTACACCATCATCTCAGAAACAGTTTAAACATATAGATTGGAAATTGCCTTTATTATTATTCAAATCATTTACAAAGTATCCCATTACAATCATCACATGACTTGCTCTATGGGCATACATACCAACAGACTCCCACTTGCACTTAGAGCCAGTCACCAAGGAATCGCAATCCTTGTGACCTAGCATGACCATCATGCTTCTGCTGAGAAAGGGCCTTAATCAGTGGATCAACTATGTTGTCTTCAGTTGGTACTTTGCAAATCTTCACATCTCCTCGCTGTACGATCTCTCGTATGAGATGGAAGTGCCGCAGTATGTGTTTGGACCGCTGATGTGATCTGGGCTCCTTAGCTTGCGCAATAGCTCCATTATTGTCACAATAAAGCTCAATTGCATCACAGCTACTAGGAACTACACCAAGTTCAGAAATGAACTTCCTGATCCACACAACCTCCTTTTCTTCATGCGAAGCAGCAATATACTCGGCCTCTGTAGTATAATCGACAACTGTTTCTTGCTTGAAACTCTTCCAGCTCACAGCTCCATTATTAAGGCAAAACACAAATCCTGACTGCGATCTGTAATCATCTTTATCGGTTTGGAAGCTTGCATCGGTGTAACCCTTTACAACCAGCTCTTCCTCGCCGCCGTACATAAGAAACTGATCCTTAGTCCTTCGTAAGTACTTGAGGATGTTCTTCACGGCTGTCCAGTGAGCATCCCCGGGATCTGACTGGTACCTGCTCGTCATGCTTAGAGCATACGAGACATCTGGGCGTGTGCACAACATAGCGTACATGATGGATCTGATGGTTGATGCATATGGGATCCCATTCATCCGCTCCCTCTCTTCACAAGATTGGGGACATTGAGCTCTAGAGACAGTGACTCCATGTAGCATGGGGATGTTGCCTCTCTTTGAGTTCTCCATGCTGAACCACTTCAGCACCTTGTCAATGTATGTGCTTTGACTTAGTCCGAGAAGCCTTCTAGATCTATCTCTATATATCTTAATTCCTAGAATATAGGATGCTTCTCCTAAGTCCTTCATTGAGAAAGTTTTCCCAAGCCAAGTCTTTACCTTCTCTAAGGCTAAGACATCATTCCCCATCAAAAGTATGTCATCCACATACAATATGAGGAATGTGGTTGAGCTCCCACTAACCTTCTTGTACACACAAGGTTCATCTTCATTTTGAATAAAGCCAAACACTTTGACTTTTTCATCAAATCGAAGATTCCAACTCCGAGACGCTTGCTTCAATCCATAGATTGACCTTTGCAACTTACAGACTTTATTGGCATTCTTTGGATCTACAAAACCTTCAGGCTGTGTCATGTACACATCCTCATGTGTATTCCCATTAAGGAATGCGGTTTTAACATCCATATGACAAATCTCATAGTCATAATAAGTTGCAATAGTAAGCATGATCCTGATGGACTTAATCATGGCAACTGGAGAAAAGGTTTCGTCATAGTCAACACCTTGAACTTGTCGAAATCCCTTCGCAACCAATCTGCCTTTATAAGTTTGCACATTGCCATCCATGTCGGTCTTTTTCTTGAAGACCCACTTGCACCCTATGGGTTTTACCCCTTCGGGTGGTTCCACCAAAGTCCATACTTTGTTGGAGTACATGGATTCCATCTCGGATCTCATGGCTTCAAGCCATTTCTCATAATCTGGTCCCTCAATAGCCTCTACGTAGGTAGTTGGATCATCATCTGTGATCAACTCTCCTCCTTCTTGAGTTACAAGGTATCCAAACCTCTCAGGTTCAAGGCGAGTCCTACTAGATCTACGAGGTCCTTGTGTTACCTGAGGAGACTGAGATTCCACAACACCTTGTGAATCTGCAATTTCCTCTGGTACATCTACCGGTTCAATATTTTCTTGTTGGGCTTGAACCTCTTCAAGCTCTATATTCCTCCCACTGTTTCCTTTGGAAATAAATTCCTTCTCTAGGAACACAGCATCCCTGGAAACAAACACTTTGTTGTCAGTAGGGTCGTATAGATAATATCCCTTGGTCTCCTTGGGATATCCAACAAAATAACATTTATCGGATTTGGGTCCAAGCTTATCAGGAAACATTTTCTTGACGTAAGCCCCACAACCCCAAATCTTCATAAAAGACAAATTGGGACGCTTCCCAGTCCATATCTCATATGGTGTCTTTTGAACCGATTTAGATGGTACACGATTAAGTGTAAACGCGGCGGTTTCAAGAGCATAACCCCAGAAAGAAATTGGAAGATTAGCAAAACTCATCATTGATCGCACCATATCTAACAATGTGTGATTCCTTCTTTCAGACACACCATTATGCTGTGGTGTTCCAGGTGGAGTCCACTGTGATACAATACCACGGGCTCGCAGAAGGTCCTCAAATTCCTGGCTCAAGTATTCTCCACCTTGATCGGAACGAAGTGCCTTAATACTTTTACCAAGATGGTTCTGTACTTCATTCATGAAATCCTTGAACCTTTCAAGGGTTTTTGACTTATGTTTCATTAGGTACACATAGACATACCTACTGAAGTCATCAGTAAAGGTAATGAAGTATTGATACCCACCTCTGGCATTAGTTCTAAAAGGTCCACACACATCAGTATGTATGAGTCCTAATAGATCACTAGCTCTCTCACCTTTACCTGAAAAGGGATTCTTGGTCATCTTTCCCAACAAACAAGATTCACATGTCTCTATTGATTCATAATAAAAAGAGTCTAGATAACCATCTTTATGGAGTCTAGAAATGCGCTTCTCATTTATGTGCCCTAGACAACAATGCTAGAGATATGTTTTGTTTGAGTCATTGAGTTTTTGCCTTTTGGTGTTTACGTTGTATACACTTGTCTCCAAGTCTATCAAGTATAGACCATAAGACATAGGGGCACTGCCATAAAAGATCCCATCTTTAGAAATGGAACACTTTCCATTCTTAATAATAAATTCAAATCCATCTTTGTCCAAACAAGAGACGGAAATGATATTCCTATTTATGGCAGGTACATAATAGCAGTTCTTCAACTCTATTATTAGCCCACTAGGTAGAATTAACTCATAGGTTCCTACGGCACTGGCGGCAACTCTCTCCCCATTGGCAACACGTAGTTCAACCTCGCCTTTCCCTAAAGGCCTACTTCTCTTAAGATCCTTCACATTTGAACAAATGTGAGATCTGCATCCAATATCAAGTACCCATGACGAAGAAGTAGTAAAGTTAATCTCTATCACATATACACCAGAAGTAGAGATCTCTATCTCTGACTTCTTCTTCCATTGTTCCTTTCATCCTCTCCATGTAGAAGAAATTGGTTTGGCGAGAGAACACTTCTCTCCCTTACCTTCTTTCTTCTTCACCAACGCATTAAGCGTACATAGAGTGGATTCTAAGGCTCTTGGTATATCTGGATTGTGCAGAACATTTCTCACAGTCCTCAACCAGTTATGGAATTTGTTCTCAATTAATTTTCCCATTTTAAAAGATGATTCTTTTTCCATTCTACAAGAAAAAATTTGCATTTGTCAAAACCTTTTGATTTGATTTGAATAAAATTTGACGATAGTTAATTAGGCCTTTAATTAATTACCGCTCCCACTATTTTGACTCAAATTGATAGCCCTCACCATCAATTCGGAAGATTGCAGCGTACAATCTTCTAGTGGGTCAAGATCCTGGAATCCTCTAAGCCATGGACCAGCTTTGGCTGTCACCCACTACTCAGATCTTCTGGGTAGGCAACTCTTGCCAATTGCATCATATGCAACTCTTGATGAATGAACATGCACAACACCTTGCCATGAACATTTCGTGCCTCTGGGCTTAGACGCTCTAAGAATCACCAGTTAAGTCTAACCCAAAAGCCAACACGGTAAACATGCACCCTGCTTTGGCAGAACCTACATGTTGATACTTCCACAAGATAGACGGCGCACCACGCTTTGGCGTAACCTACGCTTGGTCGATCAAGTTTGCCATGTGTGTCGCTAATGGAAGGCATATAAGACTTAATATTTTAATGAGGGATTTGGTTTTATATACATATACATATCCAATCACCACAATATATAGTAAGTATCATATACATGTTATATCCCACAGAAAACATGCAAAACGATAAAAAGCAATGATTATGGCCATCCTATTGTGATTCCTCGAGCCAAGAGGAACCACGGTCATCTAGGTCTACATCACATGTAACCTTTACAAGATGAAATATGTGCCTGCCTTTCTGGGTTTGATCAGCTCATCTCCATGACCGATCGACTCGCCATCAGGTAGGTTGTTCGGGTGCCACCAGCCGATCGACTGGCGCCTCCAGCCGATCGGTTCACCGGTCATCGTGCATCTCCTCAGGGCGCCACCCGCTCATCTCGTTCCTCAAACCGTCCGTCTGGATCACCAACTGATCAGTTCACTCCTTGAACCGATCGTCTTCAGGTCGTCCGCTGTTCTTTGACATAATAGGAAATAAAATCTATCCTATTTACAATTGAATTGTGAAACCCCGAGTTACATTCGGGGGGAGCAAAGGTAGGAAAAGAATTCTCAAATTATTTCGAGTTACATCAGGAATAGGAGAAAGGGAATCGGTGCGCAGACCGAGATGCAAGCAACCACACAAAGAACCACACACAGATATAGGGGTTTATAGGCCATAACCATGCTACACATCCACCACAAAACTCATTTAAGGGCGACGCGTATCGAGTGCATTAATATTACATATCATATATGTATATTTGGGATATGTGGATTGGACATGTATAAAGCCGATATTATTCGCATCGCATGCAATAAATAAAGGAGACAAACCAAAAATCGATCATATCATTAATCCTAAAATATAGAGCAGTTGACGTGGCTCTGATAACACTGTTGGGTTTTACAGGAGGCAGAGAAGCAGCGGAAACAAAAAATTTTCCTCCCAAACCCAGAACAAAAAGGAATCGTGTCAACGTCTATACAATAGGAAAGATGGTTTGTGAATCATACCCTGTCCCGAGGCTTGCTCGGCGACAGTACCTCGCGCCTTGTGCGGTCTTCACCTCCGGTCTTGGACGGTGTCTGTGCAGCTCCTGGTCGCACCGGGACTGAAGACTCCTCCTCCTACCGGACTGTCGGATGACAGTTGTCCTCCTAAGCGGCAGTGACTTCCCGCCTCTGAAGTAGTCTACACGGACCACCTGGAACTCCACACTCCTTATCCCACAAGGAAGTGGAAGGAGTCACACCCTCCTGTTGACGTACTAGTCACCAACACACTCTCCCGCTGTCAATTACAACTGCAGTTGTCCTTCCCTTACTGCACCTCCCTTTACAGGAAGCGCTTGCTCGGGCTCTCTCTCGATTACCAAAACCAGAGAGAACGACAACTTTGCAGAGCAACCAACTTGCACTGAGTTGTACTCTGAGAAGCCCCCAATACCCCTATATATATAGGCGGGTCATGGGACAGGGTTCTCTGTCCCCGGAAATATGGGCCTAAAAGCAGGAGTAGAAGGGTTCGAGATTTTCCACAAAAAGCAACCAACTCGCAGCTTGAACCGGTCGGTTGGGGACCTGAACCGGTCGGTTGGAGCACCAACCGATCGGTTGGGACACCTCAACCGGTCGGTTCAAAAGTGAACCGGTTGGTTGGTGGTCCTGGTCGATCCCGGATTGACTTTCCTTCTTTTGTTTCTAATTGGTATCGAATACCAATCCTTGTTCCAATCAAATTGGGCAAGTGAAACGCAAGGAAAATTCTCACCAATCCTACTTTCCCAGGTTGCTCGATTGCACCAGTTGAACCGATCGGTTCAACACTTGAACCGCTCGTTTCACTCTGTTCATGAGCCGATCAGTTCAACAATTGAGTCGACCGGTTCAGCAACCTCAGCCGACCGGTTCATCACATGAACCGATCGACTGGGAGTGCAAGTTGTGCAAAATCAGTCAAATACGATTTCAATCAATCCGATACTCCAATCAATGCGTCCAACACCTTGAACATTATGATATTGAGCTATCGATTAATTGAATGTTTAATTGAACTACTAAACTCCTTTAGTAATCAATCTAAACATTGCTTGTGGACAAAACTCCTCTTCCAGGTTAAATCCTATGTGTGTGACCCTGCAGGTCCATTTCACGTTGGCAGTGAAAGTCCATAACACTTATGACTTCACAGGCAAAGAGCGGTGTCTAGTCACACATCATTGCTACCCAAGTGAAATAGAAAGTTAGAGAACAACTTTCATCCCTACAATCCGTGAATGGTGTTACCGTGAATGTATATATAATTCCTTTGTCACTGATATCCAGAATGAACTCGAGGCATGGAACAGTCATCCTGTCAATGTTCATTCATTTCCTTGATCTCAGAGTAGACCGAGTGAGATGTGTATGACATCAATATCACATATTGATTCACACGTGCATGCGCATGCCTTTTCTCAATCCTACTCATCAAGTGGCCAAGGATATCAAACTCCCTCAGGAGGGACAAATCCCATATCTATCACTCACCCCTCAAAAGCCCCATGTGTCAAAGACACCCAATCATCACCTTTATAACAACCCATGTTTCAGGACTGTGTTTGATGATGTCAAAGTGTACCCAACGACATGTGTTGAGTGTAGTGATTTCAGGTCTAAGAACCACACTCACCACCATCACTGTGAGAGCTGACTGTGACTACCAAGTCATGGTTCCATGTGTCACTCTCACGGTGGGTCAGTCTGGTACCTTGTTCTCTAACAAGTACCTATGTGCTTGGTTTGATATCACTATATCATGACTAATGAGATTCTATCATCAACCAACACACAATCTAGTCTTTAGTGTTATTGATGTCTATGATTATTTCCACAATAACAACCGACTAGGGACTAAACAAGAAAGAATACTCTTAGCATCGGTATGATCTCGTCGTTTAGGTCCTCAACCCAAAAGCATACATCATTGAGTAAAACAATCTTTAGACATCTATCATGTTACACCATCATCTCAGAAACAGTTTAAACATATAGATTGGAAATTGCCTTTATTATTATTCAAATCATTTACAAAGTATCCCATTACAATCATCACATGACTTGCTCTATGGGCATACATACCAACAGTTTCACATGCATCTCAGCTAACAATCCGGCTAACAAAGATACTTCTAATTGGACATTCATTTGTCTCAAAGAGACAAACATGTCCCGTTTAAAGCATATTAAAGAGTTCAACCGTACTTAATCTATGGGTGGAGATGAAGTTTTCTACTCAATGCATCTTCCACTACATAAGCTTTCCTTGGATGATAATCAGTTATTCAATCATAGTCCTTGATTAATTCCATCCAACGGCATTGTCTCATGTTCAACTCGTGTTGTGAGAAGATGTACTTTAAGTTTTTATGGTCTGTGAAAATCTGACACATTTCTCCATAGAGATAATGCCTCTAGATCTTCAATGTGTGGACCATTGCAGCTAATTCTAGATCATGTTTTGAATAGTTCTCCTCATGTTTCTTAAGCCGTCAGGATGCAAAACAAACTACATGATCACTCTACATCATCACACATCCTAGACCATTCTTAGAGGTGTCACAAAAAACAATGTATCCCTTTCCTTGCTCAGGTAAAACCAACATAGGTGCACTAGTCAAACTTTCTTTCAACAACTGGAAAGAACGTTGACACTTGTCATTCTAGACAAAAGGAACCTCTTTCCTGGTCAACCTTGTTATGACCACATCTGAGCTTAATTGGTAAACTAGGGTTTACTTGGATGATTGTATGCTTAACTAAGTTGATCATTGTTTAAATATTGATTAGTGATGGTTGTTAAGTTTTGATGTTTTAAATATAATGAGAAGATTTAATCATACTTTGATTCACATAATTAGGGTTTAAGATTTGGAAACCCTAATCAGCCCAAATTAGGGTTTTGATGACATATGAATACAGAATTTGATTATTATAGTGTCTCACTAAATTATTTTTACTATTTTATGTGTAACTCTGATTGAATTCAAATTTGGATATGATTTGGATATCTTAAATGTGAATACTATTGAAAAATATAAGAATTTTTAAAGAATGTTTTGACCTATTTGTCAGTTGAGTTTCAAACTCGACCGATCATATTTTTAGATTGATATAGCAGTGAACTATTTGATTTTTATTTATTTATTGATAACTCCAAATGATATGAAATTTTAACTAGATATCTGAAGCTCAGTCATAACATGTAAAATTTTCATAATTTTTGGATGCGTTTAGACCTTATCAGTAGATGAATTACAATAATATTTTTATGATAGAAAATTCAG
This sequence comes from Alisma plantago-aquatica, assembly GCA_963693085.1. Classification (NCBI taxonomy): domain Eukaryota; kingdom Viridiplantae; phylum Streptophyta; class Magnoliopsida; order Alismatales; family Alismataceae; genus Alisma; species Alisma plantago-aquatica. Next base: position 1,067,362,727 of record OY856411.1, on the reverse strand, counting down.
ATGAAATAAGAGAAAGTATAGTGAGGGGTCAATGTGCAATTTACCCAAGTAGCTCAATTACTCTATATGGTCAACCTAACACACAAGGAGCTCTCATAATTCGTGATTCAATCCAGATAAACAAAATCCTAGAGAGAGATGAGTTAGGGTTTGAGAGGAGAAAGTGATGGAGATGCTGACCTAGGGTTTTGCGGTCAGAGGAATGATGAAATCATGTAAGTTTAGCTTCTTTAGATATAGTTTCATGGTGAATCTTCTATCAGATGCTAGGATTCCATCCCTCCCCTGATTGGATTTGAAATCATATCAAATCAAGTCCTTTTCTCACTATTTATCTCCTAATCTTCAATTTTAGGGTTTCCGAGTTGAAAGGAAGAAGAAAGTGGCGATTGCTAGGGTTTTGATATGGATTTGAGATTTTCAGATATGGGATACGTTTTTAACTATTTTACAGCTTAGGGTGAGTGGATAAAAGAATATTTCAATCAATTGTACTCAATTAGATGGCTTTAATTTATATTCTCGATTTCTCCCTAGATGACAATAAATGAAAAAAATTGTTCTTGAATTCAGTTTATAGAATACTTCAATTCATGTTCCAACTATGATCTGAAAATTTTTATATGATGACATCGATATAGATATCCATGTATCTTGAATACTACAGAATTAAGAAATTTATTGAGAATCTTCTAAAGATCTAAATTTTCAAGTTATTCGGGTGCTTGAACGACATTATAGCTGAAATTCGGATTTATATTTATATGATCTTACTTATGTTCCTAGTGCATATAATTCTACATGTTTGATCTCTTTGATTTGATATATGGAAAAATAGAGTTTCTGATTTTCACAATACATATCCTGTGAATAGCAAGTAATTAAGGATGGAAACCCAATCTAGTATGCTTTTACAAGTATACATATCTAATTTAGTAGTAAATGGTTGATTGAAATGATTCATGTGAGATTGTGGGATTGTATCTGAATATTATATTATATGCATATATGCTTTGTTTATGAGATTCAGATTTTCTAACTCAAATACTTATCATGAAATGCATATGTTGTTATGCTATTGCAAGTGGAGATATGACATGCCCTAGATAGGTATGTTATCGATGCCATGCATAAATGTTAGAAATGTTGAATGAGAATATTTATATTAGTAGACATGATATATGTTTGAATACATGAGAAGTGATATATGTGCATGAGTAAGGAGAAACCCTAAGAAAGGGGTAAACAAAATGTTAAGCATTCAGTTCAGTATCATCAGTGATTTCAATTCAATAGTCCGAGTAGTCATTAATATACAGAGTTAAAAGAGATCAGTCTAAGAGAAAGAAATATTCAAAGTTACAGTAATAATAGTAGCCCTGAACACCGTAGATTCCCTATGAGAGGTCTGCGTCATTGGGATGAAATGACCTAACCCTGGAAGTGTCCAATATACAAGGTTCAGATCATACTAACAGGTGGTACGGGGGATAAAGCCCTAGTAGAAGTCTCCTTAAAAATACGGTATGTAGTGTCCAACATCAACCAGAGATCCTGGTGGCACTAGAGTACAAAAAAGCCAATAGGTGGCTTGACTCCCCTCCCGTGTTCTCAAGTTAGAGGAGGAGTCCAGTTTTATGGCCCATAGGTGTGCCGAGGCCAGAGAGCCATTTTCCTATTGCAGACCAGTGATGTATTCAGGCTTAGCATCCTGGGTGTGTCAGCTAAGTCTTGTACGGTGAGATCATATTTCGTTACAATTCTTCATATGTAGAGTGCATTACATATGATCAAGGTATAAGCTAAAATATGATAATATAAGCTTAAAGAGTTTCTTATAAGTAAGAAGAGTTAAGAAAGATTTGATTTCAGTTTCACAGCAGTTGTTCTTTAAATGTAATATTAAATATAGTGAGGATTATATTTCCATACTTGTTTATTTCTAATGATGTAGGCTTCAATGTTATTAGTAAGTTTTTGAATATCTAGTCTTTTAATTTGAAATTAATATCTTGTTTTATTTCAATTATCCAAGAATGATAAATGTTTGATTCATTACTTTAGACTACGTTATTGTTTTACTCATTCACTGAGCGAGTAGGATCACCCCTCTACTCAAAATTTTTAGGGAAACCGTGGGGATTGAAGATATCATTGCATCAGAGTAGATCTGCCACAAGAGTTAAGTCTGAGTATAGTTAAGTTCAGTCTGTCCTTGTCACACTAGGTCCTTGTAAAGAAATAAGAAAGAGTTGTAAATGATGACATATAACATTATTCCTCTTAGCAATATATGTGAATCAGTAAGTCTTATGTGCTTAAAAGTATGAGAAACATAATGAATGTTCATACATGCATTTTTACTATTGAAATCAGATTAGAGAAATCAATGTTTAGATTCCCTTTTACAGTTAGTTTATGTGGTTCAATGCGAGAAATCAAAGAGTTTGAAAAAGAACAAAAAGTTAAGGGTGATCTTTGTATTACGTTAAATCCTCAATTTATGCCCTAATCTCATGATTAGTGGTAATTATGAGATCGGGGTGTAACAACTTGGTATCAGGGCTTAGGCTGAGTTGTCAGGGACCATTAAGTTAGTAAGTTAGAGTCATAAGTGTGGCAGATAGGAGATGTTATGATGTTAGCTCTGGGGATTTGATTATTTGGATATCCTGGCCCGGTATCTGAGTACTTTGGATCAACCAGTATCAAGCTACTCTGTCTATTCTTTCATGTATACCCTGGCTAGGTATACAGTGGAAGGATGGTCTAGAGAGGAACCCTAGAAATATTAGGGTTAGAAACAAGATAAGTAACATGAATTAAGAGCATAAATATAAAATGAGATAGAACTTTCATTTCATATTGTTGTTTTATTGGAGATGAATAGAAAAACTCTTATATGTTTGAATTTAGATATTCAGTATTTTGAAATATATATGGGTCTTTAAGATTTGTTGTACACTATGCAGTGGTAGAATTTATTGATTACATTCTTTGTATCAAGTAGACTAGAAATGATCTTTGAATGAGCTTTCCTAAGTGGATAAGTTTTCTTCCACACATTTGAGATGAATAGGAGTTGAGTAATCCTGAGTAGCTCTTGGCTTCAGGGCTGCAGGTTCGGCCTGGTCCGTCTGGAAGGATGCATTACTGGGATCTAATGACTCCTATTAGTAACATAACAAGAGTAAATTCTGGATAGATTAGATCCAAATTCTAGTATGAATGTATATACTCTAAGATTTTGAAGTATAAGGGAAAGACTGGGATAACTAAGAATCAGTTGAAACTGATATCTAAGATCCATCTTTGGGGCCTCATATAAGAAACCCTAATTTGAGGATAAAGGAAGAAGGAATAAAAAAAAATCAGTTATGAGGAATAGATTGTATAATCCAGTAAAATGCATTCATGTACTCCAAAACAAAGGGAAAATAGAAGAAAAGAGTTAAGTACACAAAAAGTACATAAAAGTGAAGAATTTTCAGAACAATTGAGGTAAAGAGAACTAAATAAATGTGTGAAGTATAATACTAGGATAAGAAACTCAAATGAAACAAAGGGACATGTTGGTGATGATGAGTTTGATGAAGAAAAGAGGGTTACATGGTATAATAGATAGCATGTAATGTCTCATTATATTAAGAACTCTAATATATTCATTGTTACTGCCTTTTTGGTTCAAAATCTCTATAAAGTAACAACCTAGTTTCCCTCGGATGTACTCAATAAGTTCCTTGACTTGAAATGAAACTTGTTTCTAAAAAGAAGAGCAAAGGTGATACTAAACAAATGAACAAGTCATATAAAAGTAATTGTATAAAAAAATCTTGATTGAAAGAGAAACTATGTTTGACCCATGCATGATTTGTTTGATTTGAAATAAAGGACGTGTAATGTATTAAGTATAAGGTAAAACTAGTAGGGGGATATTGACTTGAAATTTCAACTTGATAAGTGTAAAAAGATGATAAGAATAATATATGTCATGGAATATATGGAATCATATATGAGATCAAGAAATATGAATGCATGATATAAGTACATGCTAAAGGGGATATATGGAAGGGTAGCATATGGTAAGAGGATGGTGGAAATCAAATAAGAGTTCAACGCATGAGGAAATAATATAAGTTACAAAGAGATAAAGATTGTCAGATAGAGAGATTGCTAATAGTTCAGTCTCCTTGATGATAACTAATTAGATACAAATAATGAAGTAAGTGAATACTTGAAGATCAGAGATATAAGTTTAAAAATCACCTTCTCTTTTGTATCCTCCATAATGAGAGTAATGTGGGGATGAAATGATAAGAGAATGGATTCAAATGATAGAGTTTGATAGGATTTCCAAAAAAATTTCAACGTTTGACCTGTGAAATTAAGGTACTTGGAACCTGAGGTGAGTGTTTATCTCCCTCATAAGCTTTGTATTCATGATTGAAAGCCTAATTCTATCTGGATAAAATAATCAGAAACCTTGCTTGTATCTTTATATGATTGGATATTGATTTGGAAAGATATTAGGGAATTAAATGCCACTGATTTTAATTATTCCTCATTGATTGGAACTTGATTAGTTCCTAATATATTGATTGAGGATTCATGGAAAATCCTATGGATATATGACTATGTTATTTCATGTGAATATTTCCTAAAAAAATCAGCCCAATGGACGATATGCTTAGAAATCGGATTGGTATTTATAGAATCA